>CM060948.1:94856376-95168876 GCA_030765055.1 Mantis religiosa | reverse complement strand
TACTCTTGGTTCCCGCCTGTGAGAACCAGGCAAGTTCAGACATGTTCAGTATCGCCTACTGCTGCAATGGAGGTAACATACAGTTAAAGTTGATGTTAGAGGAAGATCCGGAGTTTCTTTCAAACGTAATCACTGCTGATGAAACTTGGCTACATCATTTTGCTCCTGAAAGCAAACAGCAAAGCTCAGTGTGGAAATCTTCTTCATCACCAACTCCCAAAGTAGCAAAAGTGGTTGCTTCCGCTGGGAAAGTTATGGTCATCTCATTCTTCGATATTCACGGAATGGTTTATCAGCATGTTGTACCTGCACACACACACCAGTAACTGGACAATACTATAGGAATGTCCTGAAAACATTGTAAGTCTATATCAGGCGCAAGAGACCACATTTCCTTGAAGCAGGCTGGATGCTGCACCACGATAATGCGCGGCCACATATTGCCAATGTTGTTCCTGAATACCTTGCTAACTTCAACGTGAAGTGCATCCCTCACCCTCCCTATAGTCCGGATTTAGCCCCATTTGACTTTTTTCTATTTCCTAACTTGAAGAAACGCCTTCGTGCGCGGCATTATCCATTATCAAAAGCAGTGGTGAAGGCTGCGGAGATGAATTTGAAGGATCTCCCAAAAATTGGTTTCCAGCATATCTTTGAAGACTGGCAGAAACGCTGTTACAAGTGCACCGCATTCAGGGGAGACTATTTTGAGAAGGACCATCAAAATTATGAGGTTGAGTAAAGGTACGATGTCAAAACAAAATTGTGATCATTCTTTACTAAACAGCCCTCGTAATTTTTATTTTCTTCGTGCTTAGCAGCTGCACCTCCCCACGTACAAATGATTTTCAGATGCATATTGAACTAATGCTTATTTTTGCAACGCTGCATATCTATCATTCCTTAACATGAAACACTGGTGGAAAAAGGTTACCCTGTCCGTTTCCCATTATGTATTTATTTTAACATGCGGAATTTTTATTTCAATCACTATCTATCTTCCTATTATTTCATTATAAATATATAAATTTTAGCCACCAATAATTTTGGAATCACTTGGCAATACTAACTGTGACATTTACAATTTAGGTGTACGGCGTTCTTTCCTTTTCTGCGCGTGCATGTATGTAAGCTGGCTACATTTTAAGAACCAAAATTATAATCGGAAATGTAGACCTAATGGCTATACCAATAAGCATTTCCACGTGTTAGAGTAAAAATTTTACTATAGTTTAAGTTTCATCCTAAGAGAAAGCGCATAACTCTGGCTCAAGTTTAATTCCCTTTATTAATGGAGTATTTGATAAACACGAAACTGAGGTTATACAAAAACAGGAAATACTTTTAGTTCTCCCCCCCCCCATATTTGCTTTTAGGAAGCCATAAATGTCGAATATTTTCAAATGCATTTTGATATATTTAAAATTTGTGTCATACCTGTTTCTAGAGAATTTGCAATGTCTGAAAATACGCATGTCGGTACGGATTTGAACATTTTATACAGAACCATTGCTTCATACCTACGTGGAGCTCTAAAGGAACGTACCAGTGAACATATAGAAAACATCTTACAGCAAATTCAACAGAAACCCTAGGGGCTCACATCTTGTGAGTACGGATTTGTGCGCCCGGATTCCTGAGCTAGTCCGCATCTTTCTTCTTCTGCTCTTGGGGTGTGGACTCTGTCCTCTATTTCCTTGTTTTCCCTTCCACTCTTCTATCTGTTCTTCGTTCTTCGCTGGTTGATTTGCGGTGCAGACCTGGCTATGTCTACGGCCCATTTCAATTTTTACTATGGAAGTTTTCTGTTTTACTGAATCACGCTTACGCGACAGGGGCGTCGGATCCCCAGAATCGGTTGGGAGTGGTGGTGGTTGAGCAGGCCCCACCCGACCGTCATCCAGAGACTGCTCAACATCTCCGGTGGAGCCCCAGGCCGGGATGTTGGACACTGCTACTGGGCCATTGATCATTTCATCTGTTGGTTTGCTGATGGATTTTGAGGAATTTTCCAGTGTGATTAGTTCCCTTCCGCATTCCTTAATATCCCGTCAATCCCTATCCGCTTCTAGTCGGAATGTAACTAGAGATCATTACAGTGCTATTGGTTCTGACTCCAGTTCTGCCATGGAGTGTGACATTCGGGACGGTAAATGCAAACGGGATCTATCTCCCATACATCGTGTGCCGGATGAGGGTGACTGTGCTTCCTTTATGCAGCACATAGAGAGTGAGCATCGAGTATTAAAAGAACTGTTTCGAAAAATTGTCCCCAAATTGGACACCCTTGCCCAAACAGTTGCAGAGATTTCCAACACTAAACTGTGGACAAAACTGGTGTGAAGGAGGAGATTGCCAGTACACTTGGAACTCCTTCGGCTGATACCTCTGTTAATCTGGCGCCCAAGCCTCATAATAATGGCGTTGAAAATGCTTTTGTCGCTCTCGACAAGGTCTTGACCCAACGGCTGCTGGCGCAACACAGGATATGGCATGGCTGGGAAAGATGGCGATCCGTGAAGCTACCCGCTTGCCCAGATGCTATAATTGTCACCGGTTGGGCCATATAGCAAGGGAGTGCAAACTATCACTTGCTGCAGAACTCTGTCATAATTGTGGCAGGAGTAACCACCATCGTAAGGATTGTACCTACACGCCATCCTGCTATATTTTTAATATTGAAGGACACAAAGCGGAGTCAATGCGATGTCCCAAGTATAGGGACCTCATTCATCAGCGTAGGGAGAACTGTTTCATGAAATTTCTGCAACTTAATTTGATCGGAGTAAGAGAGCCATGGATATACTACGGCATAAATGTACTTCGGAGCACTTAGCCCTTGCGATCGTCGCGGAACCCAATAAGGCTATGACGACCTACAGCTCCAAATGGCTTACGGATCTTCGACTTTGAGGACTTTCTCTCTGTGCTGAGTACCAACATCCAGCAACACCCTGGGCGTCTGTTGATAGGTGGAAATTTTAACGCTAAGGCGCATTTTTGGGGCTTCCCTATAGAGGAAAGGAAAGCAAGTGCTCTAGTGGAATGGGCTGATGAACGTGAGCTTCTTATTATAAATGATGGGACATAGTCTACGTTTGAACGTCATGGAGGTTCTTCATACACTGATTTGACCTTCTCCAGCCCGGATCTTGGGAAAACGGTACGCAATTGCCACGTGAGCGACGAGGAAAATTTGAGCTACCGGCGCAACATCTATTTCGAAGTCTTGGTATCCTCTCCACTTCTACCGTCTTCCCGCAGGTCTATCGGCGGTATCTACCAACCTGCACAATTATTGGTGCATCTCGAGGAACAAATCCGCTGCAGCTTTATTCATCAGGCATATGGAATTGACCAGGCCATCTGCAACGCTTGTGGCTGTGTTTTATCTTGGAAAGGCTCCCGTGGGTGCCGTAAAGGCACCCACTGGTGGAATGATTGTATAGCTGACTTGCGGCGGCAGTGTAATAAGGCTAAGCGACACCTTACCAGAACCGACCAACGTAATGTTAACTATGCTTCCAAGAAAATTGTATTACGCGCCTACCGGGACTGCCGTAACGCCTTTAAAGTTGTCATTTCGGCATTTAAACGTGCTGCTTGGAGCTCACTTTGTGCTGAGGTTGATTGTGATGTTTGGGGTCTGTGTTACAAAATTCTTACTGTGAAACTTGGCTTCCACTCACCTATAGTTCTAAGCAATTATGCTTAGAATTACAATTATTACACATAGCCAGAACATTGTTTCCTGCACATCCTCGGCTCATCTGGCCAGTGATTCTCGTCGATAATGAGACTATCTCCGTCTGTACAGTTGAGGAGATCGAAACCGCAGGTCACCGGATTAAGTCTGGAAGGCCGATGGCCCAGATGGCATTCCTCCGGAGGTTGTGAAGCTCCTTGCTGTTGATAAACCGGAGTTCCTCCTTGACTTCCTTATGTTCCGGTGAATTTCCTAGTAAATGGAAACTTGGCAAACTCATACTTCTTGAAAAAAAAAATCTAGTACGCCAGAAGGGACTAAGTCCTACAGACAGATTTGTTTGCTTGAATTCCTCGGAAAACTTATGGAGCACAATCTCAACAGAGGCTTAATCGCCGAAATTGAGGACGAAGAGGGCCTATCTCCTCGTCAATATTTTTTTGGCAAGGATTGTCCACCATGGATGCTATTCAGGCTGTACAAACTTTCGTGGCCGAGGTCCAGGCACTTTCTCCCCGCTATGTCATCTTAGTGACGCTGGATGTTAAAAATGCCTTTAATTCGGCGCAATGGACCGGCATCGTTGTGGACTTCAGGCGACGCCGCGTTTCTCCTTACTTACTCCGACTTCTTTGTAGTTATTTGCACAATCTCAGGCTTTTAGTTGATGCTACTAAGACATTGGATATGACGTGTGGAGTGCCGCAGGGTTCAGTTTTGGGACCTATTCTGTGGAACATCTACTACAATGTTGTCCTCCGAGTGCCTTTACCGTCGGGAGCTATATCTATCATCTACGCCGATGACCTGGATGTTCTTGTATCTGGAGGTTTCCAAGCAGAATTGTAGGACAGGTTAGAGTGGGATGTGCAACGAATTGGAATTTGAATGTTGCAAAAGGGGCTATAGTTGGCTCCACACAAGACTCAAATTGTAATTATGGAGGGCAGACGCTCCTTACGCGATATCATTGTCCATTTTAGTGGAATGGCCCTGTGGTCTCAGAGACACTTGCGCAATCTCGGTCTTCAGTTTGGCCATAATATGTATCCTGGTGCACATTTCCAATATGTGACTCACAGGGCCGAAAAGGTCATCGCCGCCTTAGGACGTTTGATGCCCAATGTCGGTGGCCCTAAACCTAGCACCAGGAGACATTTTGGTAGTATGGTACATTCTCTTATTTTGTATGGTACCCCAGCTTGGAAGTCCTGCCTTGATAAGGCTATTTACGGAACTTGGCTTGAGCGCGTACAAAGGAAGGTTGCACTGTGTATCTGTAGTGCATATAGGACTACCCCCACGAGGGCTCTGCGAGTTGCCGCTGGGATTACACCAATCCATCTCCTGGTGAAGGAACGCAATTATGCTCATGGAACTGGTTCGCTGCAGCAAAGGTTCTTGGTTCGCGCAAATACCATTTGACAGTGGCAGGCGGAATAGACCCAGGGAACCCAAAAAGCAAAGTGGACCAAGTTGTTGAGTCCTGAGATCGCACCCTGGCTATATCGAAAGCATGGAGAAGTTGGATATTATGTCCCCCAATTCCTGACCGGCATGCACGATTCAAATTTTATTTGAACTGTATGGGGCTCAATGACACCCACCTCTGCTGCTACTGTGTACAAACGGACACATCGGAGCATAAGATTTCAGATTGTCCTCAATGGCTTGACATCCGTCATCGCTCTTATGCCCAACTTGGTCAGGTTGTTACTTTGAAAAATATTCTTTCACTTATGCTGGAATCCAGGGAGAGCTGGCATGTTGTATCTTCAATGATTACTTCAATCCTCAAGGCGAAGGAGCAGGACGAACGCGGAGAGTAAACCGGTCGGTGCTTGCACTTCTACCACAGCATCACCTTCCACTTTTCAGGGTCTTAGGCGCTATATAACTTCCATTGGTACACTAGTACGTCGACCATCTTTCACCTTTCTTCTTGAAGTAATACCTATTGGTGGTTCCAGGAAGGAGTCTCTTGTGGCTAGTAGGGGACTTTTAGTTGTTAAGAACACAACTCGCCAAGATCGGCGGCTTTTGAAGAATTTTCCCCTGCCTAAAAACAATCAACAGTAGGTAAAGGCGTATACTTTCATGATTAACTATTTTAATTAAGGTTAGTCTGATTCAACATTTAATTTCATTGTCCTGCGACATGTTCATTACGATTAAAATTTATAGTTAACAAATGTATCTTAAGTCAAAAATCACTACCTCAAGCCTACTTTATATATTTTGTACTTATTTTTTAAGTTTTGAAGAAAAGCTTTAAAATTCATAAAATGAAAAATTTGTGAGAAAATTCCAATTTGTGTACCTTTGAAATTAGCAAATACGCCAATTGAGAGAGCTACTAACAACCCAGATTAAAAGGAAATGACGTTCTAATTCCAGATTGTTTTTTACTTTCTTGAATGTATAAAATATAAAGATGTACGTGAAACTTAGACTGAGTAATTTAATAGACTATTTAAATATATATTTTCTGAAGTGTTTACCATATTCCAGTTTGTCATTCCCAGTACCTTCATGTTTGCCTACGTCAGAAAATTGCCAATTTTTTCACCTTTTGTGAAAATTTCGGTTTGTGATGTCAGTAAAGGACACATATATATGTTTCGGTGAATATAAATTTTGTATCAATTGTGAGTTATTCTCCAGATCTCATGATACAGCATTGCAAGTGTTTTAAATAGAGCTAAAGCTCGTCAAAAATACATTTTCAGCAATCAAATTGAGTTGTGCATGCAACTTTTCTAGAGGTCAATCAGAACATTTTCACAAGCATTCTATACACGATTACATAACATATGCTTTTTTAAAATAATTTGGCCTGTAGTTTTATAAACTTAATCATAAAGTGTTACTCATAAATTTGAAGTAGCTCTTAGTTTATGAGGGAATCATTTAAAGGCATCTTGCAGGATTAGTTGCTTTAAGTAATGGAATCACAACTCTATAAACGTTTTCCCAAAGATTATATTTCACGTTTACGTATAGGATGTAATTAACGTTGAACAATTGTAAGTAAACTGATTGAGGCTATAAAAGGAAAATGCCAAAACCCCAAAAAACATGTGGTTATAAGTGTTTTGTTTCTTTTGAGTTACAATGATAATTTCTGACGTAACACAATATTTTCGTTTACCTACATGGATTATTTTACAAATGCTTCGAAAAAAGCTGTTAAATGATGGTAATGTTCCGAACTGCTATTTTCTGATTATAATTTAGCCTAACAAATAACTAAAGTGTATATATTTAAAGTAAAGCTCAGGAAAAGGAAGAAAAGTGAAATCGACCTCGACTTTTACACTGCACCAGCGATGATGGATGGCAGATGGACTGGAGAGTGCAATACGCAGCGCCACGTCACAACGCGACTCTCCATCCACGGTATTCACCACAAGATGTGTGTAAACAAGAAGTTTCAGGAGGCAGACGAAGACGGCAAATGTATATTGTGTGGGCAGAAGTGTAATAGATATGATATCATAGCATGCTCGAAAAGGACCAGTACAATTATAGACTATAGCAAAGACTGAAATGTGAAAATAACCTAATTCTCAAACTTCAAGGCAACAGATTTTATAGCTATAAATAAAAAAACTGGTTTATTTACTCTGTTGTTTAAGACAATCGTAAGACACCCTTGAAAAAAATGGCCAACGTTCAAATAGAGAGGAAAACTGTTAACAGTAAATGAAAACGTAAAATTTCTTATTTGGTAATATATCATAAGTAGCTGTGGGACAGGACCTAAGGAAAGTATATTTTACTCTTAAATAACTTACACTTGTTTTGCCTTTTGCTGGTGCTCAGTATTCTCTTCTTTATGTTTAAGACAACTATTGACTACTTTTAAGGAGTTATACATATAGAATAATTGTATTGAATTATATTAATTGGGCTGATAGACGTTTAAAATGTTAATTGATAAGTGGGTTTATAAGTAGCTTCGTTAGGTTCTTTTAAAATGTAATATAGAATGTTCGTGTGTTTCGCTGAATCTTCACACCTACCTGCTTCAACTACCTTTTAAGGTAGGATTAGAAACAGTTACTTGTACAATTAAACTCACCCTGAGCATTTAGAGCAATACAAGCATATAAAATTCCATTATTCATTCTTTTCGGGCTTGAAGGTCGTGGTCCAGAAGATTTATCCTCCGACGTTTCGCCAAAACTGCGTCCGGCATCCTCAGGTCAAGTCAAAGGTTTTCACGCCGGTCGGAAGGTCTTAGCTTATATATGTTTATACTTCCTTACCAAAATTGCCCTGATTGTTAGAAAACAGAACCTAATAAGGTGATGCATCCAATATTTTGAAGTTCGGGGTAACATTTTCCTTTGTCCACAGTTTCAGAAATGAAATTAATATTTGTAAATTTATTTAACAAGTATACAAAGTGTCACACATTGGACGCGATATATACCAAATAAATCTTGAATAATTACGACGTTATATTTATAAACATGCAATTTTCTAAAACTGAGTGTTTATGATAGTTTTTACACCTGCAATTTAATAAAAAATGTTCCATTGAAACTGAATAAACTATTCAAATGTTTATTAGCAAAGAAAGCACTGCTTAATACAATAATGCGTATTTTGGTACCAGCCTTAATACCTTTTCTAAAATGCATAACCTTCATGTTAGAAGAACACTAAGCATGTCAACTTCGCAGCACTAGCAATTCCAAAAGCGAATACAAAGACGCTGTGAAGAAAATACCTGCTTAAGTTAAACTAGTAAACCTTTTCTTTTTTCAATAAGTTTAAGAAAGTAGCCTGTAGATTCCAAAAATAATATATTTGAAAACTTACCCTTCCTACATATACCTACAAATTAAATTTATAAGGAAGTTTTCGAAGAAGCTCCAAGCAAAATCATTCAGTGCACCAATTCTTCGAAATATAGAGCCCAACGCCTGTGGGCGACTACCGGTGCCACGTAGAGGTAAGATGTGTTGCCTAAGCACTAGCATATTTCCTTTCTGTTGATGTAACTTGGAGCTAAATAAGTAGGCCGATATGGATCCCTATGCTCTCTAGTGAGCAATTCAGCAATCTGTAGCCACAAGCAAGAAATAGTAATAGATGGAGAATTCGGTATTCCATATGTTACCAAACTAAAGTCAGATAGCCAAGTACTACATACTGTCGTCACCATTAATGAACAGTATTGTAAATGGATGGTCTAATAGTTATTAAGATTAAAGAGCAAAATCAGTTCAGTTACCTAGTGAAAGTGGTTTACTTTCTCCGCTGCATAACTATAGTATATAAAATAAGCACAATTTTGTAATTTATGACTCAATAGAGAGTTTTCACTGTGTATATTTTGAGGTCCTTTGACCCCAAACAATTTGGCACACATGCCTGAATCTCCATATGCACGCCTGCTCACTCGACTGTTAGCAAATTCAGTAAGTCGAACAATATCTAGGAAATTTGCTAGAAATCCAATAGCGTATAACACCAACATTTTCACGGGTTTCCCCTAAGTCATTCACTTAAGTTTAAATGAACTTTCGTTTTTTCTCTCTGATAAATGCCACTGGGCATTTTGATTAATGTGTGATATGTTTGAGGTAAAAACATGGACGAAATATGTATGATGTTATAAGTAGTGTGACGAAGGGACCTATAATAACTGGAGCTTATCGCCAAGAGCCAAGAGCGAGAACAAGTCGTCCGGGTGCTCCCGGACGGTGGGTAGAGCGCCACGGTACCTATTCGCTGTGCGGATTTACCCGTGCGGTCTTATAGAATTTGTCTTTCCTCCAAAGCTTGGATGTCCTTGTTGACTGATGGACATGATTCGACCTCTGCTAGTGCTCCTGGCGGCGGGATGAGCTTCCAAGTAGGAGGCCAGTGCCCTAAACCGCCACGCTAGGGGCGGCCTGCGTTGCAGTATCCGTCCAGCGTGGCGGGGCCAGGAGCGAGAGGTCGGGTAGTTGGGGACCGTTTTGGTTATGGTTCTCCTCGAGGTCACACAGGGGGGGCTGGCTGCCGGGGGTCATCGCCTCAAGTAAGTCACCATTTATAGTTCCAGCGTGCTCCCAGGAAGGAAGGGGGGGGGGGGAAAGCGACGACGACGATGATTCGCGCTAGTAAGGACGGGGCTATCAGCGTTTGCAACATGGCAATTACGTTGGGAACTTTAACTCGGTTTAGCTAGCCGATTAGCGCTGTTTTATTTATTCACAACCTCTGAGCCCCGGGTATAGATGAGACTGCTCCTTAGAATGGGGAAGGTCCCAGTAGTCGCAACATTTCCTAAATTAAAATTCCACCGTCCTGCCGCAACACTCCAAAGGCCGTCACATGGTCCCACATGCTAAGACAATAACATAAAAGAGAAAATAAAGGACAGTACAGCAAATTCGTAAGAAAAGGAAATCACCACCACATGGTCTAGCGATCCCATGGTCAGTGATTGACTCACCGGGAATCCAACTCGATATCGGAGTGTGTTTTTCACATTTTACGATAAAACACCTCGCTCGTAATTTGTGAAGGTTTCCTTCACAGCAGAGTTGTGGATAGCCACCAAATGCGAGGGTAAATTACGCCATATAATTTCCTAAAGTAAACGCCTGTTCTTAGGGCTAATTTATTCCGAGCGTGTTGTTTATCCATCGGCTGTTGCACATTGTACAAAGTGGTCATATGTACCACAAAATAGCATACGGAATGGGCTAAAACTGTATATATATATATATTAACTAACTATAAATAAAATGTCCAAAATATTGTATTTTAATGTTGAAATCTGTTCATGGTTGTTAATATGAATTTCATGAAACGTGTATTCCTTGAGATATCCTAGAAATAAATTTTTAACTCTTGAAACCAGAAGTAAACTACTTTATTGGAATGAAAGCAGCCGCACTATCCAAATATAACTGGCTGGTACGTGACACACGCAACTAAAATGTTTGACAGTATTCGGAAAATAATTTAGAAAGCTACCTAAACACATTTCATAATAGACAAACATTGTTTCTGTCAATACATAAAGCTAAAATTTATGAAGGCTAAATTATTCTTTAAATGATTTACATTATTGAACACAAATTTCAATACTGTAGAAATTAACACATAAGCCTAAATTTGTGTGTTACATCGAATAGTATATAATACAGTCATTTGAAGAGCTTCTACATCTACCTCCATTCGTCAGTCAATACACTATAATCCATACCATAATTAGACTGACATGGCTAATAAGGTTTTCACAGCAATAAAGTGAAACCTGTGTTTGCTTGTCACGTTGTTTACTCTACATGGACAGAATAGCCTGTTGTCTCTGATTTGCTAAAGTTAGATGTGATCGTTTCTTACTAAATGGAAGCGGGTAGAAACATACTCTACTCCAATCACTGAAGGATACAGTTGCTTGTGAGCTACAACTAAGACAGCGACAGTGAAGGGAAAGTCTTAGTACTCTCTTAGTATAAATATTTCCTTAATGAACTGTTACATCCCACCATCTTTTAGTTAACCAATTTAATTTGTGCTGTCTTCTGTGGTGTTATCCTGCTAGAAATTGGAATGCTACTGAATTAACTACTGATTGTACCCAGAAATACTTCCTATCATCTGATTTTTCACTTTTTACACCTCTTTGCTGAAGCACATGTACGTACTAGTTCACTCTGCAATGGGGGAATACAAAAGTAGTTCCAAGTTCCTCCAAATGTAAAGTGGATGATCGAGAGGTCGGCACCAGCAGTCAGAACAGTAAAAAAGACAAGGCGCGTACTCGCCCAGCGTAAACATGAACGATAGGAAAGAGAACTAAACCTTCCAGATTTTTCGACATCCCAAGTTTTCTACACAAGCTTTTCTATACGAGATCAATTGAGCGCTCTCGCGAAGCTACTCAACGGATACCCTAGCGAGTAAGCCATTGCTAAGAAAAGCGCTGTTTTTGGAGGTATTTTGTGATGACCGTGATGAAATGCGACAACTACCGTTACTGCACGGCACTGGAGATGTCTTGTGTTCGATTTCCTAGCTAGTGTCCGTATGGAATGAGCTACCTATCATGAATTTTATTTCAATATCCCATTTGTATGATCTTGTAACTTAAACAAATGTTAAGTGATATACAAAAAACGTAATTGATACAAAATATGGATCCCCTAAATACACCCACTTTATTCCAAATGTTATTTTTTACTCTTGTAAGACATTTGCAATGTATCTCTTGTTAATATGTCGAATTATTCAATATTGTTCTTCTGCTGAGATCCTTCAATCATCAGTCATTTCTTGCGATTGTATGGAAATAGTTTGGACTTCAAAGTTAGCAAGTATCGTCCATTTTTTGAACACTTTACTCTCACTGTTCGGTTTATATTTACAACGAAATGTGTAACGCAGCTATTTCTGCAAAGATTTGTGTCAATTAAAGTGGAGAGCATGATAAAATACACTCCCTAGAATGTGATGCATTACCTATTCATTAATAAACAATAGGGGGTAGGGAAATTTATGATTGTACAGCATAGCCTATTGTCTTTAATGTAACAAAGTTTTAATGCCTTCTTATACAGTTGTTACCAATTCCGCACATTGATATCACGTATACCTTACGATAGCACCACACACTGTTCTAAGTTCTCTTCCACGTTTATAAATACGTTTCTTTTTATGACACACAAAGACATGTAAATTCAGCTTTTTGAGTACTTTTATTTTAAAAAGTAGTAAAATAACGCGTTCTGTGATACCCAGGAATGGGGTGCGCTTTGCGTAAATAGTTTTTCTTTTTTCAAAAACATATTCGCATCGTTTTTATTATGTTTTCTTTTTTATTTTATTGAGAGTGCATTTACTCTACTCATTACTGTCGCCCACTTCCACTATTCCCTTCTATTTTGTTACCAAGTAATACATTTCACATTTTTGGGCTTTAGGAGCACGAAATGTAATCCGTTACTTTCTGTTTACCAGTAATATTTATTAAAATTAAAAGAAAATGTAGATGAAGCTGCATTTCTCATTTCTCTGCATTGTGTTACTAAGCGCTTACTCACACCTCAAGAGATGGGCTCATGAACGGGATATCTGGCATTATGATGCTACCATTTCCGTCCTCCGTGATTGATTTGTTTTCTTGGTTTTTCCTCTTTAGTTGGCAAACGCCGAGAATGTTTTCTTCCAAACATACCTTTCCATTCATGCCATTGCTGTATCACCAGTATCCACTTACAATAGCCCATATGCGCTGAGAAAGGACATTAGAATCTACAAAAGATGGTCTGGAGCAGCTGATGATAAATATCTAAACGGTTATTATGTTAGACTATTTCAAACACTCATTCTACCCGGTATTTCTAATTACTAGAAGTATATGTTGATGCAGTTGCTTATTTAATAATTGAAATCATCCCATGTTGCAAGTCACGGGGAACGCTATGTTGCATGAATCTTCTTACCACCTCTGCCACCAATGTTTATTTTTTTGATCCGTGCCTTTTATTAAAAATGGATCTTTTAGATGTCTTTTAGTGTGCAGTTTTTAGACCAAAACATTAAATATGCTTCAACTGGAATTTTAACCGGAACGGACCTCGGAATTTCACTCGAAACAGGAATTTGGGTGAGTTGCTCTCTGGTATCACTGTATAAGAGACCACTAAACAATGGGAAACCACTTTGCAATATGCAGTGTAACGTGACAAGATATCTC
Organism: Mantis religiosa; assembly: GCA_030765055.1. Lineage (NCBI taxonomy): Eukaryota > Metazoa > Arthropoda > Insecta > Mantodea > Mantidae > Mantis > Mantis religiosa. The sequence continues at coordinate 95,155,461 of CM060948.1, read as the reverse complement.
TCAAGGTTTACCTGTAGGCAAAGGGAGACGAAAGAAAGGTTTCCACATCAGAGTGGTCGCAGTTGCTTCTTAGTCCATTTGAAATCCTTAAAGTGTGTAAGTCGCATTAATTATTACCATCATAAATATTACGGCCAGTGAAGTTTGTTTAGCTTGAAAGAATAATCTTTTCATACAGGTGGGGAAATGCCGATTAGGAGAATTTGTTACACCTTCCTTACCCCTATTTTAATCAATAATTCATAATTCATAGAATAACTCAGATAAACGCAGGGTTTATACGTCTCGTTAAGGGTACCGAAGCATCACACCAGGAAGATCGAGGAGAAGCGGTGTTATTCCCGCCATTACACTCTACCTATATCTTTTGTGGACGGAGATCGGAAATGTAGTATTTGGCTGCATATATATGCTATTGAGAGTGCAGTTAAATATGTGTGAAGGAAACCGGTGATATGGTGCTCTTTCTTTCTTCCTAGTACATATGGTCAGTCATTTGATATAGCAGAAGGGACATTAGAAGATATGTATCTTTCTTGTCCCCATGGACTATTACGCATTATCAAAGTTAAATAGCAATGCTTTGTTGTCATATTTGCTACCCTATCATATTTATGCTATTTTCTGTGTTTATGTTTATTATTAACTTGTTCAGTTGAGCTCCATTCAAAAGTAAAATTGTACTTTATTCGATAAATGTATTGATCATTGAAGCGGACTCTGTTCTTATACTTATTATACAAATATATGTTACTTAACTACATAAAGCACAGTTGTTAGAACACCTGCTACTTAAGAACTAATAAACATACGAAGGCAGGAAGGTCAAGAAGTAGAACGAAGCATTTAAATTTTCTATGCTGTTTTACTACTCTCCCTTTCCTTTTACTTTTATTCTACTTATTGCTACCTCCAATATTGACATAGAAAACAATGCGATGATGCGACATCATTCGAATTTAAAAAACCAGAATGTGCTCTTTAATGTACACCACTCCACTATATGGCTCACATAGTTTGCCAGTGATTGTTTTCATTAATTTCCTCTACAGCGTGTTTGATTTTGCTCGAATGTCCTTTACTTGTTTCTTTCTGTGAACATCTCCTAAGGGGACTTTTCGTTTTAGTTCTAACCGAAAAAATGCAATAGGATTAAGGCAGATGTAGTACGGAACTAGATATGGAACCCTAAAATGATATTTCCAAATCTCACTGACATGGCATTAACTACATGTACACAATTTCTCACACGTATGCCGGATTACTTGTTGCAAATCAGCAGCACAGTTGATGGTCTGTAAAGGCTGAAGGAATAGTCCATTACATATCCCCAATTATTGATAGAGGAGCTCTCTGTTGATGTTATTTGTGGTTTGTAGTTGTTATGGAGTATATTATTGGAAATCTCTCCTGTTCTTCAAGCCCTTTTGTTGTCAGGTATCGGATTTGTCTCTTTTCATTTCTTCCAAAATATATCTATGGTACATTTCCTTTTATTTTCATCTTTCTTTTGTCAGTTTCATTAACATTAAATCTGTTGTGTTTTCACGTTTAATTCTTGGTCCTTCTCTTCCTGTTTTTCCTATTATTTCGACTGCGTTGACTGCTTAAATTTCGCTTCCTCTTGTTTGTAGACCCACTCAAGCGTTATTTCTGTTCTGTAGCACCATATATTGATTTCTTTAATCTTACTATTTCTTTTATTCTCTGATTTATAATCCTAACCCTTCTAAGCTTTTCCACAATTCTTCGAGTATTTCATCTCTGCTGCTGCTAGTACGTTCCTGATTGCCTAAAAGTGTCACGTCTTCTTTTGCACATTGTAAATCTGGTTCTGTAGTTGATTTATGTTACTAACTGTAGTAATTCGTTTAGATGTGTTATGTTTTGATAGAATGCTAATGTTTCATTTTTTCTGCTACCTCCACTTGCTTCTCTCCATCACTACAAATAATGGTACTCAACATTTTCCACTTTCTCTCTCCCTCCCTCCAGTAGCTGATCATTACATTTAACATTAAATCATCTTTTGTGTGACATTTTGGATAGGCGTGTAATTTACTTTTATTAGTATAAATTAACATCCCTTTTCGTAAATCTCTTGATACCATTCATGAATATTTTATCTGCTACTATACTTATATGGTTTGTATATGAAAGTACTCATAAACAAACTGGGGTAGACTTCAGCTCCCAACCTGTGGCTCGGCGTTTACATACGTTTAGTATTTCATCTACATAACTATGTAGGTGGAAGAGAACTTACTGCTTCATTCTTTTCTCTATTTACTTACAGGCAAAATTAACGGTTGTGTCCCCATTCAAAATAAGACTCAAGATTGGGGTCATAAACACGTTTCGTGTGTAGCGATGCATCCCGGAACACACCGACGTGGAACATATGTTTATGGAGTACGATTGAGAATAGCCTAGTAGTGTAATTACATTGGATGGTTGTTATTCAAGATAAAACTATAAAATGTTTGTCGCAACCGACTTTCTGACGTAATGCTTTTGTTTTTACACAAATTTGTCCTGCCATGAATTGGATTATACCTTGAATCTAATGAAAGTTGCATCTTCATACGAAAAATGCAATTAATTGAAATTGGTTCACTCCTTAGTAACTGGGTCTTCCGGGTAGGACCGCGTCTTTGATGTTCCTCTGGACTGGACTATTGTCGCAGCATACTTTCAGAAATAGTGAAGCCAGTAACTTTGAAATGATCACATTGATAGCTATTATTTTTCAACGTTGGAAGGGGTATGAGCTATTTTACAGTATAAATGAGTCGTGTATTCGTATTAAACCATTACCTATTTGCACAATGAATGATCACAACACAACTTAATATGTTGAAGACCATAGCTGTCCTTTATGAGAGTGTTCCTATGCCATATGTGAAACTTCGGAAACTTCCTTGGCTGAATTATGTAATATCCTTTTACCAGATGAGTCAGCTGCCCCTATTTATTCTTATCTATGTGAGCCACAGTTTATAGTCTAATGTGAAAACATTGACCTTTTAGCACAAAAGCCGCCATTGCAGCTGTGCCCTTCTATTTGGTAATATACGACTCAGAATTAATACTTACAGCCCTGAATGAGGACCAAGAAGCTGCGAAAAACTTAGATAAACGACGGTTTTTATGCTTATAATACCAGCAAGTTGATAAACGGATGATTTTACAAAGTACGACATAGAATACGTGGCAGCTGGAATATGCTGGCGCAAGGGCTTGGTTCACAACGACGTCACATTGTTTTGGATTTTTATTTCATTTCTCCTAGTCTTTACTGCATGTATTTTAGTTTCTAAACGAAATAGTTAGCTGGTGAAAAATGTCGATGCAAGGGCTTGGTTCCAAACGACGTCACAGTATTTTGGTTTCTTTTTTTCTTTTTCCTAGTCTTTATTACTGTATTTTAGTTACTAAAATACAGACAATAAACAATAAAATTGTTTCTTTTTACTATTGGTTCTCTTGTGCGCCAAAGACAGAAGAATGACAACCCGATAATTAGGGATCCTGCTTTAAAACCATTTATAATCTGTACCTTATCTGATGATGTAAATCATGGTACGTAGTTATCTTTCAATTTTAGGAACATTAAATCTTTCATGCTTAAATCTTATGTTTCACTTATACTGACAAAGGAGCTGTGAACGTGATAACTTCTGGGCTAAACAGCAAAATAAATTGTCAAAGTGTGGATTTCATCAATGCAGTAAGTGTTCAAAATGACGACCCCAGACAGTATTTGAGAAGCTTCAAATACTAAATACTTACATAATAATGAAGCGTTCATTTACGCCAAACATTGACGTAGGAGCAAGCAACTAAAGCCACTTTGCATTTATGAAGTGTTTGAAACTTGATTGAATGGGTCAAGCACAATGCCGAGTATAATAAAATATTTACCACGAACTATAAATTTATATCTATCTGGTAGTGGAAAACATGATCGTTTGTATTTTATGAACACGTATAACGCTATATAATGATAGTTGTATCATAATATCAAAGTATAGGCCATAAGAGGTAAAACAAAAAGGTAATAAAATTTCTGAGCTGAACATGAAGGATTTGAACCCATCTTGTAGTGGCAAAATGGCGAGGTAACCTGTATAAATACCATTTAGCCAACGCTAACTTCCGAGCTAAGGTTTCTATACCAATATGTAACCGCAGACCTCAGACTTCCACCTCGAGTCTTTACACGCTTTTACAGCAACTACAGTGCTTTGAGCTCGTTTTGGTAGTTTTAACGCAAATAAAAAGAAACTGCATCCACCGTTATTATTACTGAATAAGCTAAAACTGCCTTAATTTGAAGGGAAAACAATCTATTTAATTCTTAGCCTTTTTGAGATGGCTGTACAACGAAAACACGTGTTGGCTGAAGATTTAAATCCAAGTGGTCCCACTGTGTAGATCTACCATTTTGTGTTTCAATGCTATTGTGAAATGATGGATGTGATAGGTTGTCCCTTCAGGGGCGTGTTTAGAGGGGTGTGTGCGTGTGCGTGTGTACGCTAATGAATTAAAGTTTGCAAACTCGTCTAAAATTGCTGCTGGAGCTCTATGTGCCTGAGTATGTTTTTGGAATCGACATACATAGTGATTGTTTTCCATCCCATACAACACTTATGCACTGCGTTATCTAGGAAAGCATAAGTGGCATGTCGCTTAGCACGTTGCATAAATTCAAAAATAAATAGGGCCAGGTGACTCATCTGTTATAGCGTATCTGTGCACCAAAATACTTCACGTTGTTCCCCGCTTTTGTGAAATTTGTTATTCTGATGTTTCCCTATATATAATACAAATTGGTCTAATGAGCAACTTACAAACATGCACGGAAAGTTGTGTTGGGTTATTTCCAACAGATATATTAAATACGAATTAAAGCTAGGGTTTCGGAGTTCGATATCCAGATATCTTCACAAACAAACGTTAAGATTTGCAATGAAGGGAAATAAACTTGTATTTGGTAAAGTAAATCCTTATCATTTTATTTAAATTACACGGACATATCCATAAACACTGATTTTCGCTTCTTTAGAATACCTATAATAAAATGTTTTGGTCAAATAAGAGCTCTAATAATGTGTGCTAAAAATAATGATGATTATTACAATGAACTTCCGGGAAAATGATGAATCATAAAAGCGGATGATAATAATGACGGCGATATTGACCAAGACCAGGATGATGAGGGCAACGATGATTAAGTAATTCTGTTCCAGAGAGCTGTATTTTCCATGGTGTACATAAGACAATGTAGAATGCAAATTTTCTGGTCAAGAGCATATATTTCATTGTATGCACTGCACCACATTCGGCAAACTTATTTTTTTCCTTTTGTGGAGGCTATCCTCTTCGTTTCTTCAGTTTATCTTAATATTAGCTACCAGCTGCAATCTCACAGCGATAAATTTCCTATTTAACATTGCTTCCTGTACATCCTTCAGAAAACCTTCATTTCCTTCCAATCCAGGGCGATTCCGCGTTTGCTTACACTTATACTCCTTCTCTATTCTCTCTCTCCCTCCCCCTCCCTCCCTGTTTCGGACATTTCTTCCGTGGCTTACAAAATCTCTGCTCTGCTTAGTACTAACATTTAAAGCATTGTCAGAAATTTTCCGACGTCGTTCCAAAGTCCAATAATCAGTACTATATGGATTACCACGGTCTACATCATACATTTTATCAATATTTACGCTTAAAGTGCTGTGTTAGATGAAGATTCATACTGTCGCTGTGAAAGTTGCAACTTCGAATTTGATTCGCGCCATAAACGTTTTAGGTCGTGGAAAGGATTTGAACCTCTTCGGTTTAAATTTCTACCGCTCTAGCATAGAGCTACCGCGGCCAATATATGCACGACTATGAATATCTTTCATCTTATCACCTGTATTCCGCAGAACTTAAACATGGTTGTTTTTTATTCTGAAATGTAGTACCGTAAATTAAATTTTACCAATATTGAATTTTTCATATCAAAATGAGACGACTCGAGCTACTAACAGGAGATTGGAAGCCACGAATTCTGGACAGCAGATATATTTATATTATTTAATCTTCTGTGATAAAATACTATCGTTAATGTCTCTATATAAATTACTAAAACATACAAATTTAAAGATGTATAAAGAAACAAAAGCTGGTTTTTGACAACAAGCAAATGTAGGACAAGGTTGGAAACACCACAGCACTGAAAACTTAAATTCCATAGCCGGGATTAAAATCACGTATCTTCCAGTTCAATTACCTATAGTTGGTTAATTATGAAGACCACAGGAGGTACTTTGTCTTTATTGTGGCATGTGATCTCAAAGTAAATTTGATATCTCGTTATCGTTTGCCACAAAACTGTGAGTCAGTATGGCACTTAATGTTATGCCAGTTTCTAGCTATGGCAGCTCAGTTTGTGCAGCCAGATGGAAAGCAGAAGACCATTGGTCAAACATGGAATAGGGTGCTAAATTTTTCGGTCTGATTCTGTCTTTTAAAACAAATTCCTCTTTTAACTACATGTTTTATTAATTTTACTAAATTTTCGTAACCTTCATTCTCCCATTCTATGTCATACGTTACCATCAAAGGGTGCATGAATATAAGACGTCTGAAATAGGTTTCGCTTTTATGTCTACGATTTCTTTAAGCCCTCTATTTCACTGTTCAAATATATCGCAAACTATTGAAACACTTATTCATAAAGACCATGAGAAACAAAGGAAAAACCACCTATAATGTGTATCACTTTTAGCTAATCAATGTATAACGTAACCCAAGACGTAATAGCCCAAAATGGGCCTGAGCTTGCCAACCCGACTGCCGACCTCACGCCCATATATGCAAGGCAGAGGCCATCATCCAGCCGATACAGGGAGGAGAAGTGGTCAGCAGCTGCGCACCCCCAGCCGGAAAGTTGGCTTTCTCGTAGACCAGGGTTCGCTATCTAGCGTAGTGCCACAAATTCCTCATGATGCTGAGTGGACAGCGGTCCTATACCCGGGACTTAAAATCCGAACCCCCCCCCCCCCCGAGGGTGGGGTCTATCTCGGGCGCATTCTGGACGCTGGGAACAAAAGCACATGCTGTAGCCCATTACGCCACTGCACAGGACTTTTCAATATATATGATACTGTGACTTTGGGGGTTCGTAGTATTAAAAGCCTTGTTTGAATAAATTTAAGGTGCTCTTTATATCAGTAAAAACACACTTTTTACACCCCTTAAGGCTCTAAAAGTGACGTGTCATACACACAGTAGTCTCTCGTTGCTTCGCCACACGTAAACAAACGAAAGAATGCACTTACAGTATACTTCAAAGTTCCACTACACAGCTGCACACACACAATTAACAGTTCTCAAATCGCAACTGAACTCGCATTCACAGCCGCGACGCTTTTATATCTCCAGTCACTGTTTCTAGAAATTAGTGGACCGCTCGGTAACAATCGAGATGGCATAGGAAAAGACGAAATATTCAGACATCTATCTGTCTCTTTCAGTCTCTCTTTCGGCAAGCGTTTAGCTTCGCGCCGCACTATCTGTCTCTTTTGCACGGCCGGCCGCGGCCCGCCACAGAATAATGACTCGCGACAATACGTTAAATATTGTTTGGAGCTTCTTCGTCTACGTTCTAAAAGTTTTAGCTTTATGTAATTTTAAGTGCAAAATATGATTAAATTGCTTGTTAAATTAAATATATACAGCTATCTCTTTTTAAAAATGTAGAGCCGTTTAATACACCATGTGTTGCACGTCTATATGACGTAACTATCAAGCCACAGCAAGCGTAATTTAGAATTGCAACATGCTATTTATCAATACAGAATCTGAAATTACTTCATCTATAAAAACGAATTCAACCACTCCGGAAGTAATGCAGTATATATTCAGTGTTTCTCCATAATTTATTTAAAGGTTACAATGTAAAAGCGTACATATCACAATTCGTTCGGGTTACATTTGAGGAAAAATACTAATTTTACATGTATTCAGGTACACAAGGTATTCTTTGCCTTCTTGTTAAAGATCAGAAACTGTCGGCATACAGAAACATTTGTTCGGAAATAATCTACATTTCCAAATAGCATTTCACAAACAGGGGATCGAGTCAAGGGTCACGCACGAATAGAGACTTCAGAGACTGAATTTTATAAATAGTTTCCATTTTCTATATTATTGTTGTTATTGCTTTCAATACTACTTGAATATTATTTGGACACTCTAGTTTTATGAAAGCTGTTCGGGCTTGCTTTGGTAGCTTCCAAACATTATAAACATGATTTCGTAATTGCTTGGTTTTTCAAAATATCTATTATTATTATTCACGTTACTAAATTATTTTCTGCCCAACTGAATTATAAAGAAAATGGAAAGGGGATTTAGATACTGACTTTGGTATTACATGGAGTTTTCCAAATAATTATTTTTGATTTTGAACAATTTACTTTTATATGACTTAATTCATTTCCATTTCGTTCCTTACGGGTAGCATTTCCTTGCAGCTATATATCTATAGAAAGTGAATTAAGATCATCTGAACGTCAACTATCCAATCGTATTCCAGGTGTGTGCACTTTTAAAATTATAGCATAACGTTCAGACATGCCCCCATGGTGGGGTATCCACAGCTTCAGAATAGAAGAACGAAGCCCTACAGCTATTGAAATATCAGTGTGTGCAGTCGCCAACCTGTCAACCAAGTTATTGGTGTATACAACAAAGCCCTTGTTTAAATTTCATTGGTTTAGAAAGTTTCCATTTTGATATGGCCCCAGGATGTTTCATAATTACATGCTTAAATTTCACGTCATTTTATAGCATCAGCTATGCGTGTGTGAAGTTGAAATATGCGTTTAATATTATAGATAAAGGTTGCTGTTGTAAATAATAATTACGCTGAATATCTAAGGTCCTTCAGTTGTATTTGTTCATTCTGTTGCAGTTAGGCCTGTGTTCAAATTTTGTCACTCTTCAATATGTTATAAGCCTAAAAAGTCATTTTAGTAGGATAGCGTAACACACTTGTGTGGTTCTAGCTTCATTTTCTTCCCTCCTTCATAGGTCAAGATTTAAAAAGTTTCACTTAATTGGCATTATACGTTTTATTATTGAAGTTTATTTTTGTGTAAAACTTTACTGCAGATATATTATAATTAATAAAATACAAAAAGAGTTGTTTTCTTGCATTTGAGTATATCTTTGGGAGGAGCATGTAAGTTCGGGTTGTTCAACTAAATATTTAGATGTACCTTGCTAAGAATGTTGACATTTTAACTCTAAAGTGTTTTTATTTCTGAAACATGCATATAATTGATTTTTAATATTGTGACTGTGTGGGTTCGTAAAATTAAAAGTCTAGTTTGCAGAAATTCAAAATGATTTTTATTTCAGTAGAAACACACCCTTACAGGCTCTAAAAATGACGTGTCATATACACAGAAATCTCCGGTTGCTTCAACACAAATAAACGAACGAAAGAATTCACCCGCGGCACACTTCAAATAGCTGCACGCACACAATTAACAGCTCAACTCTCAACTGCGGTGTAGTTCAAATGTCCACACACTGCACCGCTGCAACTCCATTCACTGACTGACGAATTGTCTCACTCAGCCGTCCGTAGTACTATTTATATCCGGCCCGCTGTTTCTCGAAGGCTGCCGAAGTTTCTCGAAAGCTACCAAAGCCTCGCGACCTTTCGTGGTGTAGCGAGTACGTCCAGACTATATCCATCTCCTTCTCCCTCAGTTGCTGTCTCATTCTCTCTCGGCAAGTGCCCAGTGCTCATCGGTCCGTGGCCGTGGCTTGGGCGCTATCTGTCTCGTTCACTCCTCGATTCTACCTCTCTCGGCGCTCGTCTACAATGGGCTCGCGACAATATAAACACATTTAGATCCACGAATGACTATTTAGTCGACAGTCTACTATAAGAGTAATGTAGCACATTAAACTTTAAACTTGTTTTTGTATGCCCCTTTTCTTAGCATATCACACTACTTAAAATGCTCCTCTGGACCTCAGTTTGTAACCTATTAGCTGCTATTTAAAAATGGTGATGCAGCTGTTAAAGCACTAAATAGTTAAGTTTAGATTCACTTTTTTATGATTCAGATTGAGGCTGATAAATTCAATAACATATATATGCAAAAATACTGTTTTCTCTTTAACTAAGTAAAATTAAATTACTGTACAATTATTTTTCAAGTTTGGGTACAAAGCTCGAATGGTATATTTGTAATCATAGCTATAAACCATGGCGTCCAAGGAGCATTTCGTGTTACCATGTTAAAAATATGATTGAATGAATAAAAAGTTTACTATACTTTGCTGAAATAATGTGCAGTCCATGTTTATATTTCAAGTATATAAAACAGTTATGGCAATCAGAAGAAAACTATGAATGTTTAGACTTCTTCAGGCACATTGTCGTAATTACAAGACATCACCTATGCAAAGGTTTAGTTGTTCACATGTTTGCTTGTTGGATACCAATCATCAAATCTGATACCGGCATTCAAATATTCCTAGATGCATAGCCCAAATTTAGAGAACACGTGTAAATAGAAGAGCTTAAAGAAGTGGTTTCCTTTGTCGAAGCAGGTCTGATAATGCAGTTAGATTACTCTCAAACTTCTTTACCTTTTATTTTAAATATGTGAATATTCACATTGATTTAAAGCCTGCAATCGTGATCGTAATCGAATACCCATGTGCGAATTAACAATTGACGAGCATTGATTGACCTAATTGTGTTTAACTGTGAATATCGCCATATGAGACTATAACCACCCACGAGATTTTAAGACGCCATTGAAGTATGATATCTCAAAAGGAATTTGATAATATCTTGTGGGTTACTGGGAAAATATGTGACGCAGTTGGTAAATGAAATTAGTACAATACCATCATGTTCCTATGGTATCGCAGTTGGTCATAGCTATGAAACGGTTCAAATTACGGCATTAAATCATTCAGTCTTATTCTAACTTCTTAAAAAGTAAGAAAATATTATAATTGGAAGCAATAGGTTATATTTCAATGTGTTTTACCCCAGAGCGTATGATTTTGACCATGCCGAAGGATCGATTCTTAACATAACGTGGATCTATTGTGTCTCTCATCCCAGAAGACACGCACAGAGTAAAGCAACCGCAGAAGGCTAGATGACAGAGATGCGCAGATGCCCACAACAATTTCAAGCGTGCAGAAATTCACACCCGCAGGCTCTTCAGAGAAGCTTTCCTTCTAGCCGAGCCATGGAGAATTAGGATCACCTGAGGAGGCTCATATAAGGCTGCCAAAGGACGCATAATTTGTGGTAGAAGAGTAAACACCACAAAACTGCACTTGTTAAACTACTGTAAACCACGGTATAGTTGACCAGCCCCAGGAATCCAACCCAGGATCTCCAGTGTGTGAGCTTCAAACTTAAATATAGGATCATCTAGTACTTCAGTGATTTGATGCTTTACGTGCTATTACTTTTCTTTTGTGTCTTAGAATGTACATTTCGACACTATTTGTTTTTGGAAGTTTATTAGTTATAAATTCTATATTCTTTCATTATGAAACTAAAATACCTAAAACAATGCATAACACTTCATTGAAGAAGCACTCTTTTTGAAGTAAGAAATAACAAAATCTTAAAATTCAATACATTATACAAACAAAATATTTCATTGTGATTTTAAACCCTTTACTTTAAAAATTCTGAACTATCAAATAAATCCAATAGATCTCGCACACCACAAAATCTCATGCGGGAAAATTTTCAGTATTTTAATTACCTCTAGAAGATAGTCTTCATAACCGTTGCGGTCTGAAGTGTGACTGTAGGACACAATAAACTTTCCTAATAATTCTAAACATTTTCAGTTTGGCATAATTACAATCATCAGATATCGTTTTACTACATTTATTTTACAATTATTTCACCAATGTTCCAGAAAGAAAGGCATTTTTGTTCAATTATAGTTTTGCATTGTTTGTATGCTCTGTAAATGTTAACGTTCTGCATTTATAGAAGTAACTATTTTAGCAGGAAACTGTACAACCAGCACATAAACCAAGGAGGGCAACCCAGTCCTCAAATACAGTATCACAGAGCAATCTTTACAACCTTAGCAAGGATTCTATTCTGTCACCGTCTGCTTCCACAGGCATCCCTGAGGAAAAACGATAAAAGGATCCAGTGTTATGGAGCTGCATTGAAGAAAATGTTTGTCGAGGGAGCTCTTTGTACTGATGCACTGGGAATTCATGGTTCAGGAAAAGCGCCGTGGAGAATAGAGGATACTTATAGTAAAAACCAAGTGTTTCATAACAAACTGCCACATGCTTTATATTTATATGGATTTTGAGTTCCAAGATGTGCAACAACTTCAGCGAAAGGTTTTTAATACTGGAAACAGTAAGGATGAATGTATTTTTGCGGCATGACCAGAGAAACCTTTTCTCCACTATAAGGCAAGCACCATGGGCTACTACTGCGTCGTGTTCAAAGAAAGGGCAAAACGATGCCACAATATATGTAGTATAGTGTAGATAAAGCCGTCACACAGCACGAAAAATGGTTTGGAGAGAAAGGAGAATAGAATTCATTTTCTATCTCAGTAAATAAGAGAACGTGAAGCTATTGAGTTTTCTAGGATATAAACAGAGATAGATTCAAGATCTCAAGGCCAACAAGAGTAAGAAGGAAAGAATTCATCTTGAACTATTATGGGTCAGGTGATAGAGTGAACCAAAAATCCGTAGTGCCAGTCTCTTTCTTCTGCTACTATGCTTAAATCTTAGATTGATCGTATTATTATGGGTTTAATATGGTGTAAAAACAAAAAAAAACATGATAGAAATATTGCGTAAATTTTTTCAAGAGGGAGAGGGGTGGTTCTTAGGGCAAGGCTATTGGCTCTTCCTCTCTGAAGAAATCATTTCGACTCTAGGGTCAAGCAACCTTACAAAAATTGTTTGCTATCTTCCTTTAATGTTAGGTTTTGCAGCTTTAATAATGGAGGTGCTCTTTCTAAAACGTCCGTTTGTGGCGGTTATTCCATGTTTCTACATTTTAAAAAATTTACTAGGAATTGTTATGAGAAAATTAATTTGTACGGGAATGAACGTGTAAGGTTAGGTTGGTCATGAGATGATGCAATGTGAATGAAATGCTATGTAAGATTGACGTTATTTCTAATTGTAAGAATGTGATTACGTAATGTAGTGACGTGGAATAGTAAAAGATAAGTTATTTGGTTGCTATAACAACGTAGAAAGAAGGGAGAGGAGATTAACTGAAAATCAGCGTGCTTCTGCATCAAAACTCCGTAGGAGTAAGACGTGTATTTTATTTTCTCTGAGCGGGTGCAGAACTCATATTGTGCGTGTGCATTTAACATTCATTAATTCGCGTGAGTGTAAGAAAGGAATAGCTTACCTATACAGCAATCGACGTTTGTTAAAGCAAAGTATTTCATATCACTTAAATATGTATCAAAATTTGATAAATTTTCGAGAGAATTAAATATACAACTTTGAAGAGAAGATAAGTACTTATTCATTGTAACAACAGTAATAATTTTTCCTATACTAAGAGACCACGCCCAGAGGTAAGATCTCTTGCTTCAGTGATGCTGCCGAGGAAACTACAGGATTAGACTACAACATCTTCACAAAGGTTCGAAATAAATCATCACATCTACAATCATCCCATTTGCAAAACTTTAATTCCGTTGCATGTTTCATTCCCTATTTCTCAATTTACATATGTAAACTGCAACTTTTTATCAAAAGTTATAAGCACATCCTAATTAAAACATATAATTTACTTTTTACTGTCGTTAACCGGTTAAATGTTGCGATTTATCTCAATTAGCAGCTTAAAAATGTTGGAAATATGACTAGTGGTACTAAGTGATGCTAATGAGCCTAATACTCGTAAAATGTTTAGTCTGCAGCACAGTTTAATCTAACCAAATGATGACACATTTGTACAGTTAATTAGGCTGTATATCTCATTAGAATTGGTGATAGAGGGAGGTTTTCAGCATGTGGAGCTCAACATTGCAAATAGACAATAGTAGGCCCTTTGCTCTTCCAACGTGATCCCTGAGAAGAAGAGATGAACGGAATAACCTAAAGACAAGTACATCAGGAAAACGATGCACGTTAGGAAGGAAGGAAGGAAGGAAGGAAGGAAGGAAGGAAGGAAGGAAGGAAGGAAGGAAGGAAGGAAGGAAGGAAGGAAGGAAGGAAGGAAGGAAGGAAAGAAAGAAGGAAGGAGTCCCAAACGTTTCCAGGACAACGCGAAAGTTAACATCAACACCATTCCAGTGCTGGGAGAAATATTTCCTGGCATTGCAACTCACCATTTGCCATCGTCCAGTCCTATAGTCCTGAAACATAGGAAGGAAAAGCATGTGGACAGGAAATGTTGGACAAGAAATTCCTGGTGGTAGCGGTTCCACTCCAATAACCGCTTACGCCTTACTGCATAGCCATCTCAGTGGTCTCTACACTTCATGTTGCCATTTAAAATGAAAATGAAATTATACCACAGACAAAATGAGTGGCATATCTGAGCCGGAATAAAGAGAAGGGCTAGAGAAAAATAGATGCCACGAAGTAAAAGTATATTACCAAAAGCTGCATATAAGTTAATGGTAAGCGGAAAACTGGACAGAATTTGAGTCGAAATCATCCCACAGTCCCAGCCTGACACAGCCTGCCTCCTAAAAAAGTAAACGCTGGTCCACACCGAAATAAAAACCGAACAAAAACACTGACAATAACACTTAACTTATAAATTTAGCTGGAGAAAAAATACTGATAGAGCTAAATGAAGCACTAGGTGATGACCACACCATGATGATGCACTATACCAGATCGGCACATAAAACAACAGCTTGGGACCAAAGAACTAACTACAGAAAGACAGGATGATAGGATATAGGATGCGCAGAGAGCTTACAACTCCACTTTACAACCAATTGGAACCGTACAAAGGCTAAGGACCATTAGCAGAAAAATGGAAGAATGGTAAACTTTCTCGTAATGGCTAAGCGGAATCGTCAACACTGTCACCTTAACAACCAAAAAGTCACTGCTCTTCAGGAGTATCAGCTAGCTCTTAATCATGAATTATGAATAAATAATTGCTTACAAAGTATTGTCTTGCGTTTTAGTATGAATATATATCGCAGAGTTGTAGAGAATAAGTTTATACATTAAGCTTTTGATGTGTATTACCAACGGATATTATTATAGCAGAATAAATCAAACAGCAATCACAGCATTTTGTGCAGAAGTTTACCCAAACAATGGTCTTGTATGAGTAGTGAGTATGTACTTGGTTATGAAAAGTAATGTCTCGTGCATAAATGCGGCAAAGGCAGCGTTTGTATGTGTAACGTTCCAGGGCCATTCATTGACGCTCCGAATGCAACGCTTCCGTTTCGATGACCTCCAAAAGACGTCGTCCAAAACTAGATAGTCACTAACTGACGCGCTTTGACTCCGTAGTGGTTTCAGCAATCGGAAGTATTTATTACTACAGGCAGGCAAAATAAACTTCATATGCAGAATTGTTTCCTACACTATTTTTGCATTTAGCATGGTATAGTATTCAATACACGTGACTAAAAATACCGTATGTGATAATATTTTCGTAAAATGGTCATATTTATGAAGGCCACATTGCTTCATATTTTCACGAGTTACTATTTTTCAGTTTTAGTGCAATTTCCGTTCGTCAGGAGCCGGGATTCACAAAGCGTTTAAAATATCTTACCTATTCTTCCAGCTAGATCGGGAAGATTCAAGAAAATGTAGTATTTTCTCTATGACATCACGTGCAGAATTGACTAACCTCTATTATAAAAAACGGTTTATTTTAGCGAACAAGTGTCGACAGTGGCATGTTGTAACTGCGGTTAGACAAAGAAAGCAAATCTTTCTTATAAGTTTAATGGTTGGGTTGCAAAATAATTAACACCTATATAACTCCAATTTCCTGCAGTATTTCATTGGAAATTCTATTAAATTTGAACAAAACTCAACAGTACTTGGATACTTTAATGAAGTCAACCGGCAACTGGTCTCATAGTATATTATGCAACCAGACTATAATGGTAGTAATTAAAACGCGAATATTATTATTAATCGAGGGAGGGAAGCGAAGCAAAGTTTATAAAAAGCTTATGATACGAGAGTTTTAATTACCATTATAGTCGAGTTTCATTCGCCTGTTTATGCTCGATCATGTATCTATATTATAGGTTTCGTTTCAAAGTATTGTTGCGGCAACGGGCTTTAAAGTTTCGGCGCAAATAGATAACAGACGGCGGATAGTGTTTCAGGGTAATAAAGAGCTTGCATAAGCAATTAACGATAGCGCGGCCAGTGTTCACAAAGAGCCGGCAAATAAAGATAGCTAAGATTAAGGACTTGCCGACATAGATAGGATGTAACGTTTGGAAGGTTCTAGTGATATCGTGATTGACAGAGAAAAGTTGGTTTCTTATTTGTACTCGAAACCTCTGGAATTTATGAATGAGATATATAAGCGATTGTGACACGCCAGCGGACAGTTGTAAAACAGTGAGTAGTAGTAAACAGCTGTGAAGTGTGTAACAAGAGTTTTGTTGTAACGAGAACTGATCAGAACGCCGTTTGTTATTGTCATCGACCTTGGTGTTGTAGATGCAATTCTGCTGCTACACAGTGTGTTTCTACGCAAATAAAGAACATTTAGAATTTCGGCAAATTGGACTTTTAATTCTACGAACACAGAAAGTCACAGTATTCATTTCTAGTTTGAGTGATGTTACAATCGTGAGACGTAGTACGTAGTACGCAGGTGCAGAAATATTTGTTACTTCCTTATAAACAGCTGTTAACGGGTGACTCAGTTTAACTTTAAGGCAAGTAAAGACAAACTGGAACAAATTGAATAAATAAATGTTGAGTGTTGATTTCAAAATAGAATAGAGAGTCCACAAGGTCAATGACTTCATATTTTGAGACAATTCTTCGAAATACACTAGGAATACTTTTCTGAGAACGAATTTATAGATTTTGATATTCTCCATTGTGAATAAAATTTCTCGTACATTTTTCTTGACTTTTGTGGCAACAAGTTATTGGTAACATTGACTGCTTTTGCCGTAATTTCTGAAGGTGCGAGATCAGTATCACTATTCCTTGTATCAGATATTTTGACTCTTTTCTAAACTGGCGCTAGTACCGTTGTCGAACAAAACGAGAACAATCGATACTTGCGCTTTCACAATGTTACGTGGCCAGTTCTGATTGGTCGAATACCCATACTTTACTGAACAGGTGTACTTTAATAAGTCCCATTAAAGTACTGCTACCAGTCGTATAAATATTAAAGTTTGGCATGGTCGAGCATAAAGTTCTTTTTGTATTGTCACCGATCGCATTTTTTGTGTTGGAGCCGCTGCCACCAAGTGCCGGGCGCGTGTAAGAAAGAGACAGATAGTGGCGGGTAGAATTGGACGCTTGCCAAGAGAGAGAGAAAAACAGAGAGAAACAGACAGATATCTGGATATTTCCGTCTTTCTCTCACTGCGTCGTGATTGTGATCGATCGAATGCATTCTAGAACAATGACTGGAGGTATAAAAGACCCCGCAAAGTGTTAGAGCGTGGTCAGTTGTTAGTTGAGTTGTAGTGAAGTTGTGCAGTGTGTGAGCTGTGTGATGGTATTTGCGACAGTAGACATTTGAAGTGCATACCGCAGTGGTTTCTTTCGTTTGTTTACTTGTGGCAGGGAAACGAGACAATCTTGAAGACTGCTGTTTTGAATGCCACGTCTTTTTACTGCTGCAAGGGGTGTACAACGTTACTATTCACTGCAATATAGACCATTTTAAATTTCTGCACGCAAAGGTTTTAATTCTACAAACCCACAAAGTTACATTTGGTGTCAGGAGTGGGATACGACGATGGAAGTCGAATTGGCGAATATCTTAGAGAAGATAGAAGAAATGAAGACGGTTAACAATAACCTCACCACCGAGCTGAAAGAAATGAGAACAGCGAATAACATCCTCGCTGCAAGGACGGAAGCGGCAAATCACTACCTGGCCGTGAAGGTGACTGAAATGAAGGCCAAATTAACCAGGGAAATGAAAGCGGCAAAAGACAGCCTGGCAACCCAAATAAAGTCTGCGAACGAGGCCCTCGCCGCCAAATTTGAGGAACAGTTCTTCGGCGTGAGGAATGACGCCACGGAGCTGGGCAAGCGGATGGGTCAAGTGGACGAGCGCGTCGAAGACCTGGCAAACCGCGTTAACGACCTAGAGGGAACGACCGACAGCAATACTAAGTCCCTGAACGCCATGGTGGAGGACTTGAAGACTGCTGTTGTGTATGTTACGTGTTTTTACTGCTGCAAGGTGTGTACAAATTTCTGTTTACTGCAATAAAGAGCATTTTAAATATCTGCAAACAAGAGTTTAATTCTACGAAGCCACAAGGTTACAGTATATTAAAAAGCGGCTGCCTGTGTATGCAATGTTTGCAATAACCGCGAACGAAGACACTCAGCTACCTGAAAATGAATGCGAGTTCTAAAAACTTTTGAGATTAATATTTTTTTTTAATCTCAAAGTGTAGGACAACACAGCTTATGCATTCTTAAACTTGGCTATTACTGATGTTTCAAATTCCTTGGATTTCGTTAATGTGTCTTTCTTTTGAGCTTTGTAACAATGTCATGAGAAATAAAGGAAACTGTTTGCTAATGTTATTAGATATCCACATTTCAAGGTAAATTAGGACTTTTTCCTTTCAAGGATAGTGTAAAATAATGGCCCTATTTTCACACTGAGGAGCACACCCAAACAGCGATTGACGTTTGTTTTAATGTTTAATCTATAATGGCCTAAAAGAATAAACAATTAAAA
Source organism: Mantis religiosa (assembly GCA_030765055.1). Taxonomy (NCBI): domain Eukaryota; kingdom Metazoa; phylum Arthropoda; class Insecta; order Mantodea; family Mantidae; genus Mantis; species Mantis religiosa. The sequence goes on along the minus strand of CM060948.1, from coordinate 95,136,512 downwards.
AAATTGGTAACAAATGTGCTTCACTCGCATAGGGGCTGTGAAGTTTGGACAGTGCAATGTGTTTAGAGTCAACAATGCACCATTGATTACTTCAAAACTAACATGCCTCTAGCTATCCTTTCATTCTACAACAATGCGCAATACTTATTTATAATGTTTGCGAGTTTCAGTGGTCATACACCATATTCTTTTCAGCTGTATTTAATCATCTCATGCATGGGAACGAAAATAAAAATAAATTTAATTCTTGGTTTGGGTTGCACACCAAAGTTTCAAGAACTTAATATAATAATTTTAACGCTACGACACAAAAAAGTCAACACTAAACACCTTCTTTGCTTTAATAGTGGTAAATTATTTTAATGATCATTAAAATATGCTTAAATTAATTAAGAGAATTATGAAAATAATCTATTAAAGTACTTTTGTTTTGTTTCAAAATTCACTTCGGCTTAATTTTCAAAGTCTGATTCTACCTTTCCAACCATATTGAATAATATTCAAATTTAAAAGTACGTTACTCTTAAATTAAGAATGGCACCAAATTGAGGCTCATTTACTAATTTTGTGACCATAGTACCTAAAAACACTCATGTTTAAAATGAGATCTAAGTATAACATTCAAACCATATGAAAATTAATACCGGAGTGTCAGATATAGAGCCAATACACTAATAGCGAAGTAGTACAGGGCGCAGTAACTATGCAGACTGGGGGTAAACGGGGTAAATTTATGAAGAAATGTGGTAATTCTATGCAAAATTATAATTAAGAGCTGCTTTACTTCGTGTTACCTAGCTGTTTCCATTACGTTGCTGAGTAATTAAGATTAACCTTTAAACATTATGAGAGGTAGGGAACGCATAGTTAAATCTAACGTCATGTTTAGTTATGATGACTTCAGAAGCGTTATGCAGCTTTGCTCTGATGTATGAATTGTTAAATTTACATGTTAAGAACAACGATATAACATATGGTAGTAACATTATGATCCCATATTTTAAACTAGCTTGGATGAAGATTTACTTCTAAAATTACCAACATCTTTAAGAGCAGGTGCCCTTTTGAAATGGTAACCTGAAGACTCAGAAAAGACGACGATCGCTACACCGCTGTTAGTAAATCTGCCAGTTTAGAATGAAGATTAGTGTTCTGAAACAATGGCCATTCACGATGAATTTGTTTTGTTGTTCCATTTATACCCCGCCTTTGACTGCAATGGAACATATCGCGATGGTGTTATCTCGCAGACGTTGGGTTGGTGGCACTTCGGATTTTTTTATTAATAGGTCACACATTTATACTTCCATATTCTGCGAAGTTATGAGAGGGGGATGGGGAGAAAAATCCCCAACCCCAGCCGGGAATCGAACCCGGGACCTCTCGCACGTCAGGCAGGTGCTCTACCGACTAAGCTATGAGGCCAGCCCACGCTGAAAGTTATGCCTAAAATTATAGAATAAATTTAACGTGACTATGTAACACTCATGATGTAAGAATGTAACGTTTAGTTCGGCATTAGACTACATTTATCAATTTTCTTGCATTTTCTTGTACAAACAATGATACGCATGATACGCATTCACTTGACTCCATTTCTTTCGATATATTTTCAGTGAAACAATGACCAAAATACAGGTGCGGTCAAGTTATAACACCTATTTTTTTCAGGACTGGGGCCAGATAGGAACTTCTGTTTTTTAAAATACACGTGTATGTCTGACAGATGGCAGCACTGTACATCGCATAGAACTCTAGTGGCAGCAACGCGAGTTAGGACTGTTTTTGAAAATTAAAATGGCGACGTTTTCATTGCAAGAACATCGTGTAATCGATGTTTCATTCATGCCGTCATCACGCTTCAACATCGCCTGGCAATTTGCCACGCGCACAGCCTTGTGATCATCCGTCAGCATTGGTGGCACTCACCTGGAGGACACAGACACTTTTCGCATTTTCAGATCGTCATGTAGGATTGTGTGCACAGATCCCACGGAAATACCAATTTTGGAGGCGATGCCTGCAACGCTCAATCGGTGATCCTCCAAAACAACGTTCTCCACTCACTGCATCATGTTGTCAGACCGGCTGGTGCGAGGTCGTGACTGTCCTCCAGCGTTGTCATATCGGACGATGAATGGAATGGGTGAAATGATGTTCAAATTAGCCCGGGATCCATAGAGCTTAGAGTTACCCTACATTCGTCTTTGGGGTAAGGAAAAATCCCGTTAAAAACTTATCCAGGTAACTCCCCCTGACCAAGATTCGAACTCGGGACCTCTTGAGCGTGAGGCAGACATACTACCACCACGCTACCGAGGCGGGTACCGTTTATTTTCTTATCTGTTTTCCTAGTTTCACAAATATTCACTATACACATAAACACCCATGCCCAAGGCGAGACTAAAACCCGCAACTCTCTACGCGGCGGAACGTTACAGACATACAATTTAGCGACCTTGGCTACGAGAGCCGGAATACTTTCATAGGTATATAGAAGGCTAGACGATAGGTGAGCGCTTTGAGGCCTTTAACGTATGCTAAAGGCATGCATGAATTTATTTCATTATGTGCTCCCTACCACTTTCGCCAGGCTCCAGACGCTGCAGAACAAGGTACTCCGCATCATTTACGATACAGGCTGGAGATTCCCTGCTCATATCCTACATGAGCACTCCCAGATCCCGTACATTGTCGATGTCATTCGCGAGAGGGCACGATCAATGTACGACAAAATCCAAATTCACCACAACCCTTTAGTGAACTTCCTGGGAAGCTATGATCCGAGAGATCAAAGACGCTTGCCGTCCTTCAGACTGCCGAGAGACGTCTTGGGACCCCTTGGGCAACCCAAGGAAAACCCCAGATGTCTCTGGGACCAATTTTTACGCCGATGGACCAAGCGCTACACAACCCGTAGCCAAAACGGAGCAAAAAATTAAATCGTGTCTCCCAAAACGGGGGAACGATTAAGTGCAGCTGCCCATGATAAAAGGGGTAACCCATTCCAAATTCCCAATACTTCCAAACACCCCAGCAAAACATGGAACTACTAGCTCATTTCGCAGGTTAAGCCGCAAAGCGGCTAGGTACTGCGGCATAAGACACTCGGACGGGGAAAAAGAAAAATAGCTCCGCCCGACTAGGACTACCTCTGGACCTCTAGTTTCTACGCTTTCATTAATTTTAAAGCATGTATTGATTATTAAATAGAAATCGACTGATTATCCAGCAATAATATTTCTTCAGTTTTATACTTCTCATTTCATTCTGCACTAGGTTTCAAATTTGACCTATCTGTTTGAAAGCTTGTGGTCATTCCACATCTGAAAGCGGTATGATCTAATTAAACAGTTCTGGATCCCCAAAGAATTTCATTTATCAGAATAGCTTCGTCGCCATTACTCACTGCGATATCCATATGTGCAGCTGGGACCACTATCTTACAACGTAAGCCTTTCTAAGGCCATGGGAAGTATGCTTCCCACCTGCTGTATCATGTTATGAGGGCCACGGTAAGCCTGCTGACCTCGTCCAGTCTATGCTGGCATCTAGCGAAATGTTTAACAAAACCAGGAAAAAGTTGAGCGCATCCTAGTCAAGTAATTGGGGTCATAGAGTAAAACAAAATGAAAAACCCTTGAAAGGGTCGTGGCTGTGCCTGCTAGTTTCACAAAAAGAGGAACTTATACCAAATATGTAATTTTTTTTAATGTTTTAGTTCAGTTATGATACTTCAAAAGTGATAAAAGTCGTGATACATATGCAAAGATTGCAGTATGCCGATCCTTGCTTTAGAAAGTTCCATTGAGAAACAACTGGTGGAAAAAACTATATCCATAAACTATTATTATGCACACAATTGAAGACATGCCACATTCATAAATTAAAACAGCCTATGAAAGGGTTAAAATTAGCCGGAGGACGAGGTCTAGGAAACTTAATACTGAAGTTCAACCAAAGTTTTAAAATTGATAATACGAACTGAAGCTTTACAATTTCAAACCTAACAGGAGGAGTAAACCACCTTTTATAATGCCGAACCTAAGTCATGCTAGCTATAAGATTTCCATAAAGTAGTAAATATTTCCAGAGGAAATTAAGGTACAAATTGAATTTAGCAGTTGCTTCACATGTTCTAATGCAGAACTATGAAAGTAGGCATGATTTGGCAATTTTATGGTTTTCACTATAATCTGCAAATGTTGAAAAAACAATTTTTTTAATAAATTAGACTAATTACAACTGAGCATATGCTCATCTAGTAATATTTATTTGATATAAAATTCACTGTTAATGGATGTTCCTCCAGTGAGGACTACCATATCATTACACACACTATATCTTGTGGTCCCTTGACAAGTCAATTTTTTAATTCTTTTCAATCGTCTCACTTGATACTCACTTAACACTTTCACCATTTCGGTATTTACGTGTTGTTGCACTCTTTTCAAATGTTTGCCGGCTGCCTTTGCTACCGTATTCATTTTAAGATCCGTGTGTTTGTTATCACTTCGTACAAACCATGGTGCATTAACTGCTGCTCTTAGAACTTTATTTTGAAACTGCTGTATACATTGTACATTACTCTTCATTGCTTGGATAAAGTTCAAGTAGAGAATTTCTCCCAATGAGCCAATAAAGCTTCTTGTATTTAACATTTAACCCCCTTAGTTTGTTTTCAATGTGCATCTTCCAGTTTAACTTTGAATCCAGAGTCATTCCTAGTTACTTCACGGCTTGAGCTGGCGGAATTATTTCATTATTTATATTACCACAAAAACAATGAATATTATTTTGGAATGTCGTAACATGTTAATGCTAAAGTGTGGTTTTTAATACCCATGAAATGTTGACATTCTTAAGGATATCATGGACTACAGCTATTTCGGGACTTGAGATTTCTGTAGGTAAACGTAGTAGTCATACTGAAACAGGAAAGTGTATTTAAAAGCTTGTCAGCCACGGCTGCTTATAAATCAGTTTCTTTTCTCTCTATTGACCAAACGAATTTAAAGTAATACTAATGGAGTAGTCCTTGTAAAACCAACGATATGAGGTACAAAATTATGATATATGTTGTCCATATATATGAAGTCAGCATATGAATTTTTATGTTATGATTTTCTGCGAATAAAAGCCAATTCTATTTGTCTTCGCTTGTTTTAATTTAACTTCTTATTGCGTCAGAACGGAATTAGGTGGCTCCAAGGTAATGTATAAGGCTCGTATTCGGGAGGTCTCTGCGTCGATTCCCCTTACTTTTGCCTTTTTGTGGATTTTTCTAGTAGTTTGACAAATGTTGGTGTGGTTTCTCGTATGTGTAGTGTACAAGAATTCTTGCTAGTCACTTAGGAAAGTGAGCGACATATTTTTAAGAGATACGGTGCATTTGTGGGACCAGAAACGAAATTGTAGTGTTTAACGCTCGCCTTTACTACATGCGGCACCGCAGATAGTGACACTAGACGATATCAGATGAAAATGGTGCTCCAGTGAATGAGATGGCGGGGTAAACAGGATATCCTGGAGAAAATACGCACCAGCGCCATGTTGTCAACCACAAATCTCACTTTGCGGTCGCCTGGAATCGAATACGGGCTGCCTTGATGAAAGCCGAGCGGTCTAACCATTCAGCCACGGCGCGGCCTTGCGACCAGAAGGTCAACATTCCGGTCATCTATTAAAGGTAAGGACTTTAGTGCATCTTTGGAGACACAATTTTGCCATCAACCCTGTTCTCTCGTGCTGTAAAGTCAGCCCCCTGTATGAGTTACATATGTCCCTTAAGGACCTACACTGACATGTTATATATGCCTTATGGGAATGTAGAACAATTTATCGTACGGTGATTAGCTATATGGAGAAAATTCTAGAAATGTGGTATAGGGAACGTATAACTTAGAGCATCGCTCCCCCCCCCCCCTCAAACTAGGCTTGGTGTCCTCTAAACCTCTGCGTCCGTCAGATAAACAGCGCTTCGGCAACTGATTACCTGCTGGGCACCAGCGTTTGGCTTTCGAAGGAGTTATTTCCCTGCCCAAAGTATATTAAATTACAGCTCTAGCTTTTGAATAGGTATTATTATCTGCGTTTTGCTTTTAAACAAATGTTTTCCCTTTCCCACTTTTTATAAATCCCAAGACTTCGTTCAGATAGAATAAATAAAAAGCGGGAAAGAGAAAAGTTAGTTCAATGTGGACAAATGTTCAAGCTATTATTAATCATTTATCGGAAAGTGTACCTATTCACTGTGTTGGTTTTCCTACATAGAAGTTTTGGGTCTCACCTTATACCTTCTGAGTTACAATAGCACAGCTTCAGTCGTGTATACAAAATGTAAACGTTCATTGTTTACGTTTACATTCTCTTGAGAGATTTCTTTGTTATAGGAGGTCCACGACCTAGTGGCCGTCCCAAATTAACTCATGGCCGATAACGCTTTTAAACTTGGCAGTGAAACATAAGGAGGCTGGCAGAGCAGTCCAATGACGTTCTGAAAGGTGAAAGAATGTAGCTACATCTATAGGGGAAAACTACCAACCTTCGTTTTCCTCTAAAAGTATCGCAATAATTAAATTCTTTAAGCTACATTATATTACGCATGCAAATTGAGTCATATCTGCGACGAGTATATATTTTCACGCAAGTTGGATTTCTAATGTTTTCAAGCCATTTGATCGAGGATTGTTTTGTAACTGCATATGTGTAGTGGACATTTCACTGGTTCTGCATAGGATACGCTACTTCCTTCAAAGATAAGGAAAATGAGTCACCGTTTAAAATAGTCCCCAAGTATCCTGAAAAAAGATAATGTGATAAATGTCTGTATGTGTCCAATCACTTTGCGGAAAATATTAGAGTATTTATCACGAATACCTAATTTCACCAAGTAATATTTTATAGAGTAACTGTAAAATACTTTTCTTATAGGTATAGTAATTGTATATTTATCAACAGCATTCTTTTTACCTTACCAACTGTTCCCGAAAATAGTTCCAGTTTGGGATATAAAATGGAGAGAGACACCACGTGCAATGTGACCGACGTGAAGTTTTTACGTCTGAAACCCCCAGCAGGAATGAATGAATTAGAAGAACCACGAGAGCCTACAGGCCAATGGCACACATGTCTCATGCGCAGAAGTTCGTAGCAGTTCCTAACCTGAAGAGCCATGCTACTACTGGAACTACCCAGAGAGGGTGATTAAGTAATTCTTAATTAAGTAATTATCTAGCGTCTAGGGCGAAAACTCTTTCCTTGTAGCAAGCAGTTGCACCTTTCGTCCGGCACTGCTGCACATCAACAAACCCAGAGGCACACCTGAAGCAAAAGAAAGTGGAATGAAAGGGAAATGAGAGAAAGGAACTCGTGATAGATAGGTTTCTCCTACTAATAAAGGAAAGGCACAAATAGGAAAACCCAAAGTGACACTGTTTGATCGACGGGAATCGAACGCGAGACTTCTCCAATGCGAGTTTCGCAAGTTATCATGTAACCAAGTCACCTAGTCCGTAAAGTAATTAGAAACTCATACTCTATCGAAATTTTGATATCGAGGTTTCACTAGAAGAAGGTACACAATCCCAGAGGATCTAAGGAAGCATTTAAAGAGTAGTTTTGCACTTGGGTAGCATAACTCTAAAAGAATAACCGGATAAATAGTAATATTCATATTTTTCATGGTAGAAAAAGATTTTCTGTAAACCTAAGATGGGAGTTTCGTTCATTCTCTAATCTTAAATTCACAATTCTGGGCAGATAAGCCGAAAATTGCACACATTATTTTAAAGATCTGTATTTACTGTTTATTCTGTATAAATGTAGGTAAATGTATATATTTCACTTCTTAAAAACGAGCTTTGTGCATGACCCGAATGTAATACTGATGGCGTGGTCATGTCTAAACTGTTCTGTACTTCATTCATTTTATTCATTCATACACCTATATTGGGTTGGTTACTTTGGTTATTAAGTTCATTTTATCAGCTGTTGAAGGGTTTCATAATACTGCCATCTTCAAAATACCCTTGTTAAATGAAGACCTGTGCCCTAAGCTCACTACAGTTTAAACTTTCAATCAAATCCCTGTGCCAGGAGCTGTATCTTGGGTGAAGTAACCGACTCCACATCTACGATTTGGTTGGCGGGTTGAGGAGGAGATGTTTCGCCATCGGCTCACTGTGGTTAGCGCTCACAATACGCTAGCTCTTGAGGCAGTTTGAAGTGTAACTTGCTCTGGGGTTGTGGTTCACAAAACACACCAACTTTCTCGACAGAAATGTGGTTGAACTACCTCCTGGAGTAAATCCAAGAGAACTGACAGCTGGAAATTGAGAATTTCCTTTTACATCTTTGAGAAGTAGTATTCAACGTAAATGAAGCTTATAAAACTTTAATGTGTGTGTTTATCCTTCGAGGCTATCATGAGTTAGCAGAAATAAGCCAGCAAAGACGAATTACAAAATATGTAGAACAAGGATATACTTGAAAAACCTACTTAAATAAATGAAGGCCTTTAAGAGGTACTAAAAGAATAAGATTCTTCGCATAGACGCTTTTAGCATTCTAGGTATTATATTATTTCAAAATCATAAGAATAAATTCTTTAGAAACAATTTATTAAATAATTTTAAATTTTATATAAAGTGCCAATGCCCCAGACCAAGCTCAGCATGTGGCATTACAAATTAAATTGAACATTAGTGAACGTTTACTCTCGGAGAGTCTAGTGCAGAAAAAAATACATTTAATACATTTACATTTAGTGAAACTGTAGGTTTTAAACTATTGTAACATGGTTGACATAAGTCCTTGAAAAGTATATTCCATATTATTTGTGAAATCTTGGGTGAAACCTCAAGCAAAAGCGAGTCTCAAATGTACATTTGTTTTGTAATTCTTTTGAAGCTAAATATCTAAAAATGGAATTAAATGCCAATGAAAATAATACGCTGGGGAATAACTTTTTTAATAAATTAGACTAATTAAAACTGAGAATATGCTTATCTAGTAATATTCATTTGTTATAAAATTCACTGTTAATGGATGTTCCTCCAGTGAGGACACACACTATATCTTGTGGTCCCTTGACAAATCAAATGTCTTAATTCTTTTGAATCGTCTCACTGGACACTCACATAACACTTTCACCATTTCGGTATTTACGTGTTGTTGCACTCTTTTCAAATGTTTGCTGGTTGCCTTTCTAAGTACTTCAGCTACCGTATTCATTTTAAGATCCCTGTGTTTGTTATCATATCGTAAAAACCATCGTGCATTAACTGCTGCTCTTAGAACTTTATCTTGAAACTGCTGTATAGGTTGTACATTACTCTTCTTTGCACAGCCCCAAAGCTGCATTCCCTATGTCCATACTGGTTTTAGCACCTGTTTATATACTAACAAGTTGTTATAAAGTTCAAGTACAGAATTTCTCCCAATGAGTCAATAAAACTTCCTGTATGTAACATTTAACTCCTTTATTTTGTTTTCAATATGCTTCTTCCAGCTTAACTTTGAATCCAAGGTCATGCCTAAATACTTCACTGCTTGACCTTGAGGAATTATTTCATTATTTATTTTAACTGGAAGTGCATTTATTTTCTTATTTGTAAAGTTAATATTTACAGATTTAGTCTCATTCAGCTTAACACGCAATTTCTTTGTCCACTTAGTGACTTTATTAAGGGCTTTCTGAAGTGTATTTGTAGACTCCTCTATTGTATCACCTATTGCAATTAATGCTGTATCATCGACAAAAGTTGCCATAGTTATTTATTCTTCTTGTGGGATGTCCCTGGAGTAAACAATGCACAATATAGGACATAGTACGCTCCCTTGTGGTACACCAGCTTCTATATTCCTTAAGCTTGTGTATTCAATACCCTGTTTTATTCTGAAGCTTCTTTCATATATGATTTTAAAATTTGGCAAAACTGACTGGGCAAAATACGCTGAAACTTACATATTAGTCCCTTATGCCAAACTTTATCAAATGCTTTAGCCACATCTAGAAATACACCAGAACAGATTTTGTAGTGGGAAATAATGTGCAGGAGATGAGTTTCATAGGGCGATTAAAACTTACTAGATAGTAGTTCCGTAATTCGATCTCCAAAATACTTTGTTTGGAGAAAAATAGTAAAAGTAATGAGAAGATTTCAGGAGTGTGTAGTTAAGGGATAACCTTAAATATGTGAACTATTGTCAGTGTAAAAACAAATTCCTTTTCGATGTATACTTAATACTTGGTCTACAGGTTCACATACTCTCCCAGCAGGACGGAAGTTTCATCGATTTTAAAAATAAAAGAAATGACATGGGGACTTCTTGCTTCATACGACCCAAAAGTTAACCTAATGTGCTAGAAGAGTAAGTCATTTAGCAAACTATTATACGAGCTCCCTACCACCTCAAATGAAACGCGTTGTTAATGCTACCACCTCTCACGCTTTATACACTGGCTCTAGGCTTTAACAATTGGATCCTGATACTGGTCTTCACATCCTGGACAGAAAATAAGCCTTTTGCTCTGTTTCGTCAGATAGTCTTTTTTCTTGAATATTGTGATGCAGTGTATGCTGTCGTGTAACAGTTTCACTTCCTGTATTCCTTGTTTAGCTTTCGGTAATTATGTACAATTTTAAATATGAAAGTGCTGTGAAATTATGCCTCTTCGGATAGAAGTTCTTAAGTGCCACCAAAATACTGGCTTAGGCCATTCTAAAGTTTATTACTGACACTAGATGTTAGAAAATCGTCTTTCAAAACTACATCGGGCTCTGGTCTCTGAGCAACTTTCGATAAAAATGAGCTTTTTATCGGACTTTCGAACATAATTGAAATTCAGAAATACACATAACACAATTCAATCTTCCCATTGCTTGCTAAGAGTATGCACTCACTGTTTCAGAAGTGACATATAGGCACAACAAACAAGATCAGATAACAGCGTGTCGTTGCAGTATTGTAGATATAGAGTCCTTATTAAATGATGTCCTTACTACTGCTCATGTATTCTACCCAGAGATTTTATAACAGTCCCACAGAACTTCAACAAGAAAATTAAAAAATATTTATCATATCATTGTGCAAACACAGGATTTATTAATGGAAAATCTCTGCCAATAATCTAAATACAGTTTAAAAAATTGCAAATTAAGCAGTTTAACGAACAGGGAGTAAAACTGATTGCTCACTCTTTGCATTAGCGCCTTTTTGATATGATTACACTATGTACTTATGAGAGAGTTTAAATAAACCTCTAGAAGAAAACAAATACTGAAATAATTAAAGGAAAACAATCTCAAGACACGATAGACAACCTTTTATAGCTAACTAACACTTAGCAAATAACTAGAGGAACTTATGGAACTATCGAGCATTCTAATGTATGGAGAATTAGTATCGGAATTTCACAAGGAAGAACAACAAAAGCGAAACTAGTCCAAATGAATTTTATCAGGGAAGAGGCAGACTCTCAAGCCATAAATCTAAAATCAGTATAATCAAGCATACGACAGAACGGATAGAAGATGTAATAAATTAAATGTAACGTTTTTTAAATTTACGTCTTCCAACGTTAAGTCATATCGTACGATGAATGGAATGGGTGAAATGATGCTCAAATGAGCCCGGAGTCCATGGAGCTTAGAGTTACCCGACATTCGTATTTCAAGATAAGGGAAAACCTTATCTAGATAACTCACCTGGCCGACATACGAACTCGGGATCCCATGAATATGAGGCATACACGCCACCATGTGCGCTACCGAAGCGGGCATGAAATGTAATGCTATTTACGGTCACACAAAAGGAATTGGAGATAATGAGAAGTGAAAGCAAATTGAGGTGGTTACCTCCTCTTATAGAAGATAAAGAAGGCACATCCAGGCAACTTCTAGAAGAATTGAAGATGAGGAACATATTAGGACGATGGAAAAATAAATATGGCAGAATTGCTGAGTAAAGAGTAAGTAAATGAGAACTTCTTAGATAGAATATTATTTAAATAAGTCTTAAGTTTCCTCAGTTAATTTTCCCTTTTGTCCTTTAGATTGTAGCCTTATTGGATATTCAGATCTCTCCTAATCTTTATAATAACTTATGCTAGCTGAAGAATAAAAAGTTTAGTAAATTTAGGTGCAATAGAAAAAAGTATACATTCATACCAGATCTATTGACTTTGTATTTTCGGTGCTTATATCAAGTGGAAGGTAACGTATTATGTATATTTATACCAGTTAAAAACCTCACTATTTTAAATATTTTGTTGTTTTTGTATAACCAAAATATCGAGTAAGATATTTTTAATTTTTCCATTGTATAAATAAAAGATATGGGTAGGGTTTCATTTTAATGTTGGTACCAGAGGTGTAGTTTCATGTTTTCTTTCAAAGTTAGTTGTAGAACAGTAAATAAATATCTTTCACTTTCGCTTTCAGTGCATCATGTCTTGAAAGGTAGATAAATACAATTGTATTTAATTTCCTACCATTGATAGAATTTGATCGTCTTTGTTACAGTGTATAAGCTATTGATATTTCTATGTTCTCGTTCCACGTTTAATTAAAATATGTTCTAAAACCCACAAGTTTTTTCTAATGTATTACCAATTAAAGGTTTCATCGCTTATTAACATGTATAAATAAATTAACTATATAATTAGTAGTACGAATTTACAAATGAACCATTCCTTATGTAAATTGTGTATTCTAACATGAAAATAAAATTAATCAGTAAACATGTTTCACAAATATGGATCAATGTCTCACCATTTAAGAAAATCTTAACTTAAACTCTCTAATACATTTCACGCACGCCAGCAATTATTCCTTTGCTGTTCTTTATTTCCTCCGAAGCCAGAAAATTACGTCCTTTCAGATTTTAAGCCAGAGCAGTTAATGCTCTCTGGTCTCTTGAGGGCCGAAATACGCCTTTGACCTCCAGTCCACCTATAACTAACCTATGATATAGATGGTCTACTGCGTTACGATAAACTTGAGGTGGAACTCCATCATGTTGCAATTGCAAATTTCTTCTTGTTTCTAGAATTTTTTGATGTGGTAACCATACTGAACGGTTGCAATTTAAATTAACAGCATATCATGTTCTTCACGATTACAGTACACTGGTACGGGGTGTACCTTTCTGTCAGTTATGCGCAGTTTCTGTTGCCACTTTTTCTGTCAACTTCAGGACATTTTACCACAGCTACACTAAGTACAATCAAACTTCTCGTGAAGGTGATCCAAGTGGTTTCTTCATTCAGTTATATTTAAGTGATTCAGAGAAACGTTTACTGAAAGTGAAGGTATTCTGTTCCTGTTGGACTGTTCCTGTTCCTAAAGCGTAATATCGACCTTTTGTCGCGTTTGTAACTGTTAAGGAGAACGAGAAAATCAATCCAGCTGTCGCCCTTAAGGTACCTGACCTACCTTGAACGTTTTGAGATTCTGTAGCGACGTTACGTTCGACGGCAAATGATATTTGCGGTTTCTTTTAAAGGGTAATTAGAACCTGATGTCTTCTTTGGAACATTTGTATACCTAATTGTAAAATAGGTTGCTTTTTTCATGTCAAAATTGACAAAATTGGTATTCTATTGAACGTTCATAGAATTTTAAATAAGAGGTGCATATTGTAATAAATGATTTTCACGGGTTGAAATAGTATTATAATGAATTTTTGAAATGTTTCTATGAATTAAATATTAGGCAGTCCAGTAAGTTCCTTCACCCTATATAAGACGTATTGGTTTTTATTATAATTATGAGCTCCTAAGAGATGGTCTAATATTAACAGTGCAAATGAGAAGCATAACCACAACGTTTATCACACTCTCCCTAGCACAGCAATTCCAATGTTGCACAGATCGTACTTGTTTGACATTGTCCTCATTGGTGTTTGTATGCCCTTTTTTGTTCCAAACGTGCAATCGATCAGCAATGTCCGGTTCGGTCCTAATGAAACGCCAGGTCAGCAATAAAGCACTACGGTATTTGACGTTGGCAAATACTTGTTCTCATCAAGTGTATTAAATATATAAACAATTTTTTTGAGAAGCGCTTGATTCTGCATTTCTTTAAACTGAACCTCTTTCAAAAAGCGCCATGACAGCAGGAAATAGTCGTAACAGTACTTAGGTTTATTGTGAAGGAAATATTTACGAAATAGTTATTGTCGTATGGATTGTTGACATACAGGTGTTGTGACAGGAATTGCTAAATAACTTTACATAAGGATATTTCTACCCGCTGAATAAAATACAGGTAATAGAGTGACTTACTACAATTAACTCCCCAGTCTCATGCAGATTACTTAAGTTACATTTGATATTCACTGAAAGCAGAACGTAATGTTGGTTACGTATTTGTGTGATATAATATAAGAATAAGAGAAGAAATTGTGCACAGTAAATATCTTCTTTAAGTCTAAGTTTGCGCTCTGTGGATACTCCCAAGTGTGTGGAGAGTTTTAGCTACTTATAGACGACTTCTTGCCCAGAGGAGCGACCCGGCCTTAAGAAGGTGATAAAGAGTAGTGGTTTAGCAGTGATTGGAATATACTACCCAAAGAACATCTTCGTACTTAGACCATAATTTTTGATATCCTAGCATGTACACTATCTATTTTCATGGACATTATATATTTATTAGAATCCAAAATAATATACAGTTTCGTGCTTCTTCAACTACGTTGGCAAAATTATTGCTGAAGTCGCGCTACTCAGGAAACTGCAAAGAACCACATTAATATCTACATCTAACTAAGTATATGGCTCTGTTTCTACAGCCAAAGACAGATAAATGAGGGAAAAGTGGAATACGAAAACATTATCTCCAAGAATATTTCCAAACATGCTCACCCATATCTGCTCCGAAATTTATCCTGGCATTAATCCTAGAAAATGAGCATTTAAATGTGGTGTGTGTGTGTTTTCAGAAATAATTATGCATAATTGCAAAGACTTAAGAGTTCCTGTTAGCACAAAATTGGTGCTAGATATTTCAAATGATGGAACATGTTTTTCATTGAGCTTGTTTTTCTAAAGCTGTTGTTTCCAACTCGAGCAATAACTTCCCTCCGCGTTTGGGATTCTAATTATAAAAAGAGCTGCAGAAGGGCATGATACCCAGAACTATAAATTAATTTACATTGATTCAGACCTATACATACTGACCAAGATAGTACTGCTTATGAGGATTTATTCAAGAAGAAAAATTCTCCCGATCAACACAGCGTGGTGAAGGTTCGGATATGTTAAGATCGTGCGAAATCTGAACTATGAGTGCTATAGCCCTAAAGCCAGGTAATAAATTCAGTACAAGATTGCTATAGTTTAGAAAATCTAAATATGGCATTGAGCTAGAAATCTACATATTCCCTAGCTACTCCGCGAGGTGCAAAGCAACTAAGATTGCTTATCTGCAGGGTAAACCTGCTAATCAGGAAGGATGCAGTTCGTCCTTGGCAACATTTGCCTGCTAATTTCACGGAATACTTTTGGACTGCCGCACCAGTCTGGGGTGTATTGAAATGTACAATACCTAAAATATTCTGGAAACAAGATTCGAAATAGTGAGCCGCGTAGGCGTTATTCATTCATACTGTCACGGCAACAAGAATAAAAGTTTCGGCACAAATATGAAAACAGTCGGCGGATAAATTTTCATGGTAATAATGAGACTTGCTACGCAGTTAATGATAGCGCGGCTATTGTAAACAAGCACCGGCAGGCGAAGATAACTGAGGTAAAGGACTTGCCGGCATAGATTAAGTTACGCTTCTGGAATGTGATAGAATATTTTGTTTCTTTATTCTTCTGGAAATTTCTGGACTGGTAGAGATTGTTCGGGTTCTGGTTTATTTTAGAGCAATCTAGAATTACGAATTAGGTATTTAAGGACGTTACGGCTCGCAAAGTGAGTAGTTGTAAAACAGTGAGTTGTGAAACAGTGTTGTGAACGAGAGACAGCTGGAAGTGTTATAGTAACGAGAGCTAATGATGTAATCAGCTGTCACTGTTTGTTATTGTGATCGACCTTGGTAGACTGATGGTGACGTAACGTATGTTGCTGTAATCTATAAGAGTATTTCTACGAAAATAAAAGAGATTTTTAATTTCTGCAACTCGGCCTTATAAATCTACGAACCGACAAAGTCGCAATACCTAAACAGTAGAAGGAGGAACCAGAGAATTATGTGGGGTCAGGGAGCTGATCCACCAAATAAGCAGATGACCGATCTGTTTTAGACTTCCATATTTTACATTGGTTTTTTAACACCATCATTAACACCATCATAGGATAGAATAACCTATATGATTACTCTGGTGGAAGCTTAAATATAAAACTGTTTCTCGATAAACGATAACTTACAGACGTGTGGAAATTATTAGACTCATTCATGTTTAGTTACTTTGCTTCAGTTTAACGTTCATAATAATAGTTATTTACCGCCGTAACCTATTTCAATTTGTCGTAATTCTTTTCCTTGCTATAATATGAAGCATATTCAATTAAATTTCTCTTTTATTAATAGCTGGGAGATTTTCCTTTTACTTATAGTAATATAGTGGTAGCTCTGAATTAAGAGCAGCCATTTTCTTCTTGTCTGTTTATCCAACTGTTTGGTATTATTGCTTTCATTTGGTAAATGTAGTAACTGAACATTGTTAATATTCGCCTTTATTCTGTTTTATGGCTAATATATCCTCAGTATTACCGGGCAACATCGTATATCTTATCCTTAGCATTCACATTGATTCAAAAGTGAGGTTAGGGGTAAAACTGCTGACTTATCCCCAAGGAAAGTAGCTGTAACTGAGAGTTTTTTGAAGGAAACTCTTTATTCACAGTGTGAAATAGCTAAGAAATTGTGTATTTCACAAAAATCTGTTAGCATTTTCCCCTCAGTGTGTCGATCAAAGAGTAAAGCACTCAACATCAAAAATGGTCTGGAGCTGTATGTCTGTCTATGTACCTGGAAGATTATACATAGTAGTGGGATCTATGGAGCAGAAACAGTATAAAAGTATATTAGAAACAAGACTGTTTCCGCAAAGTAAAGAATGGTTTCCAAATGGTGATTTTGTGTTCATCCATGACAGTGCTCCCTGCCATAGAACAAAATCTGTAACCCAGTTCCTCAAGGAAAACAATGTAAAAGTACTACCATGGCGGGGGAATAGCCCTGATTTAAATCCAATAGAGAATCTGTGGGGTATTGCTAAACAGAGACTGAAAAAATTGAAAATAACGAAAGTTGAGCTTATTGAGGGCCTGATAAGCATTTGACACAGAGATGAAGAAATAAAGGAAAAGTGCTCCACCCTTGTAGAGAGCATGCCTAAACGCATCAAAATGGTAATAAAGGCTAAATGAATGCATAAAAATACTAAGAGTTAAAAAAGTCTTTTCAATATTATTTCTGTTAACTAAGAGAAAATAAACGGTATACGTTAAAACTCTCACAATTGAGTCTAATAATTTGCACACGTCTGTACTTGTGCTTTTTAATTTAAGGGGGATCAAAGAAATGTGTACTTGAAGCACAGGACTTTATGCAGTTGAAAAGAAATGAAAAAAAATCCTTTGATAATTTTAATATAGTAGATGCTACTTGTTTTTAGCAATTGTCACAACTAAATTGTGTTTTAAAACGCATAAAATCAAAGCATGGTGGTAAAATTGATATTTCACTCTTGAAAAGCAAATATTACGAACAAAACTTATGATATTGCTGGCAATATTAATTGAACGGTATGGCACGTAAATGGCAATGTTTTTTGGGTATTTTTTAATCAAGTACTCAATTACAAAAGATTATTCGGTTATGCCTACCAAATAACAGAGCATCAGTGAACTAACCACTTCTATCATATACTTTGCACATGTAAAACACTGAAAATCTAGAACAAACTTCTTCGTTTTAGATCAAATCTGAAATGAAGGAAAGAAAGTAGAAGGGAAAGAAGCGGAACGTATTGCAACGTATTTCAACGCCTGCGCTTTAATTTAGAAACCGGCGCTTTATTAAAAAATTACTGCAGTATCAAGCTGTGGTCTTTCACACAAACACATTTGACACTCGGGAGAGCTATCTTAGGCTATCTCATGTTTGAAATTCACGCACTAGAAACATTGGAGTATCTTCTTCTTAGAAGTAAACTTACTAACAAGGAAGGCTGGGGATCCATGAATCGAATATTTGGGATGTTCAATAGTAAACCAAAGATCGTGTTTCCAATCTCGGTATTGGTGTACATTTTTCTGAAAAAATATTACTTTTTATGTTTATTACTACATTTATTATTTAATCATCACTGCATTTAGTGCACATATTGCTTTTGTATTTGACATTTATGGAGTTTTGTTAAAAAAATGTTTAATTTCTGTAAGTACGCATACACCATCTCATTGCAGTGGTGTTCCCTGTTTTAATCCTTTTATTTGACGCAGTTACCGTCTCTGTAAGCTAGTGTAGTTAAATAGAATATTAATCATTACAAATAAATAGCAAAAGTTTATTTCACGATTATGAAAATGACAATTGATTGTTGAGTATTATGGATAAGTCTAGAGATAAATGCTGGCATTGGAATCACAGATATTTGGTTTTCCATGCCCACGGTTTGACACTGAGCTCTCGCTGTCTCCTGCCACCAGCACAATCAAATCTAATCCACGTGCTTCTTCTACCTTTGTCTGCAAACCAGCAAGTTCTTTCTACTTTTCTGATAAACAATTGTCAAATATGACAAACTCTAATAAATAATCCTGTTTAAGTATGACAATGTAAACTATAACTCGCTGTCCGATATGACTTAACGTTGGGGGACGTAAATTAAAAAGAAAAACTATAACTCACTCTGATAAAGTAGTAAAGTGATACTGACAAAAATAACAAATTGAAAAAATGAGAAATCGAACTAAAATAAATACAAACATTACAGCTATAATTACTCTATAGTTGTATAAAAATATCCAAACATGCCAATTGAAACTCTCGAGGGCAGCAACTTCTGTTACACAGATGGAACCAGTGTTCCAATTGAAAAGTTTGCAGAATTTTACAAAGAAGATTGATGTTATGTCTTTTACGCCAACCATCAGTCAAATAGCTTAAATGGAAGTTAGGTTTTGTTTCAAATATGAAAAGGACATTACTACCATTATTACTATTATTACTTAAAAACATACACAGAAGTGTGTTTATCAGTATTTGGTATAATATAAAAATCACACACTAATGATCCACTTCTTTATGGTAAACAGGAAAATGTATTGTTATAAAAGGCTTGGATGCCGCTTATAAAGCCCAAAAGAAATGTACAACTTGTCCTCAGACTTGAACACTCCACTATTGTAATGTCAAGCCATATTGCTCCCCGCAACAGCTCCCCGTAGAGGAGCTACACATAACATTCCTTTTGATGTCTATGGCACCTCTTTTACTCTCTTCACATATTTCCGTCGAAATAGTGAACAAAGTATATTGAACAGCTTTCTGTGTTACGGATCCCAAATAAATTTGATATACGTTGCACCTATCAATGCGACGTGACTACCATTTAATGCATTTCATACTGTCAACTGAATAAAGTGGAAAAAAATGAATAGCCCATCCCTAAGCGATATCGAGGAATCACAAAAAATTGGATAATATGGCTTAGAAAGAAAGGACTCAAGTACGAGGCAAAAAAGTAATACTTCGTGGAAAAGCTTAAAATGGGCCAATATGCTTCACTAATAAATTGTGGTTTTATGCGGAGGAGGAATTCACAGGAAGTACTAATGCTGTTTAAAGGCTTTAAACACCCACTTTTGGTTTGAAAAGTTTGTCTTCTAATATGCGCGTACTTCCATTTTTAATCATTATAATCATCTTTTCACCTATTTGACATTAAACGTAGAAATTCGTAATTATACAGCTTCATCTAATTAGAACCTTCTTTGTGAAATAATTATTCCAAACGTCCGTGTTATTAAGCAGAAAAGTTGTGTTAAATTATCGTTTCTTTTTAAAAACTACTACTGTTAATGAATCCCGAAAATATTCAAAAAATGTCCACGCATATTTTAATAATAATGTCATATAAACTTAGTAAACAAAATTAACAACTGTTACACTATAGTAGGACCAATACGATTGCCTCTGCTAGAGTAAAGTTTTACAAATTAAAAAACGGCACATATACAACTCCACGAGTTGTAGCTGATTTATGTGTAATAAAATGCAGAAATATGATTCGATATAATTAAGCAATTCTGCAATTTTCTGAGCTACTTAAATTGCATTCTTGAGCCTTAATGGTACTCATGATTTAGCAATTCTATTATACTTTTCATAGTTAAGGATGACTAATACCTAAATGGGAACATTATTCATTAATACCTTGTCGTTTTGTACAATAGATTGTTCCTAGTGCTCTACGGACCCTAAGTTGAAGTTGTTATGAAGTTCATAAATATGGTAATGAAGAAGAAAGTTGGAGAACAGCGTTTGACCCATGAAGCAATTAAGATCCTTGCGCAGTGTAGTCTTATTTTCCTTGAAGAACATAGCAGTTTCCCCCTCAAATTTAACGATCGTTTGCTATTCAGGCGCCGAGAACAGCTTTTTGCATGCAATCTAAAAATACCTGGGGCACCAGTTGTTTACCTCTTGCTTCCATCTTTCTTCTCTCAGCTGATGAACATATGCACTTAGCGGTGTCTTCAAATAGTTCAGTGCGTAAACACACACCTTTTTCTGAACATAATGCTTAATTCTTAATATGATAATATTATCGTAGACAATATCAAGAGAATTTACAAGCTTATCGATAGATTTACGAGTGCAGTGTGAAGTCTTGAGCAAACTTATTTGATGAAACTCGTAACCTCGAATATTACTAAATTATTTCCATGAATAAAATGAAAAAATGTCGTATTATAAATATTTAATTTGTGTGTGTATGTGTTCAGATGAAGTTTCTACTAAAGGAGTGAATGATTAAGTCCAAAATAAATTAACATTGTAGCACAATAAAGAGGTATTTGTTTTCAAGATTTGTATTTATTTATAAACTAACACACATTGAATGCGTATTAATAGCAATTGACTAATTACATAGACCATTAACCACTACATACTGATATTACTGTTCAGTAACCTAACGTTTTATCGCATTCTTACCACCAAATTATTGTATACAGGATCATGATTGATGAACGTTCCTGTCACTACTGAACCGTATTGGTCGAACTAATGGAATACTCAACAGAGCACACATTATTATTAAAACAATCGATAAAAACGAATCTTAGCAAACTGCATTAGACAGCATAGAAATATGGACAGGTAAAATTACCTTACAGAAAATCGCAAACCGCAATGACAACACTCTGAAAATCCTTTTTACGGGCTATCGGCGACTAGCATTTCTGTACCGAAAAGTACTGGTCAAACGGTTTTCCTACAAAACTGTTATGTAATTGAGTATATAAACTTTAAATTAAGGTCATTACATATATTTTTTCTCATTTAAATGTGATTTCAATTAGGTGGTTTAGATGGTTTTATTTCAACCAGTAAACTATTGACTAAGTAAGCGCAAATGTACTGTTTCATTCCGCATCTGCATTAAGTTTCCTTTTCTCACTTTATTGTCTTCTTGTAATCCATTATGGAGAATTGTGATATTTATTCTAGGCTGTGCTCCTTTAGGCTACTTTGAGCTGGGAATCTGCAACTCCCAACTCTACGGTTAACCGTGATATATTGGACACCATTTAGCAGAAACCTGGGCTATATCCTGAATTAGGTAAGTGGCAAAAATAAAATTTTGTTTGCATTCACGGCTCACCTAACACTATCTGCGTCTGTCAATTCTGTCTTAGCTTCGGCGATTTAGTTCCTGATGTTAAATTGAGATGTAATAGGCGGTATCTGCCTTTTTGAACTGTAAGTTGCATTAAACGTGAAATAGATGTTGTGAATGGTGTTAGACTTGAACAATCTTGGACTTTGAATCGTGTAGGACCTAAGACTATCTTTGGCTGTAAATCATGGTGGACCTAACATTACATTGAACTGTCAATCTTAGTACATTTAATACAATGCATGAATCTTGAGCACTTAACACATCTTTCACTGTGAATTGTGTTGCATCTAAAACTATATTAGAATCTTGTTACATATAACATTATCTGGAACTGAATTACTTATTCATCATTTAACTGCTAATAGTTTAAAGTCACGACAGAATGTAGGTGTTACATTTTGCTGTAATGCCGATTGCAATTGTTTTTCTCTATCGTTACCCGAACAGTAGCCGAGCCCTAACCATTGTCAACTAGGATATGTAATCATTGGCACTAGGAAGAGGTTTTGGCGTGCCTGGCCCAGGAATAACTCCCAGTCGTTCAGTGTCTTGCATCAGAGTAAGTAGCCGCAGCATGCCGCTCCGACATCAACCCCCGTCACTTAAGAAAGCTTCGATGACTGTTATAGCCAACAACTTCGAACAGCTGTGTTACGATTGCCCCACACAGCAGCAAATGATGCAGCTTATAGATTCCGAAGAGTATCTTCTATACGAAGGCCCTTTCACTCATATGCGTAAGTATTGGCATTTCATCTGCTAGTGTGACGTTGTGCCCAATGGTGCTCAGTTCGACCTAACTAAACGTTTGTTCTATCTTGGAGATGTGTTTAGCGTTCCATATGATGATTGAGGATTTCGTAATTTTAAATTTGGTAATAAATTTACAAGCGAAAATCCACATAATATTGCACATGAATAAGGTTCTTAGTTTCACAGATATTTGTAGGGAACTATATACCTCCAGAATCTCAATATTTTCTTTTTATTTACCTCTGATTACATTGTTACACGGCACATACTCGCAGTTTATTGTATGAATGCCTTCCAAAAAATGTTTGATCAATATGTCACCACGTTGAAGAGTGAACAGGTATGTCAAAGTAATTTATGTTAAATCCGTGGTGGAAGTTTATTATCCTTCAGAAAATGAGCATTGTTTCAGGAAAATATTTCGTGAAGAAATGGAAATTTCCAAAACAAGTTGCACACATTGTTAAAAGTTACATATTTATTCTCTATGGAATAATATGGTATAAAGATAATTTTTCTCTTTGTTTCGGAAACGATGGAATGCTATTTTTCATGGTGCTGAGTTAAGATTTGCGAAACCTCCTATTCATATTCAGAGATTGCAGTGTATATTACTTTTGAAGTTACGGCTATTTAGATGATATTTCAGTGCAATTCAAACACGAACTGCAACACGAATATTGTAGAAAAGAATTTTAAAATAGAGGCGCTGTAAGATGAGTACGATTGCAAACATAGTCCATTTTTATTACCACCCCTCTAGTTGGGTTGGATGTGATGACCATGAATGATTTTTGAATACTGCACCATTTTGGAGGTAGGAGCACTCAGAACGTGCAAAGAACAAAACGTGTAGAAAACTAAGTTGAACATAAATAGAAACATCTGGGCTGGCTTGTGAACTACAGGCGAAGTGTCCTTCAGAACTTTACGAGAGAGACGTACGGGCTGGTTAGTATAGGACATGTGTATATGGTTCAAAGAGATTATCAAGGATGCGTGGTCGTTATTACCGTTCTGGTAAATCTTAATACTGCCCACTTTATCAAGGATGCGTGGTCGTTATTACCGTTCTGGTAAATTTTATTTACTTTATTTATTTATATTTATTTCTCATCTTTCTTCTACATACAATTTCATTGATACATTGACATTTATAACATTTATTTCACACAATAACAAAATGACTTATTCATATTTAACATACCCTTTCTACCTGCTTGCCTCGAGTCACGGTCTCAATACACATAACCTCTGGTTTTCCTCTCCCTTGTATCCCTCGTTCTAGTTTTCTAACCCTTAATTGTTATTTATTCTTCGTCAATCTTAACCATTTCTCTCTAATTTTCCCCAGATATTCACCTCTATTTCTTAGATTCTTTTCTCCTTTTACCAATAACACTTTTTTTATTAATAATACCTCCCCCCATCCCTAAAACTGTCCCACATTTGTTGCAAAATTTGTTCTCTCCATATCTTTGTTTGTTTTCAATAAAGTATACTATGCCAATTTGTATCCTCTTCTCCATACATTGGGCATTTACTTGTATCCTTTTCATATCTAATACCTTTCAAATTTTAACACCTGTCCTTACCCAGGCAAATCCTTCTCGTCCTAACTTATTACACACATCTATATACTTCTCCCTCTCCCACACTGTCTTTATTTCTCTATATATCCTTAATTATCTTTTCTCCCTTACACTGGTAAATATAACTTGGCTATCTAAATCTTCCAGCCTTAATTCTACCTCTTTCCAAAAGCCCCTATAATAATACTCCTCGTTTCTCCAAATATGTCCCATACCTATCTGTTCCATCATTTCCCTTACTTTTTGCGACCAAGTCTCTCCCCATTTGCTTCTCATCTGCAAAAGAAAACATTCCTTAATAATATTGCTTTCCTCCAAATTGGCAACTCTGTATAGATATTTCAATGCCCTTGAGACAATTTTAACCCTTGTTGAATGTCTTCCCAACTCTAATTGTGCTGCCCCATTGGGTGAAGCTACCGGTAAGCCCAAAATATATTTACAGAAGGATCTATTAATAACATGCACCTCTTCCCATGCTTCATCCACTCCCCATATATCTGACCCATGCAACATCTTATTTTCCACGATGGCAGTATAGATTCTTTCCAGCCATTTGACATTAATGTCAGGTAATTTCCTTAAACATGCTCCTACAATACTCATGGCCATTTTAACTTTTGCTAGAGCCATTTTTTTCTGTTCAATTCATTTACCATCACAGCTCAATCTTATCCCCAAATAATCAAATCTCTTCACGACCTCTATTTCTCTTCCATTTATCTCCCATTTCTCATCTTTACGTAATCTATAACCTTTCTTAAAAACCATGATCTTCGTTTTCCTTTCGTTAACTCTCAACCCCTATTTTTGGCAATAACTACTTATTGCTTCAATTGCCCTTCTCAGTCCTCCAGCAGATATAGAACCAACTACTAAGTCATCTACAAATAACAACCCTGGGATTTCTTTGTTGTGAATGACTGGTGAGTGAACCCTATGGTAACTCTTAATACTGCCCACTTTATCAAGGATACGTGGTCGTTATTACCGTTCTGGTAAATCTTAATACTGCCCATTTTAAATTGGTAATACAAGTATAGCAAATTGTTTTGATGGATACTGCTAAATAAATTATATTTTGCTTTTAGCGATAACTAAAGTATTGTAACGCGAGCGCTGGAACACCCTATGAAAGCAGCTGAGAGCGGGAGACGAGGGAGGTCCGTGTTAGCTACGCCCTCCCCTCGTTTGTCTTATAGTGGTGACAGGTGGTGGTGACGGAGGAAAAACATGACTGTGCCGTCTGTTTCCCTTACACCTGGTTCTCGATCATTCTTTTACTGGAGCATTCTCGCGGACACTGGAAGGCGGCGATATTCCTATATAAAGGGGGGTTGCAGACAGTCAGGGAGTCAGTCAGTTGGTTAGTGAGTGTGAGCGAGGAGACAGTCGCAGTTCTTGGTGTAAGAGTTAGTCAGTGACGTGTTAATGAACGAGAAGATTGTGCAACGGAAGACTGTACGTAACTGGTATGTGCATCGGAGTTTATGTAATCGCGAGTACAAGTGAAATTGTAACGGACGAACTGGTGAATTGTAATTGTGTGCAGCAAGTAATTCTGTGTAATTGGCAAGTGTTAAACTGTAAGTCGGTGGAAATAAAGAACATTTTTGAGTGGTGAAATTGGACTTTTCATTTCACGAACCCACAAAGTCACAGTATTTTAGTTGTAATGAACTTACATAGGACGGTTGAGCATTTGAAAAATTGAGACCTTGACATGGGAAATGTCATGAAAAATAAATGTTATAGGAGATCAAAAGACAGTTTTGACACTGCTAATTAAGAAGTTGTATTTACAAAATGATTTCAGAAAAACAATAACAGCCTTACAACATATATTTAAAGAAAGTTGTCGCATTTTTATAAGAGATACAGCTACGCATACAAACATGACGTTAAAATGCATAATAATGATATCCATATATTCCATAATCGGCAGGCCTTGCCCGCATCGGTAACGTAGATGGTAGCGTGTCTGCCTCACGTTCAAGAGGTCCGGAGTTGAAATCTTGGTCAGGGTGAGTTACCTGGATAAGGTTTCTTCAGGGGTTTTCTGTAACTGTAAGCTCCATGGACCCTGGACTCATTTGAGCACCATTTCACCCAATTCATTCAGCGTCCTATATGACTTAACGTTGGAGGACCCAAATTACAAAAAGAAAAAAAATCTGCAGGACTTAATGATGGAGCTTTTTTAAATTGTTATCAGTGAATGAAGTGCAAAGATGTTCTTGGTATTTCTCTGATAGGTGGGCAGCTAATCTCTCATCATTATAATTCAAAATGATGAAGTGATTGTTATAGGTGATGTATTCAACAATGCCTCGCTACGCGAGGCAAATTTCTAGGAAACTTATCTCATCCTTATTAACATTGAATCTTTCGCCGTTCGTAGAACTTAACCACTTTACAACTTCGACTTCCTGCTATTTCTATACCATTGGTGGCCTTACTATCTTACTACTTTTACGGTAAAAAATATCTGAATGCTAACCCGAGTTTTTTCTTTTTCTTTTTGTTTTATTTTTACTGCCTTTCTCATGTTGACGTGTCATTTGTGTAATAAACGAGAAGTAAATTGAGTAAATTAACAAACTCACGAGATTAGCACCAATATGTCCTTTTATATTATGCAAAATAAATTTCATTTCTTGAATGCCATCATCCTCAGATGGCCTCTATTTCCGTGAAGTCAAAAATACTTTGTAATATTTTAACGCAAACATTAGTTAACCTGTTTCACAAACTGTAAGTTTTGGGGACCCCAGGATAAACAGCTACGGAGGGAACAACCAGGAGTGTTTGAAGGCTGTAAAATAATGTGCAGTTTTCGTGAAGATTTGATTATTCGAAAGCTGACAGCTGCGAAATGGCGCTACCTTGCAAGAAGTTATTTTTTCCCCTGTGGACCTTTGGTACAACATATACATAAAAATTGCCACTAATATGGTTTCAGCGGATATAGTCAAAACAACCGTTTCATGATTACTCGTAGGCTTTAACATAACTGTAAAGTAATTTTATTTTTCATTGAATAATTTTATACATAGGTTCAAGAAAATTTACACTATGCCCAGAAATAGTTCTTTCCAAATGATTATAAACATGCTTTCAAGAATTATAAAACTATCTGAAATCAATGAGCTGATAATTTTCGTCAATGTGCATAGAAATATGTTGGCAAAGGTGTTAAACCCAATTTTGATATCAGTAAAATTTCTCGACTGTTCTTACCATTATTGTAACCGCCTTAATACATCTTGACAATTAACAATAAGCAAGTATACAATGCTATTATATAACATAATTAATATTTTAGTAAGCGTTTTAATACTCGTGTTTATTAGGTTTTTCAGGACATAAGGACTGGCTTAAGATTAATAATCACAGAGTCTTATCAGTCTAAATGTCCTTATATATGTAGTATAAGAAAAATGGAATATATATTTGAGAACAAGTGGGATTTTAAGTGGACCTCTATTGCGAAGTGGTTTTGGCTACCTTCCAGACTGAACACATGAGAAAATCGTCAGCCGCAGTATGTATGAGGTTGAAATTTTACGTAGAAATTTAAAGACAATTTATTAACATGTTTCATATTTGGTGAAAATGTATGGTTGAAGTATTCTCAGCACTGTCAAATTCGGCTAAAATCTATTTAAAATAAGGTATGATTTAAATAGAGTGCATCATGAAGAATATAATTTATGGTAAACACTGCACATAGCAAATTTTTCAGTAATTTAAAATGTGGTTGAAATCAATACAAAATTAATAGTGGTTTAAATGAAGAGCCTCCTAAATGTTTAATTCCCAGATGAATCATAGGAAGAACCTACACTTTAAATTATTAAGTGAAAGATTTAGAAACAATCTGTCAGCTTATTGCGATCAACTGAAGTAGATTCACAACTATAAGAATTCGCAGAAAATTTGGCTGAAATACGCAAAACATTAACGGCAGTTCAGATTTTCAATCCCAAAACTTTCAATTCATTAGAGAATCACTACATTTATGGAGATAAAATTGTATATAGAGGAATCTGAATACATTTTTTTCCGCAGGCCTACAGGGTTTTGAAATCGACTCAGAATGAACGGTTGTCTACGGTGAGCCTCATAAAATTGCACGACTTAGAGCAGAAAATTTGGCTGAAATACGCAAAACATTAACGGCAGTTCAGATTTTCAATCCCAAAACTTTCAATTCATTAGAGAATCACTACATTTATGGAGATAAAATTGTATATAGAGGAATCTGAATACATTTTTTTTCCGCAGGCTTACAGGGTTTTGAAATCGACTCAGAATGAACGGTTGTCTATGGTGAGCCTCATAAAATTGCACGACTTAGATTTGCTTCCCAAAATGCGAACGCCATAGCAGGATACAATAACCAAACCTTGCAAATGAACCTGGACTATAATATTATGGCTACATTTGCCAACGACACTACCGCTTTATTTATATAGTTGTCATTCATTCTGGAAGTACCAGATTGCCTTAGCAAAGGGTCGCATTAGCTGGAGCAATGGAATAGTTTCCAGGGTTTCTCGAAGATATGGTGGCATTGTGTCAGCTAGGAATGTAATTATTAACTAATATGAATTTGATCTGTAAAAACGAGAGTTCTATATCTGTATTTGCTCAAACAACTACAAATAAAAAGGAGCAAGATGAGCCCGCGGTGATCTACGAGGAAAGTATTCAAGAGATGCCACGTTCGATTCCTGAGGGACCGACCAATCTGACCATAGATGTCGCTGTTTTCCTTGGTTGGTAATTTGGGGTGTATTATACGCCAATGTTCTTCTTCCCTATTTTCTGATATTTCACTCTCTTAAAATGTTTCATGGATCAGGTATGTGCAGCGAGGCCTACGTCGGGCTTTATGCAAATGTCTACCTTGTGTTCGGTGTGGCACGAACCTCAGAGAAACCTTTTGCCTTGTGAAGGTGTAGCCCTGAAGGGTTTGTTTCCCGCTGAAAGTAAAGCTCCTGCTTGAGCATTTCCCCTCAACCTCCTCCTCCTGCAGATTTTCAAAAGCAAAAACGTAGCTGTGTCCTGAGTGTTGAAATATTTCTCAGCTTCCTAATAACTAATGCCACAAATTTCAACATGCTTATTGTGTGCGTGGGGATAATTCGCCAACGTTCACTGCTTGACCCTCGTCCGGGCGAGTGAAGATATAATAAGTTGACTTTCGGGTCCAACCCAGGAACTAATATCGGCGGTGTGTTCTTGGCTATATACGAGGGCTGTTCAATAAAGCACGATCTAAATTTTTAAGGTCACATTTTTTCGTAATAAAATTCAATCTTATTATATTCTGTTAGCTTAATGTGAAACACACCCTCCATAGTAGTTTCATTGTTGCTACTCCCGGTTCCCGCCTGTGAGAACCAGGCAAGTTCAGACGTGTTTAGTATCTTCTACCACTGCAATGGAGGTAACACGCGAGGAACAATATTCGGCTTTGAAATTCTGCTTTCGTCTCGACAAATCTTCACTTGAGACCTATACATGTTACAGGAGGCCTACGGAGAGTCTCTTCTTCCCTACAGCACAGCTCGAAGGTTATTTTAAATGTTGAAAGAGGGGACACAGTCAATTTCAAAGGAAGGTAGACCCGGTGCTCTAGTTACTGCTCTTACGGAAGAAAACATCAACACTGCTGCTGCCATTGTGAGAGAGGATCAACAAATTACCTTAAGATCACTTTCTGAAATACTGAATATTTCATTGGGTGCCACCCACAGTTGCTGACAGAAAATTACATATGAGACGTGTTTGTGCGCGATAGGTTCCAAGACTGTTGATTCCCAAACAAAAGGACATTCATATGCAGGTCTGCATGCACATAAAGTTGATGTTAGAGGAAGATCCGGAGTTTCTTTCAAACGTAATCACTGCTGATGGAACTCGAGTAGATCATTTTGATCCTGAGAGCAAACAGCAGAGCTCAGTGTGGAAATCTCCATCACGAACCCCGCAAGAACAAAAGTGGTTGCTTCTGCTGGGAAAGTTATGATCATCTCATTCTTTGATATTTATGGAATGGTTTATCTGCATGTTGTACCTGCACACACATCAGTAACTGGACAATACTACAGGGATGTCCTGAAAACATTGCAAGTCCATATCAGGTGCAAAAGACCACATTTCCGTGAAGTAGGCTGGATGCTGCACCGCGATAATGCGCGGCCGCATACTGCCAATGTTGTTGCTGAATATCTTGCAAAAGTCAACATGAAGTGCATCCCTCACTCTCCGTATAGTCCGAATTTAGACCCATGTGACTTTTTTCTATTCCCTAACTTGAAGAAACGCCTTCGTGGGAGGCATTATCCATCATCAGAAGCAGTGGTGAAGGCTGCGGAGGCTATTTTGAAGGATCTCTCAAAAAATGGTTTCCAGCATGTCTTTGAAGACTGGCAGAAACGCTGGGGCAAGAGCATCGCATTCAGGGGAGAATATTTTGAGAAGGGCCATCAAAATTATGAGGATGAGTAAAGGTACGTTGTCAAAAAAAGTTGATCTTTCTTCATTGAACAGTCCTCGTAGGTGCACAAGGACCTATTACGTCATTCATCCCTTTCTAAACAATGTAACTGAGACTATGACACATGGAGTAGTGTTAGAAATGTTATTGTGGCTTTACTGATAACCTAGTTAACTGCAAAGGACATTAAAATGGAACCAGAATTTTGAATATCACATAAGCATCTAGTTACTTTTGTCACCGAAGAAAATTAATAATACAGTATAAGTTTGTAAATATATTCTTACAGTATTTACGATCTGTATTTTAAGGTTAGGGTTATATTTCTATTACAGGAAAATCCAAATTTTTAGTGCCTTTTTCCTAAATTTGCCGGATTGCTTGTAAATTTGTCATAGTTTTAGAGCAACAAAATTCAAATTTTAGAACTAAAAATATATTTTAAGAAATCAACACATCTTATATTAGTTTATTCTTCTTCTCCCAGAAAATGATTTTTGTACAAAATTAGTTTCAACACTGTTATTTTAGAATAACAAATATTTTGAACAATTCCTTGTGCAGAAAGTTACCTCATGTTGGGCAGGTAAATCACATCCCCCAAATTTCCCGACACTCCATTTCATCCCCATTATCATTTCTCAACATCGCTCATCTGGTGGTCTCTTTCAGGGTAGAAGTGTCAGCGGCCGTCTTGGTGGGGCAGCGGGCGTCCATGGCAGGATGTTATGCTCTGGGTGAACCACTTCCTCCGGTAGTTCGGTTGCCGACCCGGCTGCTGGGACCACTTCCGAACCACGGTAGGGGGAATGTCCGGTTTTCCTGGCCTCTGCCCTGTCGTGCTCCTTGGGATGGCCGCCCGCTGTGTCCTCTCTCCTCATCCTTCCTCCCGGGGATGTCCCACTGGAGGCATAGGCTCAATAGATCAAGACTAATCGCAGTGCCAAATCCCCTCCCTAGTAATCCTAATCCTACCTAAGTGCTACAGTTATCTGTTTACACTATTCATATCATCGCAGGCTTTTCTAGTTACAAAGATGAATGCAGCTGTGGTTTGTGTTCTACAACATTTTTCCCGTTATTTTTCTATCATTTGACTTCCCTTCCAAGTTTGCTACTTTATGGGCTGAGCATTGTCGAGTAAAGAATTCAGATGTTTGCTTGTTGGACAGTTCAGATAGTATTTTTCTTTGAGCAACTTCAGGTGGGTTCTCCCCAGTTCGCTAGAGAGGAGCCTATTCTTGAGCTTTAGCTTTCCTCTGCAGCGCAGGTGGTAGCGTGTCTGCCTGAAATTCAAGAGGTCCCGGGTTTGTATCTCGGTCAGGGTGAGTTTTCTGGATAAGAGTTTTTCGGGGTTTTCCCGTATTCTGATGGATGAATGTAGGATAATTCTAACCTCTACGGACCCGTGCTCATCTGAGCATCATTTCTCCCATTCAATGATCGTCCGATATGACCTAACGTTGGAGGACGTAAACTAAAAGTATTCTTGAGTAGCCCGTCGTTGTGATGAGTTAAGTTTGATACCCTTAGGGATCTCGTGGTTCTTCGGCAGGCATTCCTGCGCTTCCTTCATGTCATCCGTTCCTCCTGGGGATCATTACTGAAGGAAGTGTGTCCTTAACTTTAAACTCGGGTTTTGGGTAGGATGTTAAAAATATTGAAAGTAGAAGGAGAAAATATCTTAAACATTGAGAATATTTTACAGATTTCTGCTAATGCTTACAGAAAACGCGAACATAGCTGATCAACTATCAACAACCCATCATAGCTGATTTCGACAAAATGTAAAAACCCGGCTTTTTAAAAAGCAGCTAATGAAAAGCAGAAGTTGCAGGTTTCGTGTTTTAGTAGGTTTAGAGTTTTTCTAAATAAACATTTTATTTGACTCTGATGTTTTCCAATTAATCAAAATTCATTGGGAGATGTTTTTTAGGTGGAGCGTAAGTCTCTTTCACAGATCTTTACAGAATTTCAACGTTAGCATATTAATCAAAATCCTTATAACATGTTTGAAATGTATTTATATTTTCTTTCTCTACCACGTAAGGTATGAACATAAAAAGCATTTCGTTCCGCGAAGAAATTCAATGTTTCACCTGAAATCTACAGCCTCAGACAGAAAATAAAGAGCATCTACAAGAAGCAAGTTCGATTCCGAAAACAATGAAAGCATTCGGTGACAATGCGTTCAAAATATACGCTTTGGAAGGGTAGAGTCAGACTGAAAACTTTAATGCTATAGCCGAGATTAAAATCACCACTATTTGAATCCGGCTATGGCATTGAAGTACTCAGTCTGGCTCTATTTTCTTTTTCCATATTGTTGGCTACACGCGGCTAGTGTGAAAGAAAAATTAGTTTTTCCAATATACGCTTTGATACCATCCTGGCTTCATGCTCGATAGATAACCGAGAGTTGCCTTACATGGTAGCCGAGCGGTAAAACGTATGAGGCTAGTACGTGGACCAACATGAGTTCGGATCCTTCATGTACATGTTTCTATTTATTATTGTTACTTTAACAGCAATGACTTATGTTTTTCTTGGAGATAAATAATATTTTAAACACATTCATTTATAAAAACGCAAATGCGATATTCTTGTCAGTTTGAAAATAAATGCAATGTTGTTAGAAAATAGCCATTATATTGGTTGTGTAAATATTCGGGCTACTTCATCTGTTATTAATGGTATGGTGCTGACACATAATGCGAGGTATCCTCTCGTGAAAATGTCACTATTTTCAGTATTTCGGTCTCATCCATGCCCCGTAGAACGAGGGCAGTAGGTAATAGAAGCAGAAGGTTTTCACACCCACTACGAAGTTAATTTCCATTTTTACTCCATTTTACATATGGATATAAAACCTTTATTTAAATTAGTTCAAAAATAGAGTGTTTCAGTTTTTGTGTGCGAGCATAAATGTCAAAAAATCAAGTAGAACTTAGCAGTTGCAAGTTATATTGGTAGTTGAATTGCAAGTTATAGCGTGCTAATACACATTTCGTAATTTTTTTTTTTAAAAAATCAAAACTTTGTCTGGGATTCGAACCTTGGTAGGCCTAGCTCCTACGTCTATAACTGTTCGGCTATCTCTGTAGGTTTAGCAACTCAACTGAGACTCAACCATGGCTACCATGGTTACGAGGGCCGGCTTATTCGTGACACCATTGTATTCCGGCCCTGGAAACAATCACTTTTTTTTTTGAGGATGCATGTTTCGAGACTTCCTAAATACGAGATTTTAGAAAGTGGTGTGTGCGTGCGCGCGCCTTTCAAATATCAAACTTCGTGTTTAAGCTGAGTATGATGCTAATGGGGAATTACATTGGTAATCTATTACCTCAAATTATCCTTTATATGAGGTTTATCAAAATTGTTTAATTTGTCAAACATTGCTCAAACGACTGTGATTGAAATGCCATATATTAAATATCTACACGAAAAATGTGATGTAAAGGTATCTTGAGTTACCTTTGAATAGCCTGTGACGTAGTTTTGATTGAAAAGGAAGACTGTATAACCTTATACTGTTACGCTTTGAATTATAAATTTACTACGCAAAAAGCTAATCTGTTTATAACAATCTGTAATACTTATCTTCTTGCACAAGCCATTTCCGAGATATCAGTTAACAATGACTTCAAATTGTTCAGTGCTTTCTGTTCACGTTTATATTCTGTGGATGAGTATTCTGTCAGCTATTTCTGACGTTGCATACAAAGGTATGGAGCTCTAAGACAAGCCTAGGGCACCCATTCCGTATAGATTTGGCTATCATATCTTTGTGTGTATAGCGAAATATTTAAAATTGCTATTTTTGCTATGTTGATAAAACTGGAGTAGAACAAAGTGCTGATGCGAAGCACATGAGGTTCTCTACTTGCTATTGTACCAACTTTTCTTACAAAGCTTATTCTTCTATCTAATTTATGCCCATAACAATAAAAATTGTAAAGGTGGGTTTTATTGCATATTTCTTTGTATGTAAGCACACACAAATTTTGTGCTTTATAGAGATCAAAAATTACATTTATTTTTAATTGATTTTGTATGATTTTTTCTCTTTCTCTCCTACTATTTACTTAGTTATGCAAAGGTCATTCAGAAATAATAGGAATTTAGGCACTATTCCATATAATTCAAAATATATTTTTCATTTGTCATGAACATTTGTTAGACATAGACTAATCTAATCAAAATTTACTTTTTATGAAAATTTCAGAACTTCAGAAACATTTTGCATGGCAGCTATAATTAGGGAAATGTCGGCATTAAAATTTTGAATGAAGCACAATATTTCTCCTATTTACTATAAGTACGCAATAATAGAACGTAATGAAATTTCATAATAATATGTCGTACCTTCACCTTAGCGTCAGAAGCGAGAGTCATGTGAAGGTAAAACATTTTCTTAGCAAAATTTAATTTGATTTCTATAAATTATTACCCCACGCTTATATAAAACAATGGGTCTAAATACCAATCAATAATGTTCGGGAGATTATGCTGCACACATTTCACAGTTATGACACCGGAAGGAATGAGTGAGGTGGCGAGTGAGAAAAAAGGAGGAAGTAAGAAATAAAATAAAAAAGTGAAAGGACAATTTTAATGGTGTTTCTAGTTCATGAAATCTCAAAACCTTATTTCAATAAAAACTTCCAAATGAATTTTTGGTAAAAACATAATCTAACCTTAACTGTCATACCTAGATCAGCGTAGAGTTTAAAAAAAATAGCAAATTTAAGTTTGTACTTCTATTACACAAAACTTCACTTATATTAAGAAAATGATCTCAATGTTTCTTGTTAATTGAGATCGATTTCACAAACAAATCGCTTGCGTCGTCAGTCAACACACCTCGTCGTTAAGGATACCGGTTACCATGTTATGCTTTTTTTTTCAGTATTACCAAAATCTGAAAACGAAACAAACCTAAAAACAGAATCAACTGCTGGTATTTCAAACTTCATTACGCGACTGCTATTTTTTAAAATAAATATTTTTTCCAAACCATTAAATATATCGAAGTATTTTATTGTTTTAAAAATTTAACTTCAGGATTTATTTCATGGTTAAATGACCAAAATGATCTGCAATAGCCGATTTATCAGTTATTTTATGCTTAATGTTACGAAAATGTTTTATTCTTTCTGGTTTCCAAATTACGTTTTGTCTTTCCAGTATAAACCTGATCACATTCTAAACAATTAAATTGATAAATACCAGAATTTTTATTATTAGGAATTTTAACATTTTTAGAGAAATGTTAGTACTATGTTTAGTCCTATATTTATTTGGAGGAACTAAAATTATGCCAAACACTTCACAATTTTTTTTTTGAAAAATTAACCCACTGATGGTAAGTAAATTTTTTAAAACTATAATCATCTTTTATTTTTTAAGTGTAGAAATATAATTACCAGTTTTGTGATATTTAAATTTTTTAATCCTATTTTGTATAAAGTCTTTATTAAGACCCTTAATTAAAGAATTATTAGTAATGTTTATTTTCTTTATTAAATTCTTCTTTATTCAGGGGTATATTTATTAATATATAGATCGAACTATTAAAAACAGGAAATTTATGTGAAAAATGGTTAAAGCTTTCATTTTTATGTAATTATTGATATGAGTAGACTTCCTATAAATACCAAAATCTAATTTATTATTATTTCTTATTATCCTCAAATCCAAAAAATGAAAAAAAAATCCATTCATTTCAGTTTCTAATGTGAATTTTATATTTTTGTCTTTTAAATTTAGTAATTATAAAACATCGTTAACTTGTTTATCAGGAAAAATAGCAAAAATATCATCAAAACATCTATACCAGGTTTTCAAAATCAAAAGGGATGCTTTAGTGACTTGCATTTCGAAAAAACTCATAAAAATTAACTACATTTCTCTAAAAAATGGTAAAAATCCTAATAATAAATATCTATTATTTATCAATTTGATTGTTTATATTGTGATTAGGTTTATATTGGAAAGTCGAAACGTAACTTGGAAACTAGAACGGAAGAACATTTTCGTAACAGTAAGTATAAACAAACTGATAAATCGGCCGTAGCAGATCATTTTTGGTCATTTAACCATGAAATAAATCCTGAAGTTAAAAGTATTAAAACAATTAATGGTCCGATATATTTAATAGTTTGGGAAAAGATATTTATTTTTAAATAATAAACATCGGATAATGAATTGTGAAATACCAGCAGTTGATTCTGTTTTTAGCTTTGTTTCATTTTCAGATTTTGGTAATACTGAAAAATACACAACATGGTAACCGGTATCCGTAACGACGAAGTGTGTTGACTGACGACGCAAGCGATCTTTTTTGTGAAATCGATCTCAATTAATAAGAAAAAATGAGATCATTTTCTTAAGATAAGTGAAGTTTTTGATACAAATAGTAATATTTGTGTAATATTCATTGCTTCACTGTAGCTAGCTTCATTTTCTACGTAATTGTACTTCTATGTTTACAGAAATCTTATGCGACAAGATATTTTGGATGGAGACCTGCCTTCCTTGTGTATCTGTATGAGATATCTGGTTTATCTGCCAAAATGAAGCATAATTTCATTAAGTACTGCTTACTACATATACCTACAATTGTACCCAAATATCTGAGCAATAAAAGGGGAAGGGTATATATGATATTTATAGATCTAGAAAAGGTATTTGATTCTATTAATAGAGATGCATTGGATAAAATTAAGCAGTAAGAGGATAAGTCAGAATGAGTTGTGTATAAAACTAACAGGCAATAAAGTAACTAAATCTATATCGAGTAAGGCAGGAGTACGGCAGGGATGTAAACTTAGTCCAGTATAATTTAATCTTTATATCAATGGTATTTTAGAGGAGATATCAAATTGGAGGGTACATTCACCAGTTATTAATAATAAAGAAATACCTGGGCTACTGTTTGCAGATGACCTAGTA
Source organism: Mantis religiosa (assembly GCA_030765055.1). NCBI lineage: Eukaryota > Metazoa > Arthropoda > Insecta > Mantodea > Mantidae > Mantis > Mantis religiosa. Next base: position 95,098,831 of record CM060948.1, on the reverse strand, counting down.
GTTGGGTCCCTATCAAGTGAAGGGCTGAGAAGAGCAATCGAGGCAGCCAATTCTTATTGCAATAAATGGGGTTTGAAAGCGAATGAAGACAAAACAAAGATTAGGGTCTTCAAAAAAGGATACAGGTTGCGTAAGGATGAGAAATGGGAGGTTAATAGAAGAGAAATAGAGGTAGTAAGGAGATTTGACTATTTGGGTACAAGGTTGAGTTCAGATGGCAGCTGGAAAGAATAAAAAGAGATGTCTGTGGCAAAAGGTAAAATGGCCATGAGAGTGATAAGATCATGCTACAGTAAACTGTCAGATATAAATGTCAAATGATAGGAGAGGATTTATACGGCAGCAGTAGAAAATAGAATGTTACATGGATCAGAGGTTTGGGGAGTAGATGAGGCTTGGAGAGAGACTGATAGAGTGCATAGATCCTTTTGTAAATACATATTGGGATTACCAATCGCATTACCTAATGGGGCAGCACAATTAGAACTAGGCAGGCATTCTACTAAAATTAAAATCTTGTCAAGGGCAATGAAATATTTATACAGAATCACTAACTTGGAAGAAGGCAATATAATTAAAGAATGTTTTCATATTCAAAAGAGAAGTAACTAGGGTGGGTTTTGGGCACATAAAATGTATGACTTATTGAAGCAGATAGGTATGGGTCATTCCTGGATAAATGCAGAGTATGGGTATAGGGGCTTCTGGAAAGAAGTTAAGCTAAGATTAGAAGATATTGACAGACAAGACATTTTCGTCAATACAAGTGACCAAAAATCACTGAGATTATATAGCGAAATAAAAACAACCTGGGGGAGGGAAGGATATATAGATATATGTAATAAGTTAGGGCGAGAAGGTTTTGCTTGGGCGAGAACAGGAGTGAGAAACTTGAAAGGTATAGGTCAAGAGAGGGAGCTAGATAAATGTCCATTGTGTGGAGAAGAGAATGCAGATTTCCATTGTATATTAATTTGTAGTCAAACAAAGATATGGAGAGAGAGCAGGCTTGGCTACGTAAATGGGACAATTTGGGGGGGGGGGTGAAGTAGTAATTAGAAAAAAATATAGGGAATTATTTAGGGAAAGTTAAAGAGAGATGGCTAAGAAAAATTAAGAGAAAAATGTAGAGTGGGATAGGTGAAATGGCAGAAAGTGTAAAAAGGAGCAAAGGGCCTCCAATACACAAAAACCTAGGATTAGGTGTATGGGGACCGAATTACTATTCAATGGTGGGCAACATGATAGGAGTTTCAGTATTTACGAATATATGGCATATTTCAGTATAGGTTTTATAATTGTAATCTTTATTTTGTATTTCCATTTGCTGATGTAAAAGGAAAGATGAGAAAATAAATTACTTACTTGCTACATATACCTACAGCATAAGTTTTCAATAAATACACGCAATTTTTGTAAAAACCACAATACGCAACAAAACCAGAACGAATTATTCACACATTTTGAGAAATTAGAAAACAAGAATCAGATGAGCTACTCCAAAGATATGAAATGTGTAATATTTAACGCCCGCTTTTACCACATACGGCACCGCAGGCGGTGACACTGATGATACATGAGATGAAGATGGAGCACTGGTGGAATGTGATGGCGGGGGAAACCGGAGGTCCTGGAGAAAACCTGCCCAAGCGCCGTGTTGTCCACTACAAATCTCACTTTGCGGTTGCCTGGGATCGAACCCGGGTCGCTTTGGTGAGAGCCAAGCGATCCAACCACTGAGCCTCGATGCGGCCGTACTCCAAAGGAGGTTTGTATTAAAGTGAAGAAAATTTTGAAACAATCTGAAATATAAATTCCTATAAGAGATACACATTTCTAGCATAAACACTCAAGTATCTACATTAAACCTTCTAGTTTCCCTAAATGCTATACTTAAATTATGAAACGCTTGCTGTCTCAATAATTTAAAAACGCTAACCCGAAAGGAAAATGACATTGTAATAATTGAGATTTTATTTTGAAAACAGCAACTATACCTGAAATTTATTACCGGTTGTCATATTTTATAGCTCAGTAGGAATAGTTTTATCAACATACTTACCTAAAGAATAATTCTAATATGATTGCTCAGTTCAGACAAAGAGAACATTTTGTATGTACAAAGCGCTTTTAAGATTACAGACTTTACTATTATTGTGCTATTATCTCGCTCTCCTACGAATTAGTTGTTCAGTTTCTACTGTTTTTGTGACTGTAGCTTATCAGAGTTTTTGTAACCATAGGCAAAAGCTATTATTCCCACAGGAAAAGTCAAGTGGAGTATTTTCTTCTTTGCACTGAATAGGAAATGAGGTCAGCTGTTTTGCTTGCTTTTAATGGGTTCATTTAAACCAGAGAAAGCATTTTATCCACTGCTAACGTGTCTGCACCAGGGAATAGTGGTGATAACCTCTCGTAGTTCCACTAACGAAGTTAATGCTATGCAAACATGGTATCCTTCCTGAGATTACAGAAGGTAAATGAGGTTTCAATATAGTTAGGTTGCCAAGCAATTCAATACCTTCTTTAGTGTGTGCTTGAAATGAAACACCAAAATAGAAATGGCTTATATCAAATAATTTTAATCATGTAAACCGATTCTGTTATTCAGAGGTGATATATGAATGGAGTCTCTGAAACGTATATTATCTAATCCTTGTTTCACATAAGCTTGCCCCATATCTCTTAACGGTCACGTGACCTTATCACCTCTCATCGGCTGCTATTTCAGTATAGACTGTTGTGCTGTGAAAATTAGTTCGTTATTTTACATGGTGATATATCCTAATATGTTCGAAGAGAATTGTCAAATTTATATTTTCGTAACCGTTTGAATTAAATTAAATATATTACGCAACAGTGTTAATTTATCCAAAATGCATGTTAATTTTTAAACGAACTAAGGAGGAGGTTCCTTTGCTCTCAAACATATGGCACGATAGCACGTGATTTAGCGGTAGTGATGACATATTTGTTTATATGTATTTTATCACTGACCTTGTTCTGAACTGAATTAGTCATATATCGCCATTCGAAGGTGTGTTGTGCCGAGTGCGAGAGCTAAATTATTTTATTGATCGTTTATTGAGCGTGTACATATTATATGAATAATGGCAGAGACTAGCGCCAGTTTTTCGCTGAACCATCGCAAGCGAAAGCCTTTACAAAGCGGCGAAAAACAAATTGTAGTGCATGTGTTTAATGCACTCACAGAGAAGAATCCGTCTTTGTCAGTGAGAGAAGTCGAACAGCTGTGCTCTGAACTTGCAGGTGTGTTAAATGCGTAGGAACATCGCGACATGCAATTGAAACAAGAGGAAAACTTACCACTCCAGGGGCGATATTGCTGTGTGGCGAAGACTTTATTTAAGGACAATCAGATTGTACCGGGATACAAGTCGCAAAATATACTACCTTGACGAGACTTAGGTGAATGAAGGACACACGACAAGTATGGCGTGACACGACTTTTTAGATTGAAAGACAATCATTTTTGCAAGATTTGTGCGCTGGTTTTAAAAAATCCCAGTGTAAAAGGCCGAAGGCCTTTCATTATAAACTTGTTTCAGTTTCATTGCTCATTTATTCAGTTTCAACTTGCTCAGTTTCATTATAAATTTCATTATTTTTGCAAGCCTTCATATTCTTATTTGCATGATTTTATCTATCTTCCTGGCAATTATTATGACGTTTACTGCAGGTTTGAATGTAATGGGAAGGCACCGCGCGAAACATTAGCCAATTAGGGTGAGGAGGAAAGTAGTTGCACGCGAAGTGATACATGTCAGCGGGGCAAGGTATATGAAACAGATATTAGGTGTAATAAAAGCAAATGTTTAAATTTACGAAAGTATTCCTAACATCGATGACGTAAAGTGAAAACATGGCTATGGAAACCTCTTATTTGCGTCTTATAAACTTGATAGTATAGCTCTACTTCAATTTATCATTAGAAACATGCAGGAACATATTGTCCATAACAAATGTGAAATCTAAGAAGGCATTCTACGTTGAAAAAATGTTCAGAAAGTCTTCCCTTAACACACATAATGCCTCAGATCGTCTGATTAAATCCTTGTGTCCACTTTTTTTATTTCACAGACCTCTGCGGTCGGGCACGAAACTTATCTGCTTCCTACACAATCTTTTTTTTTTTTTTTTTTATTTATTTTATCCATCGATCAGCAATTATGCTTTACAGATGTTTGGTATAAGATATATAGGAACAGGACACATAACAATGGAGGTAGCCATGAACGACTCCTCTAACTAAATATGGAGGATAACTGTAACACAATTGAGAACTTAAAGTCTGATGGCATTAATCACGTGTCTGAGTCATCTGTGCTGGAGACGTCACTCAGGAGAAGATCTTGGGGCAGTCTGCGCTTCAGGCGAGTTGGCTGGCGAGTGCGACAGCCGAGACTGTAGGTAACAGCTCCAGGGACCTCCTGGAGATTGTAAAAGAATGGACGTACCAGGCGTCGGATGTATTGGTGAACGGGTAGAAGACCAAACTCATGGTGCAGCTGCTGGTTTCGGATGAACCATGGAGCGTTTGTAACTGTGCGAAGCGCCCTGTTTTGTAGTACCTGCAGTCGGCGGAGATTAGTCTTACTGGTGCCACCCCAGACTGGAGCTGCATAGGTAAAAATGGGACGGACTAGAGATGTGTAAAGAAGCAGGGAGGATTCATAACCAAGTGAAGTGCGCCTGTTGAGTAGAGGGTACAGTTTTGATAGCCGGGCAAACGCAAGCGTAACAGACCGACAGATGTGGGCGTTCCAAGTAAGTCGAGTGTCCAGTAACACCCCAAGGTATCTCACTGGCACATTGCTTGGTAACCATGAGAGCGGTTCCCCCAGCAGCCGTAGTGAAGGAGGATCCCTATAAGGTCGTAAAGAGAAGATCTTAACCTCTGTCTTGTTAGTATTGAGGGAAATGCGCCAGTGAGAGAACCAATGAGCTAATTGATCTAGGGCAATTTGCAGTTTCTGAATGGCATGAAGAATATTGGCGTGAGAATAATAGAGAGCAGTATCATCTGCGTATAACGCCGTACAAACTGGAGCTATATCAGGAAGATCATAAGTGAATATATTAAAGAGGAGTGGTGCAAGTACTGAACCTTGAGGTACACCTGCTAAAATAGGCCGTCGGGTGGATGTGAAACCAGCAATGCGCACCACAAAGGTTCTATTGGTGAGAAAACTTGCTATGATTTGTATCAGATAATAAGGGAGACCAATGCGATATGCTTTAAGTAGTAGTCCACTGTGCCACACCTTGTCGAATGCCTGGGCGATATCTAGGAATGCTGCTACGGTGTATTGCCTGTTTTCGAAACCTTGAATAATAGACTGCGTGATTCTGAGCAATTGGTGAGTGGTAGCATGCTTCGGGCGAAAGCCAAACTGAAAAGACGGAATTATCTGATTATGAATCAAAAAATGAGAAATACGTTGATGAATAATCTTTTCAAAAAGCTTAGAAAGTGTAGGTAATAAGCTGATTGGTCTGTAACTTGAGGGAAGATTTTTTGGCTTGTTGGGCTTGTGGAAGACTATAATTTCCGCATGTTTCCATGTAGATGGAAAATGACCAATGCGCAGAGCAGCATTGAAGATTAATGATAAATAAGCTAGGGCTTTGTTTGTCAAATTCTTCAGCACAACGTTAGGGATAAGGTCATGACCGGGAGACTTTTTAACGGGAAGACGATGGATAAAGCGGGACAATTCACGTGGAGTAGTGAACGAAATTCTGTTGTGCGCTGTAGGACGAACTTGGTACTCAAGGAGTTCCCTGTCCACGGAAGAGGGAATATTAGAGTCAAGACAGGTGTTAGGCGTGAATGTACGCTCGTAGTGAGTAGCTAGAGCGTCACACTTGGCAGCAGAGTCACTCAAAAGGGTCCCATCAACCTGAAGAGGTGGAATCACTGTCGGCTCTCGGAGAATCCTTTTAGTGATGTTCCATAAGGTATGATCTCCGGGACGGATATTGGCTAATTGTCGCTGGTACTCCTGAAATCGGTGTTGCTCTAGTGCGGTCCGTACTTGTCGAATGAGACTATTTAATCTTTGGCGCAGCCAGGGTAGACGCTGACGTTGCCACAGTCGACGGATGCGATGTTTCTCTTGGATGAGTTGAGTAATATGGATAGGCAAGGAGGGGAAATGACGAGGTTGAGGACTGCGGATAGTAGAGGATCGTACACTGGAAGAGAGGGCAGAGGTAAAATGGTGGACGGCAGTGTCTATGGCATCCGCAGTACCCAGTTGATAAGATGTGTGGAGTGCAGCACCCAGGTGTGTGCGAAAGATGTCCCAGTTGACAAAACCATCGATGAGTCGCGGGATTTGTGGCAAAATATCTGGAGTGAGGTTAAATGTGACCAACACTGGACAGTGATCGGAATCGAGCGCTGGCAGTGCAGAAATCGATGCAGGTAATCGTATATTGCGATGTACCCCAATGTCCAAAATGTCAGGAGCTACCTGTGGGTTACCAGAATAGTAAGTTGGTTCTGTGGGAGCCAGTATGTGAAGACCAGTGGCATTAATAGTGTCAAACAGACGTCGTCCATTCGGGTTTGTGACCCTACAGCCCCAAGAAGTGTGCTTCGAGTTCAAATCCCCTAGCAAGAGAGTGCAGCTTTCTGCTGGGAAAAGGAAAGAGAAATAGTGAGTATTAAGCTTACTATTTGGGGGCTTGTAAGCACTCATTAGGACGAGATCGTTGCTATCGCGAAGAGAGAGTTTAACGCCCACTACCTCAAAACCGGGAATCACAGGTAGGAATATTTCATGATGAGTCAGAGAACGTTTAACTAGCACAGCTACTCCCCCAGAGGCGGTAGGTGCATTCCGATCAAATCTATAAATCTTGTAGCCTGGAACAGAGAAACGTTCATTCGGGAGAAGATGAGTCTCGGTGATACAGGCAGCATCTATACTGTGCAAGCTGAGAAAGGCAGCGAAGGAGGCACGTTTAGTGCGTATGCCATTAGCGTTCCAGTTCAGGATAGTGAGTGATGAAAGAGATGGCCTATTATACGCCACCATTTCGGAAAGTAGTTAGAAGAGCGTTTTGGAAACATTGTGTAAATTGCGGTAAGAGAGGAGTGAGGAACGTGGATAAAGAATTTAGAGGTTGAGTGAACAGGCTAATTAGCAGAGCCGAGAGAGATGAAGAGTCAGAGGGATCTTGTTGTGCAGTAGTACGCCTCGTTGAGGAAGCAGAAGTTACACTAGCATAAGTTGCTGGTGAAGAAGTTGGAGGTACTGGTGATGCAGCTGGGGGTTGTAATGGTTGCTGTGCAGGATTGTCTGATTGTTGTAGGGGACGGGAGCGATGAGAATTCCCAGGCTGTTGCCTTGTGTTGCTATTTTGTGTTCTGAATTTCAGTTCTAAATAATGCCGACAACCTCGGTAGTTAGCTGGATGGTTTTCATGACAATGAACACACTGAGCTGGAGTATCTCTCGGTTTAGTGCACTGTGAGAAGTGATGATTCTCTAGACAGCGAACACACCTCGGGGTCAGCTGACAATAGTTCTTTGTGTGACCGTAATTCTGACAGCGGGTGCATTGCGGTATGTCAGTGTTACGACGGCGATGTTCCACCTTAACAACACTGTAGAACAGGCGAGTTAGGTTGAGTATAGCTTTACCATCATCGCTATTTAACAATTCCACCGCACAGAGAGGAATGGGTTGTTTCGACCGATTCATAAGTCGAGTGACCTTCCGCACTGGGTAGTTCTGTAAGCACAGTTCGTCATAGATTTCCTTATCAGTGAGCGAAGGAGGGATGTCTCGGATAATTACCGAGAAAAGCTTATCTGTCGGATTTCTGTAAGTGTAGTATTCCTGTTGTATGGAGCTGAAGTATGTAGTAAGTTTACGGAAATCGTCAGAAGTAGAGGGATGAACCTTAAGGATAGACCCGCGAAGCTCTGTGTGAAATTCAGAGGTAACATTATTTTTTAGATCTTGTAATAGAAGTTGATAGTTATCAATGTTGCGCAAGCAAATTGGTGGAACTTTTTCCTTAGGTGTCTCGGAGTTGCTTGTCTCGTCCATGGCTGTGTTGTCTTCTAGTAGTGCGAAGCGGTTGTGCGTGGAAACAGTGTAAGCATAGCGCGAGGCACTTGTTTGTTCTGATGGGGCAGCTGTACAGCGACGTTTATTTGGGCCAGCTGTGGCAGCAGCATGTGTAGCAGCGCGACTAGAGCTGGTTGCAGGTGAACTGTTAGATGGGGCAGTCTCATGCATGATAACGTCACTCGTAGTTTTAGCGGTAACTATAGCAGCAGTTGACGTGGTAAGATGTAATTGTGACGGGCGTAAGGGTGATTGACGCACTGGTGAATTAGGATTAAAAGTATTGGTGCGAGAAACCTGGGTTGGCTGCGTAGACACTGGTTGAGCTTGCTGTAGAGGCACTGGTAACTGTGGAAATTCACTAGTGGTATTATAAACCATATCGATAGCTGAGCGTACTAGATGGCCGGTAGTTTCCGGCGTGAGAGACATAATAGGTGAGGAAAGAAAAGAAAAAAAATAGAGAAAGAGAAAGAAACACACCTGTACCCAAAGGGCACTAGTACACGTTAGTTGAAGAACACTGCTTGCACTGATTGTGAAAATACAATTCACTAGAAGATATCGTATTCCACAGTTAAACACAGTTACACTGTAACACTCACGGAAGCAGCGCGCACGAAACACGTCTGTCTGCCGCGACTGTCGGTACACGACCGGCCCCTACACAATCTGCTCAAACAAAGGTCTAAACGCAAGAATCGGGAACAAGCGGAAGCGCTCTCTATGCAGCACGGAACCTTTGATGCAGTAATCAATGAACACTATCATTCAAATGAGTAGGAGCTCTATGCCTATTCGGCACTCAGTATATTAGCAATTAGTTAATTACACATTCTTGCGTAGTGAGTAAGCTATTTTCAAATAATGCTGGTGTATCTGTCGGGTGAGCTGGAGTGGAATTATCACGTCCCTACTGGACTTCAACAAACACTTTTGACGTAAATGAGAATATTTTGGGGGAATGACTGAATCATTGCTTTACAGTTAATGTGAAACGCTATAACCTACAAATACCTAAACTTTGTAATATTTAGTGCAGTTAAATGTAGCGTTCTTCCTCCATCCATACATCTCGCTTAAGTAAATGGTGATTCAACGGACATTAAAGTAATATTTGAGTCCCATCCTTGTCCTCCAATACATTGGTGTCAATTATGGCAATATAACGCTGCGGGCTAGTCGCCAGGCCAAGGGCACGGCGGGCCTACACGTTTAGGAGCCAGTTCAGTGCAGGTTTTCACTTATGCACCCAGAGCAATAGATGTGTCGGAGACTGCAGGCCTGAGTCGGCAGTTTGAACCCGAATGGGAAAAACAATTCATATGAAACACAATTTCAGTATTGAATAGTGCTTATTGTATGTGTTAATATGTACAACGTATACAGACACTTGAAGCACCAAGCAGTATACTGCGAGTTGAATTTTATAGGGAATCGCAATTACCAGTTACCAGTTGTATTTTATGGCATTTCAGATATTCGAAAAGAATGCAAGTAAATATGTAATACTTATTTTTAAATCCAAAATGTTTAGATGCTCTACTTCAAGAATAGCAGGACATTTAAGCTACCTTAGTTACGTTTTCTATAAATATCTGCTTCAAATTCAAATCAAAACCGCTTAACAATACTGTAATTATACTTTTATTTATTTCAATATCTTATTTTGACTTTTCACATTTGGAATTTAAAGCCTTCAAAATGTGGATCTCTTTAAGAAGCATGTGTGTAAGTGGTTACATTTCAGTTATTAGCTTAAGGACTAGGGAACATTAGTAATATATAACGTGCGCCAAAATTAGTCAAGAAGTTTTAGCAGTATTCCATTAAGATAATCAATTTGAAATGCGGAAAGTTATTTACTATTTATGGCCGACACTATTCTCTTCGTAAATGAAAGCTGTATCTACATTAGCTCTAGGCAATTCTGAATGAAAACATTTCACAAAATATACAAGGATTTATCTGTAGACGCACCCGAAGTGCAGGTAAACAAGACAGATAAAGTCCTCGCATTGAAAAGTGTTGCGTCGTTCTGTGCGAGGAGGACCCTCCACTAATCTCGGTTTCATATAACCTTGCCGCATTGACATGTATCATTCCGCGTGCTACTACCTCACCCTAATTTGCTAATGCTTTCGGGCCATAAGCCATTGGCGGTGCCTTCCCGTCACATTTAAACCTGCAGTAAACGTCATAATTGCCAGGAGGATAGATAAAATCATATAAATAAGAATATGAAGGCGTGCAAAAATACAAGTTTAAAATGGAACTGAGCAAGTTGAAACTGAATGAATGAGCAATGAAACTGAAACAAGTTTATAATGAAAGGCCTTCGGCCTTTTCCACTGGATTATTTTTAAACCAGCACACATACCTTGCAAAAATACTTGTCTTTCAGTCTTAAAAGTCGTGTCACGCCATAATTGTCGTGTGTCCTCCATTCATCCAAGTCTCGTCAAGGTAGTATATGATGCGACTTGTATCTCGGTACAGTCTGATTGTCCTTAAATAACGTCTTCGCCACACAGCATTATTGCCCCTGGAGTGGTAAGTGTGTTCGACTTATCTCACTGACAAAGAAAGATTCTTCTCTGTGGGTGCATTAAACACATGCACCACAATTCTTTTTTCGTCGCTTTGTAAAGGTTTTCCCTTGCTATGCTTCAGCGAAAACTGGCGGTAGACTCTGCCATTATACATATAAGTACACACGCAATAAACGATCAATAAAATAATTCAGCTCTCGCACTCGGCACAACACACATTCGAATGACGTTATTATATGACTAATCCGTTCAAAACAAGGTCAGTGATAAAATTCATATAAACGAATATGTCATCACTACCGCTAAAGCACGTGTTATCGTGCCATGTGCTTGAGAGCAAAGGAACCTCCTCTTTACTTAGTTTAAGGATTAACAGGCATTTCAGGTAAATCAACTGTTACGTAATATATTTCATTCAAACAGTTACGAATATATAAATTTGACAATTCTCTTCCAACATATAAAGATCTATCACCAAGTTAAATAACGAACTAATTTTTACCGCTCAACAGTCTATACTACAATAGCAGCCAATGAGAGGTATTAAGGTCACGTGACCTTTAAGAGATACGTGGCAAGCTTATGTGAAACATAGATTAGTTTTGCCCTGAAGTGCTTATAGCTTTGACAACTCTGCTCTAAGGTACCATATCATAAATCGAACAAAATGTTTGTGCGGAACTGTAGCTTAAATGAATGTCTCAGATAAGAAAAGGGCAGAGCGTCCAAAAAAAAAAGTAATCTGAAAAGATACGGGAACCTTTGGACGTTTCACCAGATAAGCATAAAGGCTTTTCACTCAGATGAGAACAAAATTAATGTTATTTAAATTGTACATTGTCAACAATCGCGCATCGGTCGGAGCGCCCAGCAGTCCCTACTAGCCATTCCCTCTCTCAAATGTCCCGTAGGTGTTCCATGGCTACATGCCCAGACATGCCACTTTGCTGCAGTGTTTGGCTCAACGCATGTTTGTAAGCAAATATTTTAATAGTGAGTAAAAGAAGAATAATATCAAGCATGTCAGATGCAGTTTTAAAATCTCTGTTACTCATGCAATTAGCGCAAAAAATTCTTCCAACATAATTAAACTGGTAGGACCCAGGAGGAATCAGTTTTCAGCTTCAAAGGGATGAAGATTGTGATAAATTCAAAGAAAACCAAATTTGGTAGTAGTGTGAGAGACAGAGAAAATTTTCAAAGCAATATCTACACCGGTTTGTTAAATTTAGTGTATTGCATTTCTCGGGAATTTGTGAATTAAAAGAATTTCTCTTTATACACTTCAAATAATTGTTTTATATTTAAAATCCTAGAACGTTTTAATTTATTCTCTGATAAAAACAATAAACTTAATTTGTCTTAAATTCGAAAATAGAGAATACTATTCTATATTTAGTGTAATAACATGTAGTTTTAAATTTTAATAGACTAACCTACATTTGTTTATAGATTTATTAAAATTTGATATATCGAACGTTTAGTCGATGTTTATAGAAAAAGTTCTCTTAACTATATTTATTAAAAACTTATCACATCTGTTTAGACGTTTAGCTGCTCGGATTTGGTCGGCCAGCTGTTGTGTTACAACGATCTGGTTTAACTAACGGAGGTTGGAGTGCCTATTAAAATATAAAAACTAATGAAATTCTGTTTTATGTATGATTATTTACTAAACTATTTCAGTCACTAAACGTGAACATAATTGTCAGGATTTAATATCACTACTAGGAGGCAGTTTACTATACAGCGTGAGTTATCTTCTTTGCCACTTGTCTTAGAGTACCATTGTTTGCTACCTGGCACAGAGCAAAGTATTTCATTAGGTAGCGCGTTAAATTCGCATTCGGGAGGTCGTGTGTTCGATCCTCGCTGATTTCAAACTTCCACTTGCTGTCTTTCCATGGCTTTCCACTTGTCATTTCAGCAAATATTGGCGTGTTCATCCTCATACCACGGTTTACTTGTCCATAATATCCCATTCCAATCATCCCCTTGTTACCTATTTAAGGATTGCAGGGCCAGGTGACGGTTTTCGGCGGGTTGCGGTTGGACGTTGGCTTGTTCTGTGTAGAGGTTTCGTTTCCGACGTCGTTGGCCCGCTGGGTTAAAGGCCTGTGGGATCGGGGTGGGTCGCCTTTGGAGCATTCCCTGGCGTCATTCAGAGGTGCTCCCTCCAAGATCGAGCTCTTCATGCGGAACCACCGGGGATCAGGCGTCGTGTATGATCACGAATAGACCTTATATTTATGAAGCATTTGACTAAAAAGATAAATTATTAGTAACGAAATATGTGGCAACACTATGCACATGCATTCCTCTTTACAGGAGAAACAGTTCATAAGGGATAAGTCAGAGAAGGAAGTTTGACCCATAGATTACGCTAGCTGTGTGCCAGCCAACAATGCCAGTGCAATATAAGGAATTGGAGGAGGTATGTGTGTTAAAGCGTCCAAAAGTGTTCAGTGTAACAGGTGGAAGTATGATCTCGCATTACTTTTTCACAGATTTTATAGCATAAATAAGAATCTAGAAGTTTATAACGAAGAAATGAATAAATAATTGCAATAAACTATCTCGACATAAGATAAATATAGGTATCCAGACTTGGAATTGATGCTTAGCTTAACAAATATGTTTTGCTACTTTGCATTACTTTTAACAACTACCAAAAATAAAAGATAGCGTTAAACAAATTATCATGTCTTAAGACCAAGAAGCTCAAATTAAAACTGCTTAACGAGAGTAACCTGTGTAAAACGATTATACATGGGTGGTCTGAAAACTTACCGACCTAATAAGGATACAAGATACTTTTTCAAATTTTTTTAATTTATTTATATTTTTTCCAATATGGTCTCCTTATAACTTATACAATTCTCCCAGCGATACTCCCATCTCTGTAACCCGTCCAAATAGTACTCGGCGTTTTTCTCTGCAAAATAATTGTTCACGAAGGTGATTGATTGCCTCTTCATTTGACGAAAATCTCTTTCCACCGAACCGCCTGCGGTGCCGTATGTAGTAAAAGTGGGCGTTAAACACTACACATTTCATTTCATTTCTTTCCACCGAGACCAATTTTCAGATGAGGGAACAAAATGAAGTCACTTGGGGCTAGATCCGGTAAGGCGGATGGTCAAGCAGTTCAAACCGTAATTCGTGGATTTTTACCATTGCAAACGCTGAGGTGTGAGACGGTGCGTTTTCTTGGTGAAACGGGATTTTCTTTTTCTGCAAATGTGGCCGTTTCTCCGTAAATTCTACCTTCAGTTTGTCAAGTAATGATGCGTAGTATGCTCCTGTAATGGGTTTTCCTTTTAGAAGATAATTGATTAAATAACTCCATGACTCCAAAAAACAGTCGCCATCACTTTCCCAGCCGAAAAAAAAAAGTTTTTTTTTGAGCCGGTTCCCTCTATGCAGTCCACTGTTTGGACTGTATTTTTGTTTCGGGTGTATAATGGTGTATCCAAGTTTCATCTACAACAATTAATCGGTGCCAAAACTCGGATTTATTGCGCCTAAACTGCGCCATCAAAGCTTTGGAAATGTTCCTTCGAAAACGTTTTTGGTCTAACGTAAGCAAACGCGGCACCCAACGCTTTTCACTTCTAAATGTTGATTAAATATGTAACAAACACGTTTTTTGACATGTTCATAGCCTCTGCTATCTCTCACTTTAATTCGGCAGTCGTTTAGCACCATTTGGAGAACTTTGGCGATGTTTTCAACGGTAGTTGTAGTTTTTGGACCTACCGAACGTTCGTCTCCCAAGCTCTTACAGCCACGTTTAAATTCAGCTTCCCAAAATTTCACTGTGGTGAATAATGCTGCAGAGTCCCCATACACAAAATCCAACTCATCTTTGATTTTCGTAGGCGTATTGCCTTTCAAAAACAAATATTTAATGACAGCTGGATACTCTATTTTGTCCAGTTTCATAAAAGCACTCACGTCAACTCACTGAAATGACTGTTACATAACAACTGAGCGTCCAAAATGGCTGAAACTTTGATAAGTAACTGTCAACAGATGAACAACGAAATTCACTAGCTTTTATTTACGAGTGCTGTCACCTTCATGCTGAGGTTAGAAACTTTTGGACCACCCTCGTATTATGTTTTAGAAAATGATTTTATAACATAAACTTGCGATTTATGAGGCGTACTCTCAGCTGCAAATGTAGAATTGTTGAGAACATTGAATATGCCATATTATATAAAAGGCCTGGGCAGCAGAACGTAAATAATCCTCTTCATAGTTTAAAAGTCTTATTAGTAAGCTTCTGTAAACCTTTATTTTAAGCTTGTTTCCGTTACATTGACTTATGTTCTTAAAACAAGTCATGCATATTCTAAAAGCATGGTACCTGTTTCTCTATTACTCTTTCAGATAGTAGATATAGTCTTAGTTGCAGAAAGTCTTTCCTACGTCGCCATTCGATTGTTATAGTGTGTGCAATGTTCCTTTTAGGAACAAGGAAGCCTCTTTTAAGAGTAGATTTAACACATCTGGAAGCGTTTTACGAGAAACTTTAACAGTGTAAACTTAGTTGCTTCTCCAGTCGCATCTTTCTTCTGCACACATATATTTATTTATAAAACACTAATTTTTAGCCATAACGAGAAATCCGAACTTCGGTTAACTATACATTAAGGATGACCTATATTGGCCAATGTTATCCATATGTAGATGTAACCGTACTTCCGTCAAATCACTGGCAATGGCGGCGATTCCAGTATGCGGGCCGTCCAGCCGTCACATGCGCAAACCTGTATGCGCAAAACTCAGTGTGTTATTGTTTACATATGACTAAAGTACTGTACGGGACCAAGCTTTGTGTGGTTGTGGGATGCGGGGATGTCAGTTAAGGGGGATAAGCTGGTAACGTGAGGCAATGCTTGCATTAGCAGAAATTATTACATGAAATTTGTATTGCTTCTTACACGAGCGAAGCAGAGGATGATTTGGATGACATCACAGAGCTCCCCCTATCTTCTTAGAGTAGCGCAGCACGTCACATCGCATACCACTCCCACTGAGCCTGATGGTACTCGTTTCTAAGCTTAGCTTCTTTAAATGCAGGGACTTTATGGAAGTAAGGGTACTCTACACACGCATCACAGCAAGTGTCGCGGTTGAACGGTAAACCGTGGACCCATAGCATGATGTCTCCATGAAGATGTAAATAAGCTGAGTGAACTCCATGAAAACACCACAGTATATAAGGGGATTATAAACGCATTCTTAAAAAAAGAAAGTATTGCCAATTGATAAAAAGTTTAAAGGTTCACAACTTTTACTTTCTCTATTGTATTCTATCAAAACATTTCATGCCGAAATTTTACTAGAAATGAATGTTTTACATTTTTATTTAAAACAATACTCTCAAAAATTGACGAGTGATAGAGAAGAACAGGAGAGACAGAGAAGCGTAAATCTAAAACAGAATTTCGGACAAATATCACAATTGATGTTAAGCTGAAAATCTTTCAGGACGCCTCACAGGAATTTTCAAGAAATTTCTCAACACACTACAAGTTTTCGCTGTCTTGGAACTTGGAATTTTTGCAGAATGGCTCTTATGATTTAAATTTAAATATCACATGCGTAAGATATTTTCTTGGAAATACCTTGTGGTGTTATTTCTGAATGAGTCTGTCTAATTGTTTAGAACTGCTAAGCTATAAATCCAAAATATACAAGAAAACAGTGCATATTGGTTGAGCCTACAGTTTGTAAATAGATGTTATGCCATTAACAATTTACGAGATATTCGTTTGTCCTGTTTTGTTTTCTATACATCTACGTTTTCTGCCATACTTTTGTTAAGCAGAGTTTTGCATTCCTCCAAGAAATTTAACACTGCACCGGAATTTTTCTTTCTTTTTTTAATGTTTACTGTTTCCAAACAGAAAATGTGTTTTGCAGAAGGTCCGCGCGCGCCAGTTATACCTGTAAACAGCACAACACAAACAGAAAACGAAATTTCCAAATCGTTCAATACCAAAAGTGTTATTTAAGTTCTGTCTTTTCCAAAGATGCCCAAAGAAGACTAATGGAAAACCCCCATCCCACAAGGATTGGATTGCTTGGAGGGGATTCGGCACCTCGATCAGACTGGACTTTTGTACCTATACCCCAAGTGAGGCGTCCCCGCGAGGGGAAATGAGATGACAGGAGACAGAGGGCGCCCAACCCCAAGGAGTCACTGCAGTATAGAGGGTGGAATCCCTCCACTTTACTAGATAAATACTCCTCGGCGGTCCAGGACAATTTTCATCTCAGTCATGAAGCCGTTTCGGAGATCGGAGGCCGTCCCCGCAGAGCAAGGAAGACTCCAGACAGGCTTGCAAAACCAATATCCTGTCAGCCGCGTTCCTGAATCGGCCCACTAGGCCCAATAGGAGTCCATCCCGCCGGAGGAGAAAGTGTTCCCTCACCGCCATGCACTACCGAGACTCCCGCTGAAAGAAACTGCCAGATGAGAGATTATATGAAATGATAATGGAGGTGAAATGGAGGGACAGGAAATTTGGCGGATGTAATTAACCTAGCCAAACCCCGAACCTAGCCTAGTGAACTCCTGAAAAGTCCCGTGAGTCCTGTAGGTCAGCCACGGGAATGGAACCCTTAGGACACAGATGAAATCGGCTGAGCCATCGCTCTCGGTCTCTTTTCATGGAAATTAACAGTTTTTATTTTTTTAAGAAAGTACTCCTTACAATCTACTCCTTACAATCTGCACACAATATTTTAATAGGCCGTCAAACCGCTTTAAAGAGAGACTCAATAGTATTTGTGTCTTTAAATATTTTATATTAAAAACCCAATATGTAGCATGAAGTGTAAGACTAAGTATCACGCAAACAAAATCAAACATTTTAACCTTTCTTACAAAATGTTATTGAGGCATGGCCTTAAACAGTTATAAATCAGAGCATATCTGAAATCCTAAAAATTAATTTTAAAATTTAAAAGCTTTATTAAAATAAGGTAGTGAGAGTTATTCTGTGCCGTTAAATTTTAATACATCAATGGGCCAAAAACAGCTTTCATAAAGCATTCCCTTCATTACGTGCAGTTAGCAATTATTATTTTGTTATATATTCTTACATTAAATATCTTATATTTTAATTCCATGCTTTAACTCCATCGAAATAAAACTGTTGCTATTAAGAGGCGCTACTGGAGCTAAATGTTGGTTTATGCGGCGATGTGGAATATTTACGAGGTTGCATGATGGTTAACAATGTTTATTCTTTATAAAGCTCAACAGGATGCGTTACTTGGGCATAGTTGGAAGCTGAAAGCAAAGCGCGAACATTGTTTCACATGATTTCGCGTGCTGAACACTGAGAATGTCGTGACAGCCGGCGCCATCGTCCTCGCGCCGTCACTGACAGTAAATTAGTCGTCAGCATGAAATACATCTTAGCGGTTACTTTTATAGTCCTATTCGCTATTACGACAGTGACAGTTACCCAGATCCTGCAAAGTGTCACACAGAAATAAAACCGTCTCTTTATTTTGGCCAAAGGATGAAAAAATGTAAACGCGCGTACACGAATCAAGTATGTCTCCAGATTTAAGCGACCACTTCAGTATTGTCTAGTTACGTTTTATACTATTACTTAACTTCTTCTGTGACGTAGTGGTGTAATTAATAGGGCGACAAGCCTCTTTAGTTCACAGCCGTCATAACCTTTCTTGGAGAGCAGCACTAATTGTCGCACAATCACTAACCCACTCGGTAACGCCCCCTGCCTCCCTTATATGACAGTTGGAAATTTCCGCACAACCTACTAAAATACTCTGGACACACGTTCTTGTGGAAGAGGGAAGGGGATAAGGAAACTTCCATAAGATTATGGTTATCCTGCGATTAGGTTAAAAGCCGGGTTCGTCCTCATTCAATCAGTCCCACCTTCTCCTAGCGCGTCCAATGCTCATCGTTCCTCTGAGCTTGTAATTGTATGTGATCGTAGTAATCTATTGGACATTCTACACATATGTCCTTTCCAATTTTCTTTATTCACCATTACTTTTTTCATTTAACCCAAATATCTTTAGCTCTTTCCGTGTACTCTCATTTTTCATTTTATCCCTCTTTGTACAACCTTTCACCTTCCTTAAAAGTTGCATTTCAGCAGCTTGTATCTTTCTTCTATCGTTCTGTCTTAATATCCACAATTCACTCCCATATATGACTCTGGTACAGCAATTTCCTTGTAGAACTTTAGTTTTCTATGTCTTCGTATTTTGTTTTGGAATGTTTTCTTTATTGCTTCACATGTTGGAATTTATTAATTTTGTTTTCTATATCATTATCCACAGTGACATTTATGTCTCATCCTAAATATTTAGTGGGAGACTTGCCTTAAGCATATACCTTCAATACATAACTTTGATCTGACAGGATATTTGCCACAGTGTGCCATTTTATTTTTCGTTTTATTTGCAGATATATTTAAGTTACATAATTTGTTTAATTGATATATGTAATCTCTGCATTGATAGTTGCAGATTTTCTTCGCTATCTTGCATAATTATAACATAATCGGCATATAACAAGATATTTGCATGGTTGTTTCTTTTATAACTTCCCTGTTTAGTGTCATCTTTCCATTGTCTTAGACCTAAATATATATTGAAGACAGTCGGAGAAAAGCTTATCCTTGTCTAACTCATTGGTGGATTTTAATTTGTTCTATTTTTGTTCCGTTCACTAATATGTAAGTTTCCTTATATAAACATTTCAATATCCTTATGGTACATTGGGGAAACACCTTGTCCATTATATCCATAGCTTTAGTCTAGTCGTCAAACTAAAAGATTTCTCAAAGGAAATAAATGAAACTTGAGCTACAAGATTAACATCTCGTATTTTTACTGTCGATAGTATGTGTTATATTTTTAAGCAGGGAAAAAATGCAGCTGTTCTCAATTTAAGCACCGTTCTCCGAAATCTTGGTTTATATAGTCCCTGCATCTTAGTATCACGAGAGTTTGTCAGCTATATATCCTAACAGTATAACAACAAGTATTTTAAGAGTTTTAGTACCTATTACGTGTTTCAAATGGGAAGGTGTTTGTCCTTGAGCGCTACTAGGCGAACAACCAATGGGAGTCCTGCGGTGTTGTCGTATTGCATTCCCGCTAAGTGGTGTGTGACGAGCGCCAACCTAATCAATCTGTATGAAATACTATTCGCTCTAAGACAAAAATTCAGATTTCGCCAAACCTGATCCATGTGGAAGGTAGAGAGTAATGTACCTAACACAACCATGAAAACCCCATATTTTTAGCTCAAATAGTTTTTATAATACAAATAAATAAACACTATTACCTGTATTATAACAATAAATCGCGACGTAAGCACTGTATGAATATCATTATTGGTTGGCATTTATGCGTGTAAGTATATTTGTAATTACTCAGAACTGAAACGTAAATGTTTGACATGACGTGATAAAAGAATTGCTTTGAATAATCCAATTCGAGCCAGAGGAAACAATAAATTTCCTGCTGCCCTGGCAGAACGTGTCTGATCACATATCTCTGTTTATGAATGGTTCGTAACCTCTATTTACTCAAGAGCGTTCAAAGTGGTTGGTGTGTATATATGTACATATACTTTTCATTACTCAGAACTGAAATACAAACTACTGCATGACGTGATAAAAGAATTACTGTGAATAAATCAAGGTGTTAAATTCGAGAAAGAGCAAACACTTCATTTCCTGTTAGCCTGTGGAATGCTGTATTCTTATGTTTATGAATGAATGCTGGATAAGAAGTGTTTATTTACTCTAGATTGTTCAGATCAGTATCATTCACTTGTTCTTTACACAACAGTAGAGTAAGAGTTAAATAGTGCAATGGCTTCTTGCGGTGAATTTAGTGGCGAGTCAGAAAGACAATTATTGCGAAGTCAGGCTCGAAGTATTGTTTTTAAGGTGTGCACGTTATTCAAAAAAATTGGGAAATGAAGAATATAGAAATCAGCTCGATTTCAAAAATGCTCAACGGCTTACTGCTGAAGCGTGTGGTGTAGGTAAAACAAGTGCGTCCCGCATTTGGATTAGAAAGTCAGGTAATTCATAAACTATAATTATAGTTATAGTATTTAAAAATATACATAATTTGAGAAAATACTTTTTCCAATTTTGATTTTGGCAACTGCATCGTTGTCAAAGTTTGTAATATATAATTCGCTTACCCTTATATCTAGCGCCAAGTAGACGTGCATGTTGTATGAGTGTGCGAGAGAGAGAGAGGGGGGAATATAGAAAGAGTGGTGTAACAAGCTGGCAACGCTGAGTGTGATACGGCATCTGATTAGCTGGACTCCAAAACTCTTCCCATTTGAAACGGATAATAGAATACAATGCATGTGATAAAATTGTATGTTAAACAACAATTTTAATAAAATACACTGTCACGAAATATTCTTCCTTTGCGTTTTCTAAGATGTGCGATTTTCGCTTTTACGATCACTACTGCTAGCAATGAACCAGGCTTCAAACATTCTTTTCTGTGAAACATTTAGAAATGTCACTTTTCCAACAAGTGACGCTGAGAAAATGTAGCATTTCCTCTATCTTACATTACGTGCGAAATCAAAATACCTATCCTTGATCAGGATTTTTTTTTCGCCATGACCACTATGGAACAGTACAAATTGTAGTGTTTAACGGCCGCTTTTACTACATACGGCACCGCAGGCGGTGACACTGATGATACATGAGATGAAGATAGAGCACCGGTGGAATGAGATGGGGGGAGAAACCGAAGTCCCGGAGAAAACCTGCCCCAGCGCCGTGTTGTCCACTACAAATATCACTTTGCGGTCGTCTGGGATCGAACCCGGGCCGCCTTGGTGAGAGCCAAGCGGTCTAACCACTGAGCCACGGCGCGGCCAGGAACAGTACAAAGCTATAAACTGTACATCACATATTATTGCACATACAATGGCTCTTATTGTAGAAAATCCAAATTTCTTGCTATTTTGTGAGGCATCCTGTAGTTCCAAGCAAGACTTTAGTGTCCTTGGAGAATACTCTTCTTTTGAGGAACAGTCCATGGCATCTGCCCGACATTGCCATAAGCTACGAAAACTAGAAGCATACCTAAAAGATTACAAGTGAACAGAATGGAGGGGAAATGAAGGAATAGAAATGGTAGTCTTTGAGAGATCCAGCGTTTACCTACCAAGATGGGAAAACGACAGAGAATCCAAGGCCAGAACGCGAGAATGCATGTCTCGTATATTGGTGTGGTATACTGTGGAAGAAGTACGGTAAGCATATTAAAGAGCGTGAAACAATTTTAAAATATGACATGAAATCTAGTATTTTATTCTTCCAAGACTCTCCAATATACTTTATGCGTATGAATTGCCCAGCACTTTTCTACGGTAGTTAATAATACAAATAGTACTTAAGCTAAAACAAAATTGATGATATATTAACAGTGTGACACAGGTTGTTAAGATCACCATAATTAACCTCACCAATTAACTGGCCATCGAACATTCACGCCTGGTTTTTTATCTTAAAAATCCATAATTGAAGCTTACGGTTAGCTACCACGTGAATTAAACCACAAGTAAATGTTACCAAATAAAGATAAGTAAGAATATAAGTAGGATTTACGTGTGAAATCCTACTATCAAATATCATTCCATTTGTGCAATAAGTATCAGCATTTAGAGGATAAAATATTGTTCATGCACATATATGGATGTAAGTACGAGAGGAAATTTATGGCAACATAGTCACGGTGGCAACAAGTGCGTCAAACCATCGCATCTCTCTCTCTCTCTCTCTCTCTCTCTCTCTCTCTCTCTCTCTCTCTCTCTCTCTCTCTCTCTCTCTCTCTCTCTCTCTCTCTCTCTGTAATTTTACGTCCTCCAACGTGAAGTCATATCCGTCGATGAATGAAATGGGTGAAATGCTGCTCAAATGAACCCATGGTTCTTAGAGCTTAGAGTTACCTGGCATTCGTCTTTCAGGATAACCTAAAAGTCTTATCCAGGTAACTTACCCTGACCGAGATTCGAACTCGGGACCTCTTGGACGTGAGGCAGACACTCTACCACCACGCTACCGAGGCGAGCGAGGGGACGGTCGTTACTATGGAAACGTAAACAAAGGCTGCCAGTTTGGTAACACTGGTGAATCACATACTCCACAGGTATGTTATGCTAGAAAACAAGGGTTTGCTTGAGTGTACAGTTGTGTTGTGTACTGTTAGCCTACTTTGTGAATACAAAATATAAGTATGCTGTTATGGAAGCAAGGTATATAGTATACCAGGAAAGAAAGTCTCCGGGGAGAGAGTCGCAGGGGATTTTTAGAAGCTTCCTATACCCTCCCTCGGTATTATGACACCCAGTGTCATTTCAATTACACGCCATTCAAAAACATTATGACGGCTTCTACTTTTTTGAATGAATCTTCTCAGTTTTAGTGTAAAGAGTGAATAGGGCGCAATTTTTTCTAACGGTTCTGCTCCTTGGGTAGCATGCGTTCTCTATCACACACATTCGCTGTCCTTGTCCCACTGTGTAAGGGTGGCCCATTCCTTTCAGGTACTTACTTTGCGTTGGTGGACAGTATTGGCGGTAGGATTAGAGGTAGACGGAGGATTCATGGCCCGATGCAAAGATCAGCTTACGGGCGGGGCGTTACATTGCATATCAAACTAAAGAATTTGTCTGCTCTCGTAGGGAATTCTTTGAACGCGAGTTTGCTCCTTAACAACGAACAGCTTGTTCCTTTTAACCAAAAGCAACAGCCCCGTGTCAGTAGATATGCTTGCACGTAAAATAGTTCCTGTGGGTCAAAATTCCGGCATATCGGCGGCGTTGAATTGGCAAAGTCGTTGCGATACTCATGTGGTAAGCACTTTATACGGAATGAGAAAATTTTTGATAAAACGAGGTATTTGTGTCGATTTGTTTTTTTTTTTTTTTTTTTTTTTTTTTCATTTTCCGAGATTGCGTTATGTGCATACCACATGTGTATTGCAAGACATTTTTGGCACTATGTGTACTTATGTCAATCTGAATTTTAGTAGGTCAGATATTAACTAAAATATTAATAAATATAATTGAAGATAAATGATAGATTTTAAATTTGCATCTCCTTTGTGTGTTGATATAGAGAAATTACTTACCGCACTAATGCGTGAATGTCAAATTAAATATGCATAGCAACAATAACGGTAAGTATGGAATATTAGTTACATAGTACAAAAATTATTTAAAGGAACGTACACATGTGAGGACGTTACAACGCATTGAATGTGTGAACAACTTATTTTTGTTCTTAAAGTAGGTTAATACAAATTAAATATGGCTGTCTTTATTGAGATGTGATAACTTCGAACGCTTGTTTATATTTCGTGTAAGAGGGGAGTATGCGTAACTTAGTTCTGGGCAATATTGCAGCACCCCACATGGAGTAACAGATGACCTTCACTTATCTTCTTTTAAAAATCAGACTGTAACGTCACGAAGCCGGAAGTCCGAGCCTCATTTTTACCACGTGGGATGCTTTAAATACCGCTCGATTTCGGCGTAAATCGAAAAGGTTCGACCTCGATTCGACAACGTTCAATTCCATCGGCTCGAGAAATTTCGAGTTCCAGAACACTTCTTGCACAACCGGCAGGGTACAGGGAGGTACAAGCCCGCCTCGGTAGCGTAGATGGCAGCGTGTCTGCCTCACGGTCAAGAGGTCCCGAGTTCGAATCTCGGTCAGGGTGAGTTACCTGGATAAGGTTTTTTCCGGGAATTTCCCTTATCCTTCAAGATGAAAGTCGGGTAACTCTAAGATCTAAGGACCTTGGGCTCCTTTGAGCATCATTTCACCCATTCCAGGAGGTGCAAAAGCCAACCTTAATCAGTCGTGAGAGCAGAGTAGTTGTTCTACAAGGGGTGCATGCAGTGCAGACAGTCCAGTTCAGTTAAAAGTTGTGAGTTTACGAGTGAGTATCGGAGTTATTTGAGACTCAACAAAGAGAGCATCTTAAAGAAAAACATTCTGTATGCAACAGAGACATAAAGGAACATCAAACTGACATGCTTACTCTGTGTATTTGTAAAATGTGATACTGCTTTGATTTTATTCCCAAATTACTAAAATTATTTCTTCTGTTTCATAAAGGATACCTGCTCCATATTTCCAACTTGTGTGATTGCAAGAAATATATTACACAAGTAAAATTTAAGAATCCATTTAAGCGCTGTTAGCGTTTTACTAAAATGCGCCATTATCTTGCTTCCTGTTTGGGGTTTCTATAGTTTCCTCAGTCTCGTAACTAGCAAATGTCAGTACTGTCTCCTAAATGTTCTCTCTTAATTCTAACTTCATATCCACTGCCTTATGAAGTAAGCGCGAGTGTAAAACATGCTAAATACGCAGTCGCACGCTAGTATTTGACCTAGTTTCGCAAGAGCATTACTGAACAGTTAAGTTACTTTGAGAATTAATCAAGTCGAGACTATCTGTATAGCCAATTCCCCAGGAGGCTTTCCTTTCAATTTACTCGATGGTGTTCATTACAATCCCAGTTAACAAGTGGAATTTTATCCGGCGAAAATTAATTATCCTTGTAATCTTACCTCGATGTCAAGCCTGGTCGATGTAATCCTTTCTGATGAACTAGACTTGTAGTTAAGCCGTGTAATCGAGAGAGGGATGTAGGTTGAAATATCTCTAACCAATTGCATGGCTTCGTTGTGCTAAGAAACCGTGGTATAGAAGAGAAAGAAATGAAAGAACACAACGGAATGAAAGGAAGCATGTCTCAGACTACCTGCCCACGCAGGTAATATCTACCTTGATCGATACAACATTATTCTGCTTACGCAGAACTAAAGGTGGACCTTACAAGGACTGGAAAATAATCTTTTTTGGAAATAGGACAACCACATTAATAATACTGTGAAAAGATACACAGCGGGGTCTCTCACGGGTGAATACTTTAAACTCGTACTTGTTAAGTCCCTGAACTGATTTCAACTTTTTTCCTTAGTTTTCCTTGGTAACTAGGCAAAAGATATTTTTGATATTATTTCTGCATCCGTCCATTTCCTTTCACCTTAATTTCAATCTACTCTTCTTATCTTCGGAAATATCAACAAAGGAAATGTGCTGCAGTGGAGTGTTTTCGCACTCTATATGTGTTCTCGACGTAGGGGCGGCGTTGTAGTCACCTCTCCTCCTTGGGGGTGGAATCGGAAATTACGGGACTGGCTGTTGCACGAAGAATCCTGGCACTGAGTAATTTCCAGCTCATGTTCGGAAGACCACTGGGGCTTACACCCTAGCCTTTAGGGTGCTACAGTCTAATCCCTTCCTCCCAGGGGTCTAAAATACAGTCGTCTGTTGGCGATGGCCCGTTGGGAACTCCCAAACTAATTCAAGATTTAGGCACCTCTTCGAATGCTCGTTGAAGTCCGCACGAAGAGGCTTCTTCATCTGAATATGTCGTATAAAATATTTACTTTCTTTACTTATATATTAAGGAGAGACCAATTGAAATAAATTGCCTATATGTAACATCTGTAATTTCTTCTGCAGCCCTATAAATGAGAATTTTCTCTTTAAGTTTATATATATTTTATGACTTTAGCAATAATATTAAAATTAGTACTTCACCAGTCATTACGTATTGTGAATTCTATACCACTTTACAGAAGAAAAGAACATTAAGCCAAACTGTGTCGTGAGTTGAGTGGCAAACTTAAGCTCATATTTTAAGGATACTGGAGCACTAAGAATTGCTACTACTGTTAAGCACGGCAGCTGCTGTGATACATTGTAACATATACGAGTTCGTATTTTGTATTTTTGCTTTGTAACAGCTTATACCTGATAATATTTCACAGAAATTATTCTAAATAGCTAAATTAAATTTTCAGCTGATATAAGTAATCTAACTATTCTGAAACTTCTGAATTACTAATTGGAGATTACTTATTAAAAAGATTACTGATAATTTTTAGTCAAAAAGGTATAATGAGAATAATGTATTTTTCTTCATAATGTATATCATAAAGTGAGGTTAGTAAATATATGACATGCATCTACTTCCTGTCACAATTTCAGTCAGTTACATAAAGTTTGCGTGAATAAAAAGCCAAATAAGTTCCTTTATCACCATACAGGCATCTTAATTGGCGTTAGTCTCTGTCTTTATATATATATATATATATATATATATATATATAATGCACGTAGAAAGTTTATATATATGAACGTTCTACGCTCACCTGAGTCAACGAGTACATATAGCATAGCTTAAGTAGTGAAACGGCTGCCAGGTTTGTGGCAGACGCGGAAGTATTAAACTATGACACGTGATCTTATGGTTGGTGGAAATCTACACTTTAATGAAGAGGTGAACTAGGTGAACTTTAATAAGGTCTCCCTAAAGTGTAGCTATCTGACGTATAGTTACTATGTTTCTTCACGGTCTAGCTTAAACTTACTTTAATATTTGCGGGATAAGGCTTCTAACACTATTACCGCAGTATCAGACAGCGAATAGGAGACGGCGAAGTAATCGAAATCAGATAATTAAAACAGAAGATAGATTAATAAAAATTCTTTGCTAAACTAATATAAAAATCTTGTTATAATAATAATAATAATAATAATATGAAATTTGAATGGATATAGTAATAATTAAAATAGCGGTTGACTTAAAGAATAAGGAGGGAAGAATATAATTTAATAGAACATATAATAGCATCCGGGCAAGAAGGAGAAAATATTCTTGTAAAACTTTGTACACGTCGGAAAGATGGGAAGGAAGGACCGTTATCTTCTTTGTGCTAGGAAAAGTTTAAAGCCTGAGAACTATAGTATACTTTCAGCCAGGAATGTTTTGGGACGAAGGGCTTTCAAAATGCAGTTGAGCATGAACGCTAAAGAGATTTACTTCGCTGATTTGATAACGATGTATACCGTTACAAACAACTCAGGGTAGGCGTTCTCCAACTCAGGAGTTAGATGAGTTTTGCAATCCAATGCGAAAATTCGAAAAAATGAGAAACCAATAATAATGTAACATTTGAGAAGGGTTAGCTAGATTGGTCATGTGATAAAGTTAGAGAGTGGGTCAGAATAAAGTTCGAACTGAATCGTGATATAAGAAAAGTTTACTTAAAAGGTGATACTACGACAGGAAGGACGTGTTCATGCGCATTAAGAAGAGAAGCGAAGACTTATAAGTCTGAAATGTAGGGAAGTTAAGAATAGCGCAACCAGCGTAAGTGGAAGCAGTATTAGAAGTTTA
The DNA here is from genome assembly GCA_030765055.1 of Mantis religiosa. Classification (NCBI taxonomy): domain Eukaryota; kingdom Metazoa; phylum Arthropoda; class Insecta; order Mantodea; family Mantidae; genus Mantis; species Mantis religiosa. The sequence continues at coordinate 95,070,854 of CM060948.1, read as the reverse complement.
TTAGAGCAAAGTAGTCGCCGTTTAAAGAAGAAATAGAAACCGCCCGGAAGTAACTTTAAACATGTAATCCAGGATTTCAAGCAAAATTGTATTGATGTTAGGAATTTTACTAACAGGTGGTCACTGGTCCAAGTCGATAAGCAAACTTAGTAGGAATTAAACCAAATAATTCTGCAGCAAAGGATTATTAATACTACTGAGTAGCCAACAACCACCAAAATCCATTTCCTACAACCATTCACCTAAGGATAAGAGAACTCATAGCTCCAATTAGAACCCAATCCATTTAACACTGATATACGGGTTTGCCGCAACACCCTGTTAAGACTGTATGATGCGAATAATATTTTGCTTTGAGTTGTACTTTCTGATGATTATATATAATAGTTTAAAAATTAAGGTTTATCTCTGAGAAGCTGGACTTTGCATGCTCACAGGAATGTCACTTCATAACCATCCCTTATGTTTTTCATTTCATAATTCATGATCATTGTTTCAATTCAGTATATGCGAACTTTTATATTGTATTCCTACTCAGCTGTATGTGAAATATTGGAACGAGTCACTTTGAAACAATTTTAGCAATCAAAGGGAAGAATGTTTTTATTACTCTGGCTATGAGCTGTTGAGGATACAAAGGGTTGTTGGCCCCAACTCTTACAATTAAAATAGGTGTTCAAGTTATAACACATATTTTTTCAGGAGTGGGACCAGGAAGGAACTTCTGTCTTTCTTTAAAAAATACACACGGACCCTTTGTGAATGAGTGACAGAGATGGCAGCACTATACAGTGAATGGAACTCTAGTGGTATCGACGAGAGTTATGACTGTTTTTGATACTTAAAATGGCGACTTTTTCATTGCAAGAACAGCGTGTAATCATTCTTTTTTTTCATTTTCCTGGTGTGACACCTATTGAAATTCATTGCCAGTTGAGTGAGGCTTATGGTGATGGTACCATGGATGTGTCTGATGTGCGTTTATGGGTGCGACAGTTCAATGAAGGCAGAACATCGTGTGACAACAAACCGAGACAGTCACGTCCACACACCAGCCAGTCTGACGACATGATCCAGCAAGTTGAGAACGTTGTTTTGGGGGATCGTGGATTGAGCATTTTCAGATCTTCATATAGGATTGTGTGCACAGATCCCACGGAAATGCCAATATTAAATTTTCGATGTCGGCAACTGTCTTGGTTTGTCACACCATGTTCTGCCTTCATTGAACTGTCGTACCCAGGAACGCACATTAGGCACATCCATGGTACCATCACCAGATGCGAAAATAATTGTTCTTGCACACTGGCCGTGTTTAGGCTATAGTATTGGAAGACAGAATCAGACTGAAAAATTCAATACCATAGCCGGGATTTGAACCACGGATCTTCTGGTTGCCGTCCAGCCGCTCTAACCCTTGAGCCACTATGGCCAACGTGCCGACATGACATTAAATTCTCCACTATAAAGCCCGTGTCTTAAAGTACTTACACGTTGTAAATCGCCATTAAGGTAGTTGTCTAAATGGTTTATGAGAACAGAACTCCTAAGTGGTTTACCGAGAAAAACACGAGTCACTTGGAGACATAATTCAAAAACGAAAAGTCACCGTAATGCCTGGCATGGTATTTTAGTTCAACAGCTTCGAAAGGTGCGACACGAAGATTTTCAGGTTTAACTCCTGCTCCAAGCCAACCTTTACTTAGAAACTTTTTCGAGTTATATATCGAATGGAAACGTATATTTTGAGTTTTTTTTAGAAATATTTTCGAAATCAACTTCAAGCTAAAGGACTTTTGCATAACTTTCAAGCCCTTAGAGCAAATAAAGCCTTACTATGCAAAAGAAATGTAGATCTCCTTAGAGCAACCACCTATATCAAACAAAATTGTACGTAGTTAAGCATTTTTTTTTTTTTTTTTTTTTTTTTTTTTTAGAATTATCCAATACTTTACTTTTCTCAAATAGAAAAGCTTTACTTGTTCTTTGTTTTATTCTTTTATTTATTTTATTCTTGGGCTGTACAAAGAGAACCGAATTTCAAAGCCACCAATTAGCGATCAGTTTAAAAGAATTGACTATGGCTTAGGTGTCCTACTTCCTATTGTACTTACAAGAATCCCGTGGGGGAGGGGATCCGTCCCCTTCAGTTGCCGTGGTGTGGGCGCTGCGGACCCTTAGCACTCATGGTACCTGTGACGTTACTAGAGGAACCTCGGGCCGAACATTCGAGCGCCTCCCTCTGGGAGTTGTTCGGATTGGGTTGGTCTCAAGTGGGCAGTGGTTCCCGATACACGTGGTGATCGGGTACGTCTCCGGAGGGGGTTGAGGGAAGCCATTAATATTCCCGGGTGCTAGCCTGCAGAGCTATAACAAGGCGTGCTAGATCGCCAGGCGGACCTACCGAGGTCATATCGGTAGCCTTCAACTTTTGGTGTTGGCGCGCGTAAGTGGCGTCTCCACTTCCATCCCGTCTTGTGTCCTTGGACCAGATGGGGGGGGGGGCTTGTTAGTAACCCAGGTCTTGCCCTATGCAAAGCCCCACGGAGGACGCCGGTCGTCCTTTAGGACAGCTCCCTGGTTGAAAGAGGCCCGGGTCTCGGTCCTACGGGTCCAGGACTAATGGGAGTAGAACCTCTGGACTCAGCAACTGTACTTACAAGAATATCTGAAAATAGCCATTCCCAAAATTGTTCATTTCAGTTAGCAAGAAATAAGTTAAAGAATAAGCTTCGTATTAATACTTAGTTAAAGAAGGACAGAGAGCGTAATGTGGGCGAAACATTTTTATAAAACAAAACGTGTTGCTGAATTAAGTGAAAGCATATCAAAATTAAAATATACTATTCCAGCACGTTTCTAACGAAAGAATGAAAGCCAGCCCTCTACCAATTACGTCACGGTAACCCGCTTGAGAGATGTTTCTCAATGGTGTAATATATACTCCACACTCGGGAAACTCCCAAAGGGATACCCATATTTTGCCAATGTAATTAGAGCGAGGTCTACTCCATGTATACAAAGTTGGAATCTAAATTAAGTTTTACACTTGTTTTTGTAGTGGCGTTCTTACGAAACCTGGCATCTCAGGCAGTGGGGACTACCCTTATATGAAATGAACTTGTAATTGGGAAAGAAAATTTATAAAAGAAACGTTTTAGGTGTAATTTTGGGGTGTATCCATAGCAGTTGTCAGTGCTTCATCCATGCTATACCGAGATAGACGAATAGGGGGATTTAAACAGCCCTGCCTCTTCTTGTCTCAATTCGTTTCACTTTATACGTAAGCAAAGTTAGACGCGGTGAATGGCGGTTTGCCGTGGATGTATTTTGAGGAGAGAACTGTTCTTTCTCTGGCCTTCTTTTTGAATATAAAATGGAGAGCGCTTATCACAACAAACAGGAAACAAAATAAGAAACCCAACTCGGTTTTAGAAATTCACTGCCCACTCTTGTAGGACAATTAGGAACAATGTGTGTCCCCAACCTTTCTATGAAAAAAAGAGAGAAAAAACCTGTCCGTGAGGATAGGAGATACTGAAAACGGATCATCCCATTCACAATGTTTGAGATGCATCCTTAAAATCTGAGCTCATAATAGAGTTTTGAGTAGTATTTCAAACAAAGTATCACCTCCCTTGTGAGCTTCGCATTCCGTTTAGATAATGTATAGGATATAACAGAAGGTCACACATTGCACATTACTGTACTATATATAATTCTGTTGTGGCGACCTTTCCCGCAGATGGAAGGGATGAAGTAAAGGAAGTACAGGCTCCATCTGCCATAGGCAGCGGCCCAGTCTTTGCCCGTTAGCGCCATTCGTGAAGAAATCTCAAGAGTGGGGGAAAACGGAAATGTTAGAAAAGTAATCCTGGCAGATGAGAAAACACATCGGCATTACCCCACCAACTAGGGAGAACCATGAAAACCCAAGTCCAGAGTGGGAGGTCAACGGGATTGGAACCTGGTACCTCCCGAATACATGCCTTTAGGTAAATATATGTACTATAAAATTACAGTAAAATATATTAAGTACACAAAAATAAGCTAGAAATTGTTGAATAGAAAGACATTATTAAACTAAGCATTTTGAGGATAGGAGCAAGGCGCTACAAATGTAATATAACAGATCCAATAGATAATAAATTGTCCAGGGCGTAACAGCCCAAATAAGGCCTGAGTCTTTGAGTCGACTGTCAGCTTCACGGCCACATATGCAAGGCAGAAGCGGGTGATCATCCAACGGATACGTAATGGAGATGCAGTCAGCATCTCGGCAAACATAGCCGGAAAGTTGGTATTCATTGACTGGGATTTGCTACTGAGTAAAGTTCCTCTAGCTCCTCACGATGCTAAATGGGCACCGCCCCCATGAGCGAGACTTAAAATCTGCATCCCACCAACAGATCCACATGAACGAAATTGAAATGTGATTTTTGACATATCATTTGTCTAGTCAAAATCAAATGCAGCTCATACGTATTGTCTCCATTAAAGGTTACTAGTACACAATGAGAAACTAAACATTATAGGCATTTAATTGGATAGTGTATTCTATGGAAGCAAGGGAAACATTACTTCGTTTGTGCTCACTTTCTTCTCGGGCAGCCAGCCAGGTGAAAAGATGATTATATATCAACGTTTCGGGAGTGTGCATCTCTTCCATTATCAGGATATTTATAAAATGTTATAACCACAAATGAAACACTGGATATAACACAACTATAAACAAAGACAAAACACTATCAAAATTAGCACTACTGAACAAAAGACTGTTTTCAGTAAATTAAATGCCAAGTCAGGAGATGGCGTGAGTATAGACCGGTTATAAGAGAAGCTGAATTGAAAGCCAGCATCATGATTAAGCATGCTCCTTTCAGAGGAAATCGCCAAAGCCTCCTTAATTCTCTACTCCCAGTAACTGTTGCATTTTACCAAGATGGTCGTCTCCCGAAAATTGGTTCTATGGTTGTTATCAAAACAATGCTCTGCCAGCCCAGACTTCTCATGTTGCATTAAACAATGCTTCGTTCATGTTCGATTATTCTAGTAGCGATTGTCCAACCGGTTTGTCCCATATACGGTGTCCCAAATTCACAGGGAATGTGGTATACTCCCGGTAGGCTCATCTGATGAGCCTAACGCTACAGCCTGCATCCCGTTTACCTGCAATCTATCCCGAAGAATCAGCAGAATTCCCGCCAGATACAACATCAGAACCATCCACAAGCCACCTCCGAAGATTAAACATCTGTTGAGACCAGTGAAAGACAAACTGGACTTCCAAGTTCCGGGAGTGTACCGCATTCCCTGTGAATGTGGGACACCCTATATAGGACAAACCGGAAGGACCATCGTTACTAGAATAAACGAACATGAACGAAGCATTCGTTTAATGCAATCTGAGAAGTCTGGGCTGGCAGAGAACCGTTTTGACAACGACCATAGGACCAATTTTTGGGAGACGACCATCTTGGCAAAATGCAACAGTTACTGGGAGCGGAGAATTAAGGAGGCTTTGTCGATTTCCTCTGAAAAGAGCACGCTTAATCGTTATGCTGGATTTCAATTCAGCCCCTCTTGGAAAACGGCCTTAAAATGGAAATCCGTCGATTTAAGAAGCAAAGATCAATACAGCTTGATAATCAAGTTAAGTAGTTACGTTTCTTTGACACAATTTTGTATACTCACGCCATCTCCTGACCTGGCATTTAATATACTGAAAACAGTCTTTTGTTCAGTATTGCGAATTTTGATAGTGTTTTGTCTTTGTATATATATCCTAATGAGGGGAGAGATGTATACTCCCGAAACGTTGATATCCAATCACCTTTCACCTGGCTGGCTGCCCGAGAAGAAAGTGAGCATATTCTTTGCCAGGAAAGCTTCAGATCTCATACGAGTATTACTTTCGTTTAATTATAATAATACATTAACAATGAATATATTTTCATTAACGGTAGCCTTGTGAAAAATTTACCGACGAAACTTTCAAACAGTAGGTGAGGAATGATACACAAGAGAACTTTTGCAAGTAGTGTTATGGAGCCTCAGCTGATTGTATAGAATATTTGTTGATGGTCGAAAGATACACTGAAATGATCCCGTTTTGCATAAATTAGGCATCCCTTTCTTATTTCCTCCCCAAGGGTAAACAAACATACTGCTTGTTAGAGATTAGGGAATAAAATCAAATTAATTTGTTTTCTTTATACCTAAATAATAATATTACATTAAGTATTATGTAATGTAGCAGATATTTCTAACAGAATTTTATTTGAACATTTTCAGATTTAAATACAGAATTACGCATGTTAAGGTAACGAGTAGCACTTACTGGAAGTACTTTTGAAACTCCCAACTCATTGTGCTGGAATACGAATGCAGAAATGTGTAATAAAACATGTGGGAGCAGAATGCTGCTTTGTGTATGAAACTCTGAAGTGAGATCCGAACTTTTCATTTAACTATGCAAAGACGTAATAAATGATCAATAAATTAGGAGAGTATTACAACATTAGAGTACTTACAACAAAAGTCGAAGCATGTGCGACATTTTTATAAAATATTTATGGCGTAGAACGACTTACTGGTTTTAAAAGCAGAGGAAAGCAATTTTGCTTATGACTACTCCTCAACATTTTCGCTTTTATAACTTAGATTGCCAACACGGCACTGGCGCTCAATTTGCTACAAGTTTTGACTGATGAACAGCAGCTTTTCTGTATTGCCGAAACATCCAGTAGAAATCACAACACAAATGGTGCATTCTACTCCACAATTTTTAAAATATTATTTTTAGCATTCAATAGCTATAGACTTGCTATAAAGTTGCGTGCAGCTGTAGACTTTGTAGCTACTCGAATTGCACTTTTCTTCCTATTACTGGCTGACATCATAACTTCAGCATTGGACGTAATGGACTGAAATTTCATTATGTTCACCATTTAGGCATTTAAAGTATATATAAAAACCTTATATAGGTAAAGGCGGTTCTCTCGTACCACGCCTGGTTCAGCCTCTCCTTTCGTCTAACTCACTTTCCTTTACAGTGGGTTTTCCTTTGATTACTAAGTAATGTGCTTAGTTCCAGAGCAGACTTCGCATCGCTGCGTGCGCAACGGTGAGATGCGCAGTGCTCTTTTTCTCTCTCTGGAGTCAGTCGCTTGTAAAATTGGATCATCGTTGCCGTCGTGTGTGATAGGACACCATGCGACATCCAAACTCAAGCACCGAGCATTCATATCGCACCCCTACCGCCATTCAACAGCGAAACAAGCAAAAAAGTGGAGACAAAAAAATTGAGTGCTTGTATAAATATTATCGCGGGTCAGAAACGTGCCTTAGGCAGCTGTTTAGTTTCCCCTTATGTATTTATTACATATGTAATGGAAGTTTACAACATAGGAATCAAATGAGGAGACTCATTTATAGCAATATATATTGATCTTGTGACTTTTGACTTCCTCCTTCTTATTACATCCTTTTTGTGTCAATTCTGCTCCGGCCACCTCTGTTTACCATACGGCAGAAAGGTGTACAGCATTCCCGCAAATCTTTACGTTCCAATTAGTAACAGTGACAATGGCCATTATAACAATCACCTGCCTTATCGGGAATGTACTCTAACCATAGTTTTTGGCATTTTCAAATCTGAAGGGAAATTTAAGTGAAATTTAATTCACATTCAAGAGTTCAATATCCGAAATCGAGTGAATAGCCCACGTGATGTTTTAGTTTTCCTAATATATTAGAATTTGCACAGTTGCTTTATTTTTCAATTTTTCCAATAAGTAAAAACAGCACAAGTTAAAAAGAGGTTTCGCGAGGACCTCAATGACGACGACGGAGAAGACAAAATTTTCTCAATAAATTGCCAGTCTAAGCAATGAGCTTACTTTACCGAGAATGGAAACTCTGAAACCTAAGTGTAAAACTTTTTAAGACATTTAATTTTTCTACACAGTTTCTCTGTCACCACAGAATACACATTCTAGTTCAAGCCTGGGAACTGCTTTTCGTCGCTCGGAAAACAACGAAGTGTGCTCATGCTACTGATGTGCATTTAATTGTAATTGCCCCGTAGCGTTCTGCAACTGTTTTAATGCACGAAGGGATAACTGATTAGCTGGTCCACCTGGTATACATCTATTTTGCGGTGATTAACATTAATTTAATAAGCACCGTCTGTTTTTGTATTTTGTGCCGTTTCTTTTTTATATCTTCACCATCGCCCCGGTGCATACACATTTACCGTGTGTAAGAGCAAAAAAATTTCAAATACAGCTGTCAAGTAAACAAGAGTATTCTCTCCCTGTAAGAGGAAAAACAGGAAAGCGGATTTTATTACGGAGATCGAGCAGTTTCCTGGTGGAGTAACTAGGACATAATCATGAACATACACTTCATAATGAACTCATGTTTTTGCCATCACTTTTTTACAGCGTTCTTCCACAAAACACTAAAGAAAAGAAAACATAATAAATATAACAAGCAAATTTGACAAAAGAATTGTTGTGTAACTCAATATAACCAAACTAATTATATGTATAAACTGATTAAAAGAAAATTATTTACGAACAAGAAAAGAAACGAAACAGCAAGTATTAAGGAATAAGTAGCAAACAAACATAAGATCACTGCTATAAGGAATCCACTTGGACAAAAGTTACAGTGAATGGACACTATTAACATGTGGTGACGGGATGCCATTAATAAAAGCAGAAAACCCAACGGTAGTAATTACACTAAGCAAATAACGGTGAAAAAAGAACAAGAAACATCTATTCCTACATAAAAATGGCAAAACTGACTTAAATTATTTTATTTGCATACATACACTTGGAAACCATCTGCATTTCAATTTACCTCACTAACTAAATCGATCACAAGGAAACCCAAACTTCTTATATTCAAAATGCAGTAAATAACATTACCAAATACTTGTGGCACCAGCCAAAAACAACCTCGTGCTCCTTTTCAACCTAATAACGTTTTTCAACAAAGGAAAACCTCGATGCGAAAAGCGTAACAATACTGTGACTTTGTGGGTTCGTGAAATTAAAAGTCCGATTGCACAAACTCAAAATGTTCTTTATTTCCACCGAATTACAGTTGGAACACTTGCCGATTACACAGAATTACAATTCGTCAGTTCGTCTGCCACAGGTCCACTGCACACTCTCAATTACATACGACTCCTCTGATACACGTACACAGTCTTCCAGTCCATTCGCTCACTCGGCGCTCCTCACGCTGCTCGCCAAGAACTGAACTCTTCTCCGGCCCGGCGCGTCGCTTATATAAGACCAACTGACCTACCAAGAAGGTTCCGGGTTAGATGAAATATCCCGACTGTTCCAGACGTCAAAGGGAGGGGAAGGAGCAAAGCTGACCTCTCTCTCTTTCTCTCTCTCTTTCTCTCTCTCTCCTCGGATCCCACAGTCAACTTTTCGCGGCTCCTACTCCTGTGCACCGCCAAACCAAATCTCTTGACCACCGGCCAATCAGCAATCGCCAGCAAGTCCCGGATGTAGGAGAGCACAAAAACTATGAGCGAGCCAAGCCAGAGAGAGTATCCTTCAGGCTGGCAAACTGGATAAAAGTAAAGACAGGGCCGAGGGTGAAAGGATGCATATTTGCTTTGGATTATTTTCCTGATTTGGTTGCATGCCTTTGGCTTTAATTTCCTCAGGTGTCCGATAGCATACGTAAAATTATAATTATAGTTAGGAATCTGTGTATTTTTATGTATTTTTAACTTTCCTTTTTTTTTTAAAAAAAAAAAAAAGCTTCCATACATTTTTATTTGTACGTTTTTCTGTCCTTTCCATTCTGTTTCAACCGCATCCCCATACACATGAGTTGATATGTTGAGCTTCTTTCTTGGGAAAGAAAACGACTGCCATAAATCTAGTGCTTCCTCCTTAAGTCGTGTAGTGTCACCTTTGCTAGCAATTCCTTAGCTTCATTGAAAACTTCACTGTCCAGAGAACTGAAAGTGTTTCCGTTTTGGTGGCGGCTGTGAATGAATACTGGACCACACATTCAGAACATGCTCCGGCGTTACAAAAGTTAGTTCTCCACAATTATAAATGTTCCTTACTCTCCTTATAGTTCTGAATAAGTGCAGCACCATGTACCTTACTCCAATGACGCTCCTCTTTATGGTAGATGCATCCATTCCCTGAATATCGGGAACATGTCAGGAAGTGCGGAGATTGCGGCTGTTTCATAATCAACAATGACGTTTTCAATTTCACTATGGAACAACCTGCTATGAAATGTTCGTAAACATGTTTTCCTCTTCTCATTTGGTAGAAGAGCAAGGATATGTGCGGAAAGCTACTCTGCTTCACTGCTATCTAACGCAGTATGTATTGTAGAAATCTTGGAAAACTGCCTTATGCAATGCTTCTAAATGACAAACACCATGGAATCCTACATAGCTATTTCCGTTATGCTGCTTTGGAAATCCAGTCCGTTTAAAGAAAGAAAGTGATTTGGATTTCAGACCCTCTTCCTTTCTCCCCAAAAATAACAATTATTTCTTTGCCTCCCAAAATGGAAATTGGTCGTAGTGTTCATCCTCGACATTTCGTTGCCAAGAATAATTTCTTCACAATAGTCACTTCTTTGATACATTCCTTTCCATTGAAAGTTCGTCGGGCAGTTCTATCGTGTGTTTTTATGGCCCTTCAATTTGTTTGGTATGCTTTTATTCTTCTTAATCCGAAGGTGTCTACATCAGCCAATGTTAGCATCTTACCTATAAATAATTATTGAGTTCTCCACATTGTTCTCTCATATTTTCAAATTATAAATGTTTTTACTTGTTAATCTTCCTGGTGGTTTCTTGAACGTTTACTTTACACAGACTCTTGTATAAACGCCACAAATTTTATCACTTCAGTGAAACAGAGGCAGATATTTCTGTGATCCAAACAATAATGGTGTGCAGGGGTGAAATTAGGTTGGAAGGCAGCTAGTTGTAGTTGCCTTTTCCACTTGAAGTGCAGTGTGCTATATATGATAAGTTTACTTTTATTTTCAAATTTCTGTGAGTTCATTTAAATACAAACGTCATTTTTGTGTATGCTGTATGTTTCCAGTATTCTTTTTGAAAGCTGTTCGTCTATGAGCCGTTTTCATATATTCTGCTGAAGGACTCCCTGAATATCGAGTGCATATTGAAATAGTTATTTGCCCAATTCTTTTGTACACATGACCTCAGTGTATTTCTGCGGATTAGGATTAAATGCTTCCATCGGATTCCTGTCTTGATTACGTAAGAAGTAGATATGGTGAAGTTAAGTATTAAAATTTGGGTGGGGGGACTTTTGCTACATATGTGCGATTTGTAAAGATTTTTATGTTTCCAGTAGGTATATATTTCTTTGGATAGATTTTTACTAATTTGTGGAGTTATTTAGTATTTGTTACACAGGTTCATTATGGATATGATTTAAAGGTGTTGAAATTTGTCGTGTAGTTTCTATAGGAAAATGAAACCTTAGCATCTTCTCCAACAGTACCATTTTTCTGGGGAAGTTCACAATACATTTGAGAATATGTCCTCTGATTGAGTGTTAATTTGGTAGCAAACAAATTGGAGTCTACTGGATAAGGCAATTCTAAGAACAGAAAAATTGTTTAATCCGAATATTGAAGTATTCTACGTGCTCGTCTGCCATACACCAAGTTTGCCATACTCGGTTATCTGAGGTATTCGGATATATAACTGCGTCATACTGATATTTATGAGTTTAAATAAAGTAATATTTTATAGAACTTGGCTCATTTGAGAAAATCAGCTAGTATTTGTCTTTCCCCTACAGATGCATTCACTTCCATTGCGTTTAGTTGTACTTGTGCTTTCTTTCATAGAACAATAAATATAAGGGTACAATAAAATATGTGACTGAAATTTAGAATTGGAATTTTAAAGCAGTCTAGAAGGGTGTTTCTGAATTAATACAGAATGTGGAAGGGAGGGAGACAAACTGAGATAGAGAGAGAGGGTGAGGGAAAGAGGGAAAATATTAAATTACCTTAATCCACAGCCAAGGTAGCTTGTTTGTAGTATCCTTCAGATCTCAAATAAATGTCACATTGTGAGAAAGACGTCCTGAAGCTCCACTTTCGTTATTGCACTCAACCGATAGTATTCTTTTTCTTTTTCTCTCAGTATTCATCTCTTTTCTTCTATATTTTTTCGCCTTCTTCTTCTGTTGCCTTCATGTTCACATACTCATCAAACCTCTCTCCGTCCTTTTGCTCTCGCAACGTCTCCGAATATATATCTTATGTTGAAAAAACCAACAATAAAACCACTTTCTATGAGGTGGTAAATAATATGTGAAACAAGGAAACCTGTACTAATGTTGCCTATGCTTTAAAACTATGATATTTTCCCGTGGAAATCCCTAAGTGGAATTAACAGAAGGTTCTTTCGGACTTAGAAGCTGTGGTCTGCTGGAGTATAGACGTATCGTCCACCGCTGCGGTGGTCATCATCAAATGACGTGGTCTTCTTGGCGAAGGTTCAGGTTGTGCCTTATAACGTCCACCGCAAGTGTGGACGAAACGTGTGGACATCTAAACTCCAGCAGAGTACGGCTTCTAAACCCGGAAGAATCTTGTGTTAATTCTGACTCCGGCCGTTAAATCTTCCGAATACTCACGTCCCTAAGTGGAGTTACAGTATTAACATTTATAATACATCAAACTTACTGAGATATATTGACGAATAGTACTAACAGAAAGAGATCAATATATATTATTAAATATTCAAGCTTGTCTAACCAACTTTTTATAAACTTCTTTATCTGACAATGTTTGCTAAACGCAATTAAGGCCTTGATATTCTAATGCATGACGCCGTTTAAATTAGAAGCATAAACTGCAAGAAATATTAGGGTTACAACTTCATTATCCTAGATCGCCGTTTAGCACCATCTTGAAAGCAAATATAGACAAATATTCAGTCGAGAAGTTTCTAATGGTTTTTTATACTTCAGATTTTAGGATAGTGAGGCCACCGTTGTTTCAAGGAAAATCAATAAAGTACATTTTTAAATTCATCAACTGTTCATCACAGTCCAATATCTATTAAATACCTCTGATGCATGTGGGCCACCATATAAATATCCTTTGGATATTTTATTTGTAATTTTACAAGAACTGGCGGCAAGTTACGTACAATATTTCAGTGGTCAGTTACATCCAAAGATTTCATATAAAATTATTTATGAATTCCGCAAACGCTTCTCAAAGTGAGGATATTAAGGAAGGAATGGAACATTCATTTATTACATTCCTTTCTGCTGTGAGAGATTACTTCTTCCACAAGCCAGCCTCACCTCACTCTAACGCTTTGCAGTAAACGTTTTGTTATTCTGATTCGTTTCTCATTAAAACATGTAACGTATATTCAGGACAACACAATCATCATCCAATTATAATCCACATTCCTTTTTAATTCATTTGCCTGTCTGAAATCAGAAAATACGACTTTAAACCTTTGATTCAAACATTAAATTAAATCCAAACTGAAGATAATTAAATTAGCGGCATTGTATTCCACATTACTGTATATTAAAACATAAAACAAAGCATTATTTTTTCCAAACAACTAAATCAAATTAATTCTTGTATAAAAGAAGCAAGTATGTAACATATAAAGGAAGACAAACAGTGGATAAAGAAGGATAACGTTTTATTTGAATTTCATTTAATGTGATAGTAAGATATGTTAGTTGATATATTTTGCATATACCAACGAGGGATATGTCACTGTATGGTAAAACGTGAAAGTTATTCATGGTACCGAAATTGGTTACCATTTACTCGGTAAATCGATTAATGAATAATCGATGCTGTAAATATACGAGTGGTCTGTGGGCAAAGTTTGGCAGTTTTCTTAAAGCTCATTACCACTGAAATCTTATGGTTCAAGTCCGGCTCTGGCATTGTATTTTTCAGTTCTGATTCTACCCTGCAAACTTAGTCTACACACGACTTTAGTGATTGAAGCAACTAATTATTCATTAAGCGATAGAAATGATTAATGGTAAGCCATTCATTTTGCAGTTTGGATAAACCATCATATAAGGATATGTTGACAAAGAAATAACTAAGTACAACAAACTCAATAACGTAAAATAATACTAAAAAATAAAATCGGACATTTCTCTCGAATATATGTACAAGTACATTCAGAGAATGGGAAGCCCTGGTAGGAGTAACCGAATAGAAAAGCGAAGTTTTCTCTTAGGATTACTGGCGATAACATTTAACCAAGCACGACCGTTATTGAGCTTGAAAACTGAACTTTCATGTTATTCAAAACTAATGGAGTTAAGCGAAAGCTTTTTGGCAATGAGTTTTAGTTTATTGAACGAAAAATTACGTGCCACACAAAATTCGCTAACAAATAACATAATAAGTAGTGCAAAATCATTATTTTGCACCCCAAATTTTCAGTTAAAAATAGTCAGAACTTAGGGTCTATCTCATTAAGCAGGCATTCCTTTGCATGAACGGCCGGAGAATTCATGAAGTTCCTAAAGGAAGTTCTCCCCTAATAGGGCACTACAGTGTACGATATTTTGCTAATTTCTATAAAAGAAATAAACACCAACAAAAGTTTTGGTCTCGTAACTGTTATACATTTTTGCATCAATGCTGCTTTTTAAATGTATTGTAATATAGATGAATATCTGGACAAGCTTTACCACACATATGCAATTAATTAGTTCTTTTTTAAATAAAATATTTGAACATGATATGGATTAGAGTTAGACTTGTATAACAGAGGCGGATATTCCACACACTTAGACCTGCATAGATCCGTTAGGTGGCCTTAACCAACCAGGAGGAAGGGATGAAGTAAAAGAAAGACAGCAGGCTACAGGTATTCAGAAAGTACCGCAGAGACTGTGGAAGTCCCCAACAGTTCCAGGCCAGAAAGCCCGTTTCACTGCTACGGTCGTCTAGAGAATGCGACGAACGGTTCTTGACTATGCCGCCCTCAAGTGTCCACGGGGAGCACTCTCTCCCTTGAGCAAGCAACTGCACCACGTCTTCGACACCACCTTATGACCCGTAACCTGGAAGCACACCTGAAGCATAAGAAGGAAACGAAACGAAACGAAAAGGAAATGATCAACAGGAAATTGTGATAGGAAACCACAGTAACATTATGCCTAACGATCAGGAAAAACCACGAAAAGCCACGAAAAGCCTAATGCCAAAGAGGGTGGTCAACGGGACTTCCCACGTGCGAGTCTTACAGGCTACAGATTCTTCAAATATGTAGGCAATGATGTAGCTGGTATATTTTATTCTTGGCCTGCGGTAACACAGGTGTTACAATCAAAATATTTTCATTTAAGCCATATTAAGCTAAACATTCGGTTGTGCTCAGGGAGCTTCAACTTAAACCCCTTTTCATGCAAGATGTTCATTTCTTCGTATTCGTAAAAAGAAGGGAGAAAACGTGTCTACACGCTGGCTTCGTACCTCCTCTCACTACCTCACCCAACTTCTCCATCTCAGTGTATGACATGATCCATGTGATAGAGATAAAAAACTCTGTGGCTGTGATTTTAAATGGTAAAGGCAGTACAGCTCTGGATATTTAGATAACGCCCAAAGCTAGAGGATGATGTTGACCTGTCGACGGAGACGAAATTAATGAACCGTGAGACTCTGCGAAGTCCCTCGCCAATCCCTTTCCACGTGTCCCACACACATTAATTCTCATCACGAGCTTGAGGCTGAGAGCTCTTGACCACGTGACGATTAGCATCGCATCACCTACTCACTGAATTTGCTCTAGATTAGGAAAGCTTCACTGATTCCTCGCATCGTGATAGAAATACTAATAATTCTATATGTTACAGACTTTGTTACACAATTGTCGATTTTTAAGGGGAGTTCGGAAGCCACATATCGACATATTATATTTTGTAAATTGGCATTTCCATATTTCCGAAATTATTGTAGTGTTGGACATGAAACTTTTGCTGGACATTCCGCGATATATTCTTATATACTGTACTAAAATCATTGCATTGCTGACACTGGTTTGGGAAATATTATGTTCTAACCAAACGCTTAAAGGTTTATTGTACTTTCTACAATATATTTCAATGGTACATAACAATGTTTTATTTCACTACAGAAGATACACTTGAAAGAGATTATTCCATTTTTCAGTGAGTTTCAACATACATTAAGTGCTTCCTTAAATTCACTGAAGGACCCTACTGAAAATCTAAATTTTCAAAAACAGCTAATAAAGTTTGAAATAATTAAAACTTATGTAAAAATTTTTAGTAGTGTTTATTCAGAAGCATCCTACACAATGCTGCGTATCATTTTCTTGATCATCTTCAAACTGTCTCTTTTTTATATTTATATCATTTTGTTTTCAGAAAACTGTTTTACAACTTACTGTTATAATCTTCGAAACGCGTAATGATCTTTCACTACTTACTGACGCTACGGGCTGGGTTGTGTTACTTTGTATATAACCTCGCATGCCACATGTTCAAACAATGCTTGGTTTCCTTAAATATTTATTACTATGAAACCCGCGTTTCTCGAAAACATTCCATCTTGGAATTATACTTAACCGTTTTAGAGCAATGCACGTAGTTATTTAACACTTTTACTAAAAATAGTTAGTACTTTTATGTATTACACGTGTTTATATTATGGAAAGTTACCATATTGGATTCAATAATGCTACCAATAGAAACAACCCTTTTCCCTTTAATATGGCAGAGAACACTTATACATAAAAGATTATCTTGATATTGATGTAAGGAAAGGTTTATAACACATAAAACACGTAGAAATAGTGATTAAAACAAACCTAATAAATAACTCCTCATGCGAGTTTTCACCTGTTTTGCATACAATTTTATTGAGTTATAAGGATAAAATGGCATTTAAAATGACATAAAGGGTTGATTAGTTTTGTTTTAACTCCCCTCAACAGATAAGACGTTCCAAAACACGAATGTAGGGGAGGAAATTCTCTGCAGTGAATCTTCAACTACAGTAATATTTGTTAATATATTTTATAAATATCTCCTAATAGTGTACATACGTGAATCAAATCAACAGGGAGGTGACACATTTAACTTTCAACGGCTGCGACAGTAAATGGAGGAACTTTCATCACAGAAATGATACTAGAATTACCAACTTAAAAGTCTGCAGTAACAATCATTCAATCTTATGTCTTTGCTGTTGTAGGAACTTTATATTCTAGAGCAGTTAATTATGACAATTCATACAAGCAAGACAAAAATCAAATCAAACATTGCATTAATTTCGTAAAGAATTTATGGAGAGATGCAGCAATAATTGCAATGATTTCCATATATTTTAAAATCAATATCTGGTGATAGAAGCACAAGCTGCAGTTCTGCAATGGATAAGAAGGTATTAGCCGGGCACGTTATGAGTTGGGGGAAAGCAATTAGAAGTCAATGTAGCTAAAACAATTAGGCACTCCGGTGAGCTAAATCAACAAGTAAGCCATTAGCTCAAGGGCCAGATAATTATAAATCACTACGTTCAGAAATCAGAGAATATGAAAACGCGCAAGTATATCAGTTCTGAAAATTAGAAAACGGACAGCGTTCTTGGGATTTAGTAAGACACAGAGTAAAATTTGTTTTAAATACGAATAAAACGTTTAAGATTTGCTGGTGCCATATAACATAGGAACAACCTCTATGAGCTTTTAGCATTAATAGCTTTATTATTTTTACATTTTAATGTAGCCACATGCTAAAATAACTTGGAATTTATTAAAATATACAAGTTTTACTTAATTTAATCTTCGTAAGAGCGGCGTTCTAAAACTTCGTAATGGCCTATATTAACATTCTGCTAGAACCAGGAGAGGGCTATTGCATAGCTATAATTTGGTTCATGGCATTTATTATTGTTCCAATACAATTGATAAAAATTGTTTATACAAAACAAACATGCATGATCCAGTGAAGAAGAACGTAGTTCAAATTCGCTTGAATTATCCCTAAGTTAACAAATGGCTCATAATTGATAGTAGTTTAGGGGCAACACCTGTTCCATAATTAATGCTAGGCTTCAAGTATTCATCACATTCTATCATTTGGTCTACTATTATTATATTTATATAATTTAATTATTTATATGACTGTTTTCTTTGGTTTATTTTTCATTTTCTTAGTTTCTTACGTTCTCATTTTGGTCTGCTTTATTAACCTTTAGACAAATTAATTATTTAGAAACTTAAATAAATAAATTATATTAAGAAAACAACAATTTTATTTTGAAAAAATAAAAAATTAATACACCTAAAAGGTACAAAGATAACACTAAAACAAGGGGCATAAGAACTTTTTAAACATTTTATATTTTTTCTTGTTTAAAATTTCTTTCAAGAAAAGAATGCTCCATATAACCTTTAAGGAATAGAGAAATATCTAAGAATTTTTTCGCAATTGTTGTAGTACATTCAAATAATGAAATACCAGGCATAATAAATAAATAAAATCCTTCCCTTTGAATATCTCTTACTGGTTCTGCTGCAAACCTTGAAAATGGTTGACAGTTTATTAAGATTTCTAAGAATTGTGTATTTACTGTCTTAATTGCTATTTTAATAATTTCTTAGAAACAAGCGTAACACAAGATTTTGGACCATACTATATTGTAGGTTACAAATTTGATAGAGCTAAATAATATAATGAATTTTTGATGTTGGTCATATTACAGAGATATTAAACATGTCTACACAGGCAAGAAATATTACATTATTGAATTATTTTTACTTTATAGATGACCAAATCGCTCAGAAAATCCGGGCTCAAGACATTTTGATTGACTGAGAAGAAAGTTTTCAGTTAGATTTCTCTCTCATCATTTTCTAGAAGTATCTGTTCAACTTCTAGCACTAATGGGTCTCCAAGCGAAACTTGAAATCGCAGTGCTTTTGGGTTTACATTTTGAATAGTTTTGGCATGCCACAGAACGAGAAGGAAATTTGAGTAACAGAATATTTATCCGTGATACTGTAGGAAAAAGTCAAATTTCAAACCTTGGTACATGATTTCCAAAGGCCAAGGCTGCCGACGGACCGACCGACCGACGGACTGACGGACCGATAGACCGACCGACCAACCGACCGACCGACCGACCAATGATATTGGAATTTTCCAAGAATACGAAGAGAATAAGAAGAGGATGCGGTATTCGATGCTTGCTACCCATATGAGAACAGTTTCTTTATTGGTATACTAGGTACTGGGTGCTCCAGCCCCTGAGGTCTTTGGAAAATAATTTAGGATTTGCCTCATTGAAAACACGAAATGATGACTATGGCTTCATTAGGTTATCTGTAGAAGGAAAAAGAAAGTTCAATAATTGTGTTGTATAAATCAGCCCAGTTTTACCAGGATACGTCTTAGCAAAGAATTTCTTCTTACCCTGTGTCCTAGGCAATTATTATTTTCTCTTCCCAATTAGCTTTATTATTGTTCTCTGTTCATTACTTTTTGGCATGCTACCCTCCGTTCTGTATCTAAAACTCTTCTTCACTTCCTCGCAACATCAAGTTCACGGATTTTAAGAATATACTCCATGAAAAGCAATTGAACTATATTTTGGACAATCTTGAGCGTGTACATAAAGCGTATCTCATGAAATTAAAGCTTCGGTTATTGTATCCACCCTGTATTTGACTTATTAACTGCAATCAATGTTTAGATTACATCCCTAGCATAAAGAATACACTTTAACCACTAGCTCATCTCGTATTTTAGGTGTATCTTCTTCTCTTTTCTTTAATTGCCATTGTATTTGTTTTTATTGCATTGATCTCCATTATATGCTACATAATTTTGGTTATTTAAACCTCTTAGCATTGTCCACAGGAATATTTTACCCCCCTGCATGCAGCAATTATCAAGTATAGTCTACTTATTGCTACGTTATTGCTCCTTTCTTTACTGGAAACAAAGTTTAATAGGTTACTCAATTAGGTATTTAACAATGCTTTTAGCTTAGTAGCTTTTATAATAAAGCTCATTAACCTGTTGATTCTAACGGCTCTAGAAATTCCGTTCCAAGATATTCAGTGAGGTTTAAAATCCAATCTGTATAGAGACCCTTTTCTCTCTTCACCCTTAACGCACAGAATCACCTGGTATTGTGTTCATCACATGTTCGCTGATCAAAGCACCTCTTCTAGGGTTTAGATTGTCGTTCGTTTACCAAGGCATACGTAAGGATGAAGAACGTCCTCGCCCTGCTTAAACATCAAAGGATACAAGTACCTCTTCTTCTCAACAAGAGGGATACACGCCCCCTACCACAGTTGCTTGTGTAACGCGCATTTTCCATCAGATTTAATTTCAGAGCTGCAAACTAAGCCTTTCAACACCACTCGAACTTTTGTTACTATTATTTGTGGTAAAAAGGAACATAATAGCGTGGTCACTTGGATTTGCAAGCAAATTTATCACATGTAAATTTGAAGCATAAAATTATTACACGTAATTAACGCAGAATTCTTGCGCAATAATTGCTAAAGAATTTTAAAGATATTAGTCTTCTGTTCATGGTAACGGCTTTAAGTTAAATGTGTTTCAACATAATTGATAGAAAATAATGAACAAAGTAATGTTAATCAAAATAAGATGTAAAGATGTACAGGTTAGATAATAAAGGTGGATACCTAGTATTCTGTGATCACACACATCTATTGCGGCTAACACCCCCTAGGAGGCAGAGGTGGAGTGAGGAAACCTCAGCAGGACACGTGGTTGCAGGCAGAAGGGCCACAGGGAGGCAAAAAGGTCCCTAACAACTACTGAAATTTCAGCCCGGCACCAAGTCCCGCTCCACAAACATTAGCCTGCAGATATACATAGTGTTAATAAGCTTTCCTTCCACGTGATAACACTGAACACATAGTGGTGGGTCAGCATTTAAAATGCGCAAGTATCCTCGCCATCTGTCCAGCACCACCAGCCCCTTAAAGCTGATAAGGGAATGGAATAAATTGAAATGATGGAAAGGAAATCATAGTATGAAAGTAAGCACTCAATATTCGCCTAAATGTCAAGGGGAAACCACAAAACTCTTCTTAAGTGCGCTGTCGATAGAGATGGAACTCAGGTAACTCACTCTGACCGAGATTAGAACTCGGGATATCTTGAACGCGAGGCAGACACGCTACCATCTACGCTACCGAGGCGGGCAATCAAGATGCCTGTAAATGAAAGTAAAGCGCAGTTATACCTAATACAACAGGTCACCTTTAGTTGAATTGCCGAAAACACTACATAGCAGAAATGCGTCAAAGCACTATACATGTTTAAACATCAAACACTAATAATAAAATGGAGCTCACCAAATGAGTATTCACTTGTACAAGAGCACAGCACGTCTATTCTCCTCCGCGGGAAACACTTCAATTACTCACCCGCCTCGTAGTGCAGGTGGTGGCGTGTCTGCCTCAAGTTCAATAGGTCACAATTTCGAATCTCGGTCAGGGTGAGTTACCTGAAGAAGGCCTTTTTCCAGGTTTGCCCTCATCTGAGAGATGGACGTCTGATAGTTCAAATTCGTTGTTTTGTTGTTTCGTCGGTTATACAGAAACATAATCGGCAGCACTTACGTCTTTCATTAATTCCTCAAAGTAAACCTGATACATACAATCCAGTAGTTCATTCTCTATAGTATGTGAAATATACATACTGCAGTACTGGTAATTTGAAGTGGTCATGTAACACACTGTCGAGATTACCGAGGAGAGATAACAAATACATGAAATTGCCACTGTTCGCTGATTCCCACGTTTCATCGTGACCCCTCAGTGCTAGATCATGGGTTCCGCAAAATTGTATGCACACTATCACTCTGTTCAGTATATATATATATATATATATATATATATATATATATATATATATATAGGTTCTGGATTGATTTTTATGTGCAGCTTCAATCTGAGCAGTAATGTTTACAGTTTCCAATAATTTAAATGTATAGGCATTTTGTAAGTGAAGTGCACTTGCCTTGTATTTTGCAATTCGTTCGCTCAAATGTTTCAAATCCTTACAACCTAACGTCGTCCTTCACCACCAAATAACAAACAGTAAAAGCAAAAAGATACTTCGTTTCTCCGCACTTTCAGTTAGCCACGATTTCTTATTAAACCAGCTGTTACCCAAAGCTCTTTGCTTTTTGCCATCCTGTTGCATAAATGTAAAGTTATCGGTTGATGTGCAGCTTATGTTTAATTTCAAGTTTTTCTTCTACCTTCATTGAACGAAAGGGGGTGTTTCGATAAAGAATTCACTCCATTTATTTTAAACAACACCAATTTGTGTACCAAACAATTAAGATTCCAACACATCTCTCACGAATGCTAAACTTCACGTAACGGGCCGCAGCTGGGTGGCTCCAAGCTTTGCTGAATGCGCTGTATGGAGGTTTAGACACATGGCAAAGGGCATAGAGGAGAGAGTAGTGACCGCAGGTCCATGTAATCTAGCCCACAAGCAGACTGGCGCGGTTGTCGTGTACAACACCAGGGGTTCAAGTTTTGGTAACCATTAAGAATTGTGGTGTAATAAATTGCTTTTAATTATTATTACAACTGAGTAAAATTTAAAAATATTTTTTCTTCAAATTAACGAACGTCTATAATTAGCATGGTATTATCGGTGTAGCTAGGCCCCTTTGGCCCTTAATGACAGTCAGCTCCTGTATAAAAGCAATATAACAAGAATTCCAACGACCTAATCAATGATATGGACAACAAGTCTGCTATTAATTCGGGATACCAGATTTCAAACGTCACTCACTTAAGATTACCAATCTATTGCCATATGTAAGTGATTCTTTTAAGTCTTATTAGTCATCTGTTTATCATAAGTTGTTTCTGTGGAGTTCTTTTCATGGATACCAAAGTCTAGAACCAGCTACCAAATTGGAAAGGGTGTTCGTCTAACATTTAGCACCGCCCACAATATCTCCGTTTTAGATTAATTTGCTCTCCACTATCCAATTGCGAACTCCTTTTTGTTAGGGAGAATCCTTTGCTGATAAATTTTATGGAGGCTAATAATAACCTATTTAAATGAGATGCTGATTGGTTGAGACTGTGTTATTACATTTTTCTGAATTTAGAAAAGTTAGTACTTGAAGAGTTACAAATTCTAGTGCTAACTTCTTAGTATAATCTTACGATTTAAAATATATTTCCCTAATAGTAATGGGAAGTATAAATTGTCAATTAGACCTGCGCCGTGGCGTAGCGGGGATAAGACAGCATGCCTTGGTCCTGGCCTCGGAAAGAGGACCGCGTTCGATCCCACCCATTGGGTGCGGATTTTAAGTCCCGGGTATAGGGCCGGTGCCCACTCAGCATCACGGCAAAAGTAAGGAGCTTACGCTAGGTAAGCGGTAAGCGGCCCTGGTCACAAAAACCAACGTTCCGGCTGGGGGATGCCGAAATGCTGACCACATTTTCTCCCTGTATCGGTTGGCTAATCGTCCACCTCTGCCTTGCGTAAGTGGGCGTGAGGCCGGCAGCCAGGTTGGTAGGCCTTGGCGCTCTTAGGTTCACGCCTGGGTTGATGATGATGATGATGATGATGACGATAAATTGTCAATTGCTGAAATGCTAAGCGGAAGGCTATCTCGCGACACCCTTCAAGTATGTATAATCCGAGCCTGGAATTATGGCGATCGGGTTTCGATAATAATCGATCACATTAAGACTTTTCTGTAAAATTTTAAAACAAGACGAAAAAGACACGAATTTCAGAAACACACTCCGTAGATGGTAGCATGTCTGCCTCACGTTCAAGAGGTCCCGAGTTCGAATCTCGGTCACGGTGAGTTACCTGGATAAGGTTTTTATCCGGGGTTTACCCTTATCCTGAAAGACGAATGTCAGGTAACTCTATGCTCCATGGACCCCGGACTCATTTGAGCATCATTTCACCAATATAATTCACCGTCCGATATCACTTAACGTTGGAGGACGTAAAAAAAAAAAAAAAAAAAAAAAAAAAACACTCTGTTTTATCAAAGGCCGCTTAAAACTAAGATTCGCAACCAAAGCTGCCAAATTTTGTATTTTATTTACCTAGAACAGAATTTTTCACTCCGTGTTTTGCTAAGTTCTAAGAATATTGTTTAAATTCTAATAATTCAGAATGTTGTCAACTTGAGTTTCTACACATTCTGAATTAAAAGAAAACTCATTTCTAGGGGCGCCTTGAACTCTAGCTGCACAAGTCTAATTACCTGTCATGAGAAAAATTCATTAACTGAACTTCCGTGTTAAGAAAGACGAAGTGTAGCTCCTACTGCGTAGAAGAGTAGACCGTGAAAGAGTGAAACAATGTGGTGACACTTAAGCACACAAATGAAGACCTCTTTAAACTACAAAACTATTGGCTTTCGTTATGATTAATGTACCTACATATTAAAGAAAATAGGGAGGAGGTTCTGGGGATACAAAACATTTATCAGTTTCGACATTCTTCAACTTCATCAATGCATATATATGTGCGTGTGTGTGTGTGTGTGTGTGTGTGTGTGTGTGTGTGTGTGTGTGTGTGTGTGTGTGTGTGTGTGTGTGTGTGGTTTTGAAATATTGTCACCCGAACATCGAAATTCCCGATAGAACCAGCTGGCAGGTAGAGCCAGTCGGGAAGCATTAAGGCCACGCCTACCCATTTATCTGTGTACTGCTCACGGAGGGGATGGTTAGTAGAGCGGCACGAGCCCTGTACCATCTCTTTGCCCTCCCCCTGACGTCTGGAACCATCGGGATGATTTTACGAGCCGCAAATCTTCCAGAAACAGCGATCTTCCTATATAAGGCCTGCAGTGGGCGAGTCAGTACAGTTCTTGGCGAGCAGCCGTGAGGAGCGCCGTGCTAGCGAACGGACTGGAAGACTGTGTACGTGTATCAGAGGTGTTGTACGTAATTGTGAGTGTGGGGTGGACCTGTGACAGACGAACTGGTGAATTGTAATTGTGTGCGCTACGTAATTCTATTTAATCGGCAAGTGTTCCAACTGTAATTCGGTGGAAATAAAGAACATCTTGAGTTTGTGCAATTGGACTTTTAATTTCACGAACCCACAAAGTCACAATATGCTATTAATTCGCTTTATTTATGTATAACTATCTACCTTTCTTCCTGCATTAAGCTGAATATTTTAAATGACGCTATTTGTACTCTGCATTGTCGGTGACGATTTATTTGCGATTTAAACATTGTCAGTGACGATTTATTTGCGATCCAAAAGCTCAGGGGACTGATTTTAGTAACAGACGGTGCTTTATCAAAATATTCATATATACATACATCTGTGTTTACGGCTTACTTCCTGTGAGGTATAAATTGTTGATAATGAAATTAAAATCATAAAATAAATTGGCAATTTAATGTTAACAGGGTTCCTCAAAGTACCGACCCGCCTTCTAAATGTGTCAGGCTATGATGCTGTTGTTACGTTAATGTCTCAAATAAGAGTCAAGTAATCAACTGCGAAGTAGAGCTCTGGGATCTTCTCAGGATTTCAGTTTTATTGAAGATAGTGTGATGTGTAGCTAGAAATTAACGTTGAAAATTTTTCTTCATTATGTAAAATGAAATTTTCATTCGGAAATATTGAAATTTGTCGGTATGTGTTTCTCAACTTTCAACTCAAAACTAGGTGAAGATAAGTGATTAAAACACCTGCACACACTGAAAATTATTAAGGAATATTTAAAATGTCCGCTACAGTGCCTGTTTTTGTTTTTCCCTACAAACATTTTACTTTGACTTCCAGATTGACTTAACATATTAAAATAGCTTAATTAGTACTATTTAACCGTATTGTGCACATATTGAACTTCATTTACATCACGTCCTGAAATTGTTTATGATAAAGGATTTAATATAAAATAATTACACAGTATAAAATAAATGTAAAATGATAAATTCTGTAAATAAATGCAGTGGGAAAATTAGAACCCGTCAACTCAGCATTTATTGAAAATAACTTGTCATTTAAAGACATGTTCCTTTAATGAACCTATAAGCTTGCAGAAATTTCACATCACAAACGCAATTACCATATTCTATCTGAAGCTACTGGAGACAACAGTAATTTCCATTCAAGGGTATTAACCTGTAACTTGTTTTTGCCCAAAGTAATTATAAAAGGGGTAGTTTGCGCCAAGTGTCAACACAGGTAAATGTCAACGTTCCCCAAGTATGGCCTGCCTCTTTGACTCAAAGGTTCCTTAGTGATGTTCAAAATATCAGCAATAACAAGCTGAAACTTGCTATCAGTTTATTCCACTGATGTATTGCTAACTATGCTGTACCCAACAAATCACACCCGCATGCATCGTTGCCCTCCTCCCCCGCCATCTGTTGCTCGACTGGTAACTAATCGACGCCAGACTAATGTGCTTCCTACTCAAATGAATTCTCCTCTACAAATTGCCGCGATACTATTTCTAGAAATATAGGTACAATAAATCTCTTGAAAATCAACTCTGGCCATTTCTCTAAATAGCAAGAGCACCATCTGTGCCCACTGAACTCTGCGGTCTATGGCAAGGCTTCAATTTAATTTTCAGCACTTAAGGGCTGCAATTCGTGCTTTTATCAGAGTACATAGCTTTATGTTAACCAAAAAGACGGAAATGATCGCTGCTGGTGAAACCAGTACTTTTTCATCGATATTTTACAAGCCTTTAACCATAGTTGCTATGAAAATACAAATATTCTAGGCAAATACGTCTACAGTAACATAACGAGTAATATTATGAAGCTATAAAACCTAAATGTCTTAATTTTTAATAGAAGAGAAGGAAATGTAGTTTGTGAAATTACTTTTACCTTTTCCTCTTAAGTCCTGCCCCGTGGTCCTGTGCCGGAGTAGCGCCGCGCTAGTGAACGGTTTGGAAGACTGTGTACGTGCATTGGAGGAGTTGTACGTAATTGCGAGTGCAGAGTGGACCTGTGACAGACGAACTGGTGAATTGTATTTCTGTGCTCTACGTAATTCTATGTAATCGGCAAGTGTTCCAACTGTAACTCGGTGGAAATAAAGATCACTTTGAGTTTGTGCAATTGGACTTTTAATTTCACAAACCCACAAAGTTCCAATACTGTATACTTCGTAAACGACAGAGTGCTGCTGAACATCGGCTCATACTTCTTCGCTCTAAATTGCTTGAATGATGGCAGGTCTTGTGCGTGATGTAAACACAGGTGCCTTCGTGTGCAGGTCCATTCAAGTAACATAGTATCCTTAAATTTGCGAATCATTTGTGACACTGCTATTAGCAAGCGGGCAAACCGAGATGCACATATGTGTTATACGCATTGTTCTGTACTATATATAAAATTATTTGTACTTATTCACCTCCCATCTTGTATATTCAAATATGCAGTTCTAATATTTCCTGTTAGAAGTTTCATTTGTCTCTTTGGTTTTCCGATTACGATATATTCAAAGGAAATGCAGAGAACATCCGGGATATTAATATAAAATATAAAGCACATGTGTTTTATGTTATATCGTAATATCTAACGGCTGTTAAAAGCTTTGAAATGTAATAAATACCCTTGTTTGAAGGAGCGATTTTATTAAAATATTTTTGTGGTATCCCTTGATGGGGTTTGTCTCAGATTTGAAATTCCACATTTCTATGGCATTTCATTGTGGAGTGATGTCAAGTCACACATGCACGCGCACATACAAGCAAAAGTTATTTTAAGTTTAGGTTGAGGCAGCTGGAGCTACAACTAAAGCTTTCAACATGAGCCTCTCGTGTTAGATATTTGAACATTGTAACACCATGGAATAATTCATACTTCATTATTACTAATCCAGTATTTTCGAGATGGAAATTTTATGTAAATTAAGGAAAGGCCTTTTATCAGTACGTAAAATTTTTTGACTGGATTCGGCACAACCAGGCCTTCGGCGTTGTTCAGCAACAAGTGGCATGGAACTCCTTTTTCAACATCTGTATAATAAATAACTATTTTGGGTTAAAGAAACTGGCCTCTGCTATATTCGCTGAAATTCCGATGTTGAGTTTATAGGTCAGTGGCAAATTTCTATGACAAAAGAAGCAGAGAAGCTAATAACAGGAAGTTTGGTAGTGCTCACTGACTTTATATTAAACAATGTTCAAATTTTTAAAATAATCTTCATGAGACAACAATTTGTGGGAACACTGCTCAGACTATTTTAGCCCTACATTGATAGGCTCTTAATTAGTGAGCTATTGAGCAAGCATTATCGTATATAGTGTAATGAACAGCTTAGACCTAATACTCCAGTATCTCATTAGAGGAAGGATTTACACTGATAACTGAGAGCTATTATGGGCAAGCATATTCAGACTACCTGGTTGAACGTGTGCTATGCTTTCTATTACAAGAAAAGTACATCAACTGGAAAGACCAAATTTCTTTCAAAATCATACATTTAAGTAGACTTTTCTTTGTAAGGAATTTGAAAAATATAATTGTCAGACCGGCAGCAGGGGCGAAATTAACATACAGAGCCAGCAAGAAACAGGACTGCCTAGTCCCCAGGATGCATATAGTAGAAGGTACACCACAATTGCTGCTGTTTAAATATTCAATCAGCATTTGAAAAATGTTGGATCAGTGGCCTGTTATATAATCTCACAGATTTTAGGATAGCCTCCCTGATCACACTATGGATTGCGAGCTTTCTTACAAACCGGATAGCCAGCAATCGAAGAAATAAAGTCTCTATGAGCTCCAAGCTATCTCAAAGTAGGAACTCCACAGGAAAGCACTATCTCTGAGTTACCATACAAACTACGAGGAACATTCAATAAGTAATGCAACACATTCTTTTCCTCTACGAATTTTGGTTGAAAAATATGAAAATTTTGTGTAGAACATGTTTAAATATTCCCGCTTGTCTTCATATAACCTATGGCAAGAGAGCCCATAGAAGGCCAAAGCCTACCAATCCACTGCCGGCCTCACGCCCACATACGCAAGGTAGAGGTGGGCAATCATTCAACCGATACGGAAAGGAGATGTGGTCAGCATCTCGGCCCCCCAGCCAGAAAGTTGGCTTTGTTGACCAGGGCCGCTTACATATCATAAGCTTCTCGATTTCCTCACGATGCTAAGTGGGCACTGGTCCTATACCCGGGACATAAATTCCACACCCCCAGGGGTGGGATCGATACCGGATCGCTTCCGTGGCAGGGAACAAAAGGATGATGCCTTAGCCCACTACGTCACGACGCAGAATTGACTTCATAAAGTCGAGAAATCTCGAAATCTCCCGCGTGCTCGCTGGCCGCACACGGCTGTGACTCCTGCAATGTTGGAACGTGAGGACTCTTATTCGAGGTGATCGAGGAGAATCGAGGTGATTGGTGCTAGTTTCTCTCATGATGAAACGATCGACTGTGAAATTTATTTTGCTATTCTAAGGAAATTGAAGAAAAGACTTTAGCGCCTTCGTAGCCACAAAACTGCAAATCAACTTCTCATTCTGCATGACAATGCAAGGCCTCACACAAGTCTGCGCACCGATATGAGCTCACAAAGTTTCAATGGACTATTCATTTTCATCCGCTCTACAGTCCGGATCTCACACCTGACCACCTCCACCTGTTTGGCCCAAAGAAGCATGAACGCTGCGAGAAGCACTAAGTGGATTATATGGAAGTTATTGATGCAGCAAGACGTTGACGTTTACATAGACCAGTAAAGTGGTACCATGGAGGCTACAAGCCCTCCCATCAATGTGGCGTAAGGACATAGCACCGAACGGAGATTATGTTGAAAAATAGGGTTTTGTAGCCAAAATATTGTGGAATAATATGCTGTATTTGACTCCTGAATAAAACTAACCTGCCTTAAAAGTTAGTTGTACTTTTTATTGAACCCCCTCGTATATATAGCGGACACACCACAGCGCATTTACAAGTACATTAAGATCCCAATGTCTCAGTATGCGACGAATGCCGCATTATTACACAATCCTAGGAAGTTAGAATAACAATTCAAAATTTTCTGGAAAGGACAAAAATTGGCAAATCACTGCAAATGTCCAAAATAACAAAGATTTACTCCTCTAAAAGAACATAAAGCACAACCGTATTACCCTCATTTTTTAAATCAAACAGCGCAGTGTCAAAGAGCATATTTGGTAATATGCGGCATTTTATTGAAAACACGTTAATACGAAATCTAGATAAAATCACACCCATTCACTCGACGCTTATAATTCTGGCCAAAATACGTCTGTTACACAGAATGCTGCGAAGGATATATTTAGCCGTCATCATACATAGTTACATGCACCATACATGCAGCTATCGCCACAATGCCACAAATTACAAGTTAAACCATAACAAGATAAAAGTTTGAGTGCAGATGCCTACACACAGTCCTCTACTGATAAACTAATAAGAAAATATAGCTGTATGTCTCATAACACAATAAACAGCAACATAAGCAATAGTAAATAAGGCAACACATCTCTAACCTACGATAGTTCTCAGACAGACCGCAAATACCTAACAACTAGAAACCGAGAGACTGGCTAACAACAAGAATCAACTCTCCGAAACCAATATGGTCCTTCTTGGCTATAAATTACACCACAGTGCACGGTTGTGAGACATGAGGAGCAAATAGAAAATAAAATTAAATATCCAGTAAATAATATCACATAATATACCAAATAGTACCCTGACAAGAGGCAGCACTTATCAAAAACATGTCTGCCTGCACACCAAAAATAAGAGCACCTGTTTGGTTGAAGAAACAATATCCCTAAACGGTCATGCCTGAATACCAATTTTGAATTAAATTGAAGAAAGAGAAGACACAATACATCAAGGTTGAAGCTACTAACCTCCAGGTGATATTTGACGAAGGACTATAGAGGTTAAGTGGACAACAAATGCGATTTTCTCGTAGATCCTCGTGAAGACACATGCGGCCATTACCCTCAACCGAAGTCCCTTCTTACTATCCACATTCTCCTAATTCGCAAGGACGTAAGTAGTGCCTTGGCCATGCTAGAGACCCGTGCTGCCAACCACACACTATCACATTATATCTGAGGGTGCAACCGCAGTACTGTCTAAATGCCTCTCACTAACCTTTCTTAACTCACTCTTTAACTTTACCCGTTGAAAGCGACCATGTTGTGATGCCGAGTCTCGCATTTCCAGCTTAGGTCGAGCTGAGTTAAGTACGTAGATATATTTTTCTCTCTGCATAAAACCAAAAAGCATCATACTTCATCCCTTATTGTCACTATCTTGGATCCCTTTGAGCAAGAGGGGAATTACCTTCCCCCTAATGAGTTTATCTGAAGAGAAACCTATAAAACTTTGAGAATTACAACACTTAACTACCTGGCTGGGAGCTCGAAAACAATTAGATGTAAATATTTGTTAGGAAAACTTCAGTTCTTAATTTACCTGTGGATGATATAGAGTTAGAAACATAATTATCACCGATAATGTGGGTTTAAAACAAAGTGGTCTGGATGTCACCTGAAGGGATACAAACACTTCACAAACACTCAAACTTGACAGTCACGTTTTCATCAAGTACAGTGAGAAACATGGACATTCTGTTGCGGACAGTTCTAAAAGTATACTCTTGTATTTTTAGCAGTGTATCTACACTTTCGCATGTATCGACATATCCTTCAAGATTGTTGAAAGGAATTATGATACACAATAAAATGCAGCTTATGGATTATTTCCTCTCCTAATATTGTATCCCTGATCATATCGTGCATTATTTGCATTAAAGCTTTTTACTCTTCAAATATATTGATATATAGCTTACACAAATCTTTTTTAGAAGGAATGATTTCAATCTGAATTTTCTTGATGTGTAACAGCTTGTTATTCTGTCATTAAATGTGACGTCAACAGATCCAAAAGATCTGGTCGGTCGGTCGGTCGGTGGGGGTCGGGTTGGGTCGGTTTAGGTCGGTTTCATCAGACGACTGGTGCCCATTCTCTACGCTTTTCCTGTTAGCACAATACCACTCGCACCATGTTTTTATTTACCGAAACCTACCTATATACCAAATTATAAGGAAATCGCCTTGTTCAGTCGGGATACTTCTCTTGGCAGCTTACAAGAAGTTAGACCACAAATACTGTTGGATTCATGCACTTCCTTGCTATAATTAGCAGTATTTCTGTTTCAATGCTATTTGACGTGGATAAGGTGATCTGGCGTTCCTCTTCTACATCACCATTATTAATGCCAAAATTACTTTTGTTTACTTTTCAGCCCTGTAGTTTTGAAGGAGAATCAACTGAAAGTAAGCCTGATAGAAAACAAAGTAGGAACGCATTATTGTGATTACAAACACCTCACTTCTGTCACTTGCAACACGATGATAGCTGTGGCATTATGCTCCACTAATGTGAGCCATCTAGAAAACAATAGCAGCAATAACATGAATTTTGAAGGGTATAGTCAAGCTGAAAAATTCAATGTTGTAGCTGGGATTTGAACCACGAAATTTGAATTTTTCAGTCTTACTCCACCTTTCGAAAATCTTTTCCTACTCACGGCTACTGTTGAAGGACAATTTTATTTCCATGAATTAACTTAATAGTGGTCTAAAGTATGAAGCCTGGGACTTAAACACTTACAAAATATGAAATCGCCACAAAATCTCATTGTATATAAGATGTCCTAGTAGTTTGCCGGGAAATCGCAAATCAGTTGGAGAATATAGTGCCATGGTGGTATGTTGCCATGATAACTCAATGGTTAAGAGCAACCGGATGGAGACCGGGAGATCCTTGGCATAATATCATGGCCCTATTGATGATCTTAGTTCCCAATCGTCGTTAAATAAGGTACTGTTAATGTTAGACTTATTAATGTCATTAAAATTATAATAAATGGATAACTAGTCAGTAATGACACCTGTGCGATGAAGGTGAAGGTGAAGGTGAATCCATTATTTGGAAAATAATAATTATGCTTAGAGAGAGCAATGCTACAAATTTCATTACCAGCCTTATTTGCCCCATTTCTTATCTCATACTTGCCTACTATGTGTCATACTATTAATTTAGCAAACCAAATGTTCTTTCTTACTCTAATCTCAAACATAAAAATCGATTAACAAGGGACCAAATGACTAAATTCCTAATTATAATACTCTAAGTAAACACTGATTGTTTAAAATTGCACCTCGGAATATGTTACCTTATACTTTAAATTGCCTAATAATAACACTGTCCTTCGAAATAAAACTTTTTCGCAGGTTTGCGATCTGAAATGTGATATTAACTACCTTGGATGTGCTAATTTGTCTGGTGCTTTCCATTTTATTCTCTAACTTAAATTTTTCTCACGAATCACAAACTAAGTTTTGATAATACTGTTTTTGGTGTAAAAGCACGTGCATTACGTAGAGAATAAATACAGAGTACAAAATCTGCAATCTTAAGGTCATATGAACTAATTTGGATATGCTAAACTACATGGCACTTTTCATTTTTTTCCATGACGTTAAGTTTTCTCACATCACAAAATAAGTTTTGAATATTATATATAGTATCCGATATATAAAAGGTATCCAACTTCATAAAAATTGCATATGTTACGCAAAAAATGTTAACATGTTCAAAATTAGCGTATTTGCTTCCAATATAAGTAACTCATTTTCATCAAAACTAGGAAAGTGTCGCAGGACAGTGTAACAAATGATTATTTTTGTATAAAGGCTATTCAGATAGCAATTCTATCATGTAATATTAGTTAGTTTTACAGTATTATTCATGGCCAACCTAATGCTAGTATTTTTATATGAAGGCACATTTTGAATGCTGTTGGAAGCTTCAAGTAAAACTGCAACTGACACAGCAATGTAAAATTACAAAGACATAAAATAATATATATACAAATTCTGCCATTATTACTGTGGGGCTCCAGCTAGCAACTTTTTCCTCTGCACTACTTTAATAAAGTTAGTGCTGCGCAGTACAGTTACCTTAAGCTTATCATAAGGTGTTGGTCCCTGATGAAGCCTTCTTTTCTGTTAGAAGGTGGTAAACAAGCCACTAGCGCAAAGTTTCTCCAGGGATTCCCGAAAATTGATACTCCCACCCCAATGCTTGGTTTCTTTAAATTTTTCTTACCTTCCAAGCTGTTATGTAGCTTTAAAATATTCCTACGTTCCCGCATCTACCAGCATAAGTAATGTTATCTCGCCCTACATATTTGCTCAATGCCTCGCGCGATAGCACCTCTTTGTTTTCTTGTTACTGGTGTCAGAGGAAGCTATGCTGACGTTGACAATGAAACAGAAGAACGTTACTGAAGCTTCCAACTCTTTTATGTCGCACATCACGAAGGGAATTGTTTGGTCTGATGGGAGAAATTTGAGGATGGATACATTGCGGTATAGAATAAACTTAGCAGAATCAATAATTAACGTGTATATACATTTACCACAATATGCTAGATAATTAATTGTACAAAATGCAGGAAATCACGAACATTCCACCTTTAGTTTGCTGCAGTTTTCTTCGGTTTTATTTTACACTTCTCTAACAACAGTGTTAAATTATATATACCTCCTTCCACACTGAAAGTATTTTGAACTAGATCCTCCATGCCTGAATGACTCCAATCAACAAACCGAACAGTATCACAATAAAGCAAACCTACAGTCAATGAAATGTCAAGTATTGACAGTGTGAAATGATGGAGTTTTCCTTTACAACTGTTGATATGTCCTAACTCTCTTGCTTTCTCTGTGTCGCACACTGTAGGTGATTTTCTCGCATTTAAAGCTGCAAAAACATGTCTATTATGGGCCTCGAATACAATCTACATCCCGTGAATACCGATATGAAAATAGTTTGTTCTTCAAACTTGCTTTTAATATTCGATGCGCAATCTCTTGGCTTCAGTTCAGCCATTTCTAAAGCCTCAGCTTACTCGTGCTCTCTGCAAGCAATCAAATTTTAGTGTTGTGTACTTGGAAGCGTGACCTGGAAGTGCGCTGCAAGTTGCAATGAATACACAAAAGAAGCCTTTGATATTTCCGTGTTGTAGCATTGCATACAAATGAATATAAATATGTCAAGTCCAATCGCTCATGTGAGTGGATAAGCATAAAACTAGGAACCGGAAGGATTTATAGCCATGCGTTGCTATCGGTGTGTATTTATTATGGACTAATTTTTACGGCTCAGAAGACCTTATCAACCACCTCTGTGAAGCAATCATTTCCTGGTATAGCTAGATGACCTCCTTTCAGAATTTTGGTTTTTGGTGACGCAGAGGATTGATTGTTATCTTTAAAGTCAAAACTTGTTTCGCTTTATCCCATAAACTATGGCATAAATGCTACAGGTTTGTATCAGTAAATTTAGTGCCCCAAAATAATTCTTTGAAAGTCGTGTGCCATGGCGTAGTGGGCTAAGTCATTATGCTTTGGTTTCCTGCCACGGAATGCGGCCCGGGTTCGATCCCAAAACTGGGGATGCGGATCTCGGGTGTAGGACCGGTGTCCACACAGCATCGTGAGGAAATTGAGGCGCTTATGATAGGTAAGCGGTCCTGGTCAAGAAAGCCAACTTTCCGGCTGGGATTGCCGAGATGTTGACCACATCTCCCAGTAATGGTTGGATGATCCCCCTCCTCTACCTTGCGTAAGGGGGCGTGAAACAGTTGGGTTGGCAGGCCTTGGGCCTCTATGGGCTGTCGTGCCATGGATGATGATGATGATGATGATGATTATTATTATTATTATTATTATTATTATTATTATTATTATTATTATTATTATTATTATTATTATTATTATTATTATTATTATTATTATTATTATTATTATTATTATTATTATTATTATTATTATTATTATTATTATTATTATTATTATTATTATTATTATTATTATTATTATTATTATTATTATTATTATTATTATTATTATTATTATTATTATTATTATTATTATTATTATTATTATTATTATTATTATTATTATTATTATTATTATTATTATTATTATTATTATTATTATTATTATTATTATTATTATTATTATTATTATTATTATTATTATTATTATTATTATTATTATTATTATTATTATTATTATTATTATTATTATTATTATTATTATTATTATTATTATTATTATTATTATTATTATTATTATTATTATTATTATTATTATTATTATTATTATTATTATTATTATTATTATTATTATTATTATTATTATTATTATTATTATTATTATTATTATTATTATTATTATTATTATTATTATTATTATTATTATTATTATTATTATTATTATTATTATTATTATTATTATCTGTCTGAAACATAAATTAAAAATATCGCTGACAATATAAGTATGCTCTCTAGATTATTGCAGCGTCGATAAATAACCATCATATTTACCTTTCGAAATTAATCAGGAAGGCTGGTTCATAACCAAGCGAATTTAAGTTATATTTTCCGCTAATTCGAAGCTGGTACCGAGAGACCCAAAAACGTAGGAACCGGCTGCGCGCTGTTTTGCTTGCCCACGCCCTCGGTGCTCGTTGCCGTCTGTCGCTATCACAGAAAGGTGCCGATGGAACTGTGCAGCATTTTGAAGGCTATTTTTAAAGGTTTTACTTACCCGTGTTATTAAAGCAGATGCTGAAACTGGCCAGTATCGTTGTCCATCGTGTTTGGCATCTCTTTAGGTAACTATCCATCACTCACCGTAGTTTACATTCAGAAATGCTGGCATTTCTCCATAGTGGAGATAGAGTTAGGTATAGGTCTAATTTCTTTGAGTCGCCCACACATAACGTGAATATTATTTTGCCGCTTTTAGGGTATTAACAGATAGAGAGCGTCATCTTTTCAACAGCACCCTGCAACAACTTATACAGCCAATCTTTCGGTGAGAACAATTGAACATTTGTTTCAGGACATAATTATTAGTAGAGATTGTAGCCCCCTCGGTCCTCCGGCCTACCCCTGCGATTTCTATCTCTAAGGTAACTTAAAGCATAAAGTGTACAACAAAAACCCACTCATCCTTAAAGAATTAAAATAAAATATCCGGCGGAAAATTGCCAGCATTTCTCAACGTGAACAACGGCGAGTGTTGGATAGTTTCCTATGGAGGTGCCAAACATTTCTGGACAATTGGGTGGTCATTTTCAGTATCTCCTTGAATAAAATGGGTAGGTAAAGCCTTTAAAAGTAGTTTTAAAAATGCGTGGTCTCATCCAAGTCTTTCTGTGGTAGTGGCAACACCATGCAGCCGGATCCTAAGTTTTTGGACCTCTCGATGTTTATAATAAGGCTGCTTGTTCTTCACGTAAAACAGCATTTTTAACTATAGCAGTATGAAAAATTCATTCACGAGTACCGCTTACGCAGGTACGCATCGGATCTAGATGGTGGCAGCTCGCAGTTCGTTAATTTACCAAAACATTTAATGACATTAATAAGTGACCATAACTGAACGCAGCTGTTTGTGTTGTTTACTGACAAATGTAGTTCCTTCCTTTGCCAGTGCGACCACATCTCTTCATCGAGCATAATTCTAGCCACTGGATTGGCAGGATGTTTTACCTCCTCCCAAAATATGATCGAACTACTAATGATAACGCTAGAAACTAGTTGGTTAAGTTCTTACTCTCACAATATCGTTGAGGTAATGCTTCACCGTATTTTGGTGTAAAAGTAAAGTATAACAAGAGCGTCGAAAGCATGAGATACTTATCTTCCTTTCATTTTTAGTATACTAAAATCTTCTATTTTCCTACTACACTAGTAGGTGATAATAACTTCAATAATATTTTGTGTGAATATCGCTGATGAATGCTCTAAAATAAATGTAGCTGCCGTCCAGTTTATTAAAACACGCAAATAGGCCTTCATCCCTTCCTCTGGAAGACCTAATTGTGTTGTCCTTCGCTTCTGTACCAATCGTAGCGAGTTCATAGAGGCGTCATCTGAACATCTCCCCTACTTCACATTGTTTATAACGTCATTCATCTCTTCTTTTGTGCACCTGAATTATTTTAGGCCGTTTTATAGAGGACTGATACTTGCTGAGTTAGAATCAAAAGTGGTTTACCTGAAAATAAGCTTATGTGAAATAAACATAATTGCGATATAAGAAATTAATTACCACGAGCCAGTTGCAAACTTTAGTCAGAAACAAGGCAGAAGCTAAACCAGTGTTTCTTGCGTAAATTTGCATATATCTTGTGAATTTCAATGAAATAAATGACTATTAAAGATAACATACATCCGTACGTATAAATCCGTATGTAGGAAAAGTTAATTTATAAAAAGTGCTGATCGATGCCTCTTGTAACTGTTTAGCTGTCACTCTCCTTCTGAAAGATATATTGGAATTGTTACACATAAAGCAGATTTAGACTTAAATTTATTTTTTAAAGTCATATTGTGACGGTGTGATGGTATATCGTAATGGCTCAGAATTATATATCCGGAATTGGTGAATGAAGTCGTACATTTCAGTATGTAAAGCCCCGTGTTGATTTGATAATGTTAATCTTAAACGTGCTGTAACTTAATTTAAATTAATCATGTGGGAAGTCGTTACTTGAAGTAATTCTAAGTTACCTGCTTTAATAGTTTTCATTTTTACCTCTGATTATTACCAATTTCAGTTTATCTACACCCTCATTCTTTGTGTTGGGCTTTCTGATAGCCATATCAGTGGATTAAATACGAATACTTCTTCTCCATCTTCCTAAGTCGTGGTCTTAGGGGATTCCTGTTCCTCTGTCCCTTTAAAGCGGACCTGAGAAACCCAAGCTCTGGATCTTGACAAGAGAACCAGGATGGGGGATCAGCCTAATGCCTGGTGTGAGTATGAAGGAAGTGGATGATTGTATGAGGGCGAGATGAGTGACAGGAAAGGTGATGTAGTGCAATTGTTGGAATGCTGGCGGGGGAAACCGGAGGACCCGGAGAAAACCCGCCCCAGCACCATTTAGTCCATCACAAATCTCACTTTGCGGTCTCCTCAGTTCGAACCTGGGGCGCCTTAGTGAGAGCCAAATACAACTATGGATAATTCTCACTACTGCTAGACGAAGAGGTTGCTGTCATTGTGAGAAAATGTGATGTACATTTTATATTATAATTTTTATACTGCAATAGAAGGTATTATAGCGTTGGCCAGTTAGTATAAACTAATGAGAAAATACATAAATCTATTACAGTTCACTTATTAAAAACATTTCAAAGTCACCAGAAACAAATCGTGACTATACCGCGGGAACTGAGATAAATGATTGGTTAATATACTTTATAAAACGAGCACACAAATAATTGAATAACCTTTTCTAACGCACTGTTAACAATTTCAGAATGAAGAACCTACCACATACGTTAAATAAAGTTATCACTTATTGAAAAATTTATTGCACTGCACTCTGTTGCACTCTTTTCAACGACCAATTAAATTTGACTATCTTAGAGCTATTGCATTACACCATGGCGCTGTCTACCCATTCTCTCTCTCCTCCTCTCATCTCTCTCTCTCCTCTCTCTCTCTCTCTCTCTCTCTCTCTCTCTCTCTCTCTCTCTCTCTCTCTCCTCTCTCTCTCTCTCTCTCTCTCTCTCTCTCTCTCTCTCTCTCTCTCTCTCTCTCTCTCTCTCTCTCTCTCTCTCTCTCTCTCTCTCTCTCTCTCTCTCTCTCTCTCATCTCTCTCTCTCTCTCTCTCTCTCCTCTCTCTCTCTCTCTCTCTCTCTCTCTCTGTCTCTCTCTCTCTCTCTCTCTCTCTCTCTCTCTCTCTCTCTCTCTCTCTCTCTCTCTCTCTTTGTCTATTTAGCTGGTAATGCTGAACCGCCTGCCATTTGGGACCCTTTCTGCCGAACCTTTTATGATAGCGTACTTGTGCTATATAACTGCCTTGCGTACCGTACATTTTGAAAATTTGCATTGCTTTTTTTGACCCAAACCGAACAATGCTTGTCTAAACGCAATGAAATATATATATATATATACATACATACATACATACATACATACATACATACATACATACATACATACATACATACATACATACATACATACATACATACATACATACATACATACATACATACATACATACATACATACATACATACATACATACATACATACATACATACATACATACATACATACATACATACATACATACATACATACATACATACATACATACATACATACATACATACATACATACATACATACATACATACATACATACATAATACTTTTAATACCTATAGAAAATGCATGCATATGAAACACCTCATGGTATAAACGAAGATGATGATGATGATGATGATGATGATGATGATGATGATGATGATGATGATGATGATGATGATGATGATGATGATGATGATGATGATGATGATGATGATGATGATGATGATGATGATGATGATGATGATGATGATGATGATGATGATGATGATGATGATGATGATGATGATGATGATGATGATGATGATGATGATGATGATGATGATGATGATGATGATGATGATGATAGTTGGCACTACAGGCCACGTAGGCCCTTGGCCTCCCTTAACCACCCTCTTCCATTCTACTCGGTCTTCTGCTTTTCTCCTCCAGCCTTTAATCCCCAACTTTCTTAAGTATTCTTCTACATCATCTACCCAACTTTTCCTGGGTCTTTCCTCTTCTCCTTCTGCCATCCAGATTTCCTATGAATATCTTCTTAACTACACTGGTTTCCGGCATTCTCTGCACATATCCAACCCACCATATTCTTACTTGTTTAATTATCACTACTATATTTGGTTGTCCAAATAGGCACTGTAACTCCAAGTTAGTCCGCATTCTCCATCCGTCCAAGTCCCTTATTGCTCCAAATATATTTCTCAAAATCTTCCTTTCCCACCGTAATAGCCACTGTTCTTCTCTGGTTGTCAACACCCAACTTCCTGAACCATACACTATTGGTCTCAGTACAGTTGTATATATTTTAATGTTAGTATTTCTACTGAAGTTCCTTGTTTTGAACATATTCTGCAAGACATAGAAACCTCTGTTACCACTTACTATTCTTTCTTGAATTTCCACTGATGTTTTATTGTCTAATGTTACTATAGATCCCAGGTATTTAAAAGTTTCTACTCTTTGATATTCTCTCTCATGTAATTTAACTGTAGGTTCTCTTCTTCTTGCATCTCCATCACCTCCCATCTTCATATATTTGGTTCATGGTGTAAACATTGAGGCAAAAGGCATCATGTTTTTGAAGAAAAAATCCAGCTTTGGACTAGTCGTACAGTCATAAATCGGGAGAACAAAAACAGGCCAGTGAATGAAGAAGTAAAAATATGTCGTAGATGAGCATGAGAGGAGAGAGCGCGAATGTATCTATTATTAGCAATTGTTACATTGTACAAGGAACTCGCAATGTTCTTTAACTTAAAACTGCGAAGTATTCTGGAACCTGGTCTAAATCTGTACGCTCAGAATGGTACCGCATCGTACGGTCTTATATTGTTTACCTGTTAGGCATAGTTTGGGTATTTCCAAGCGAATTACAGATCACTTCTTCGCAGAAAATCCCTGTTTCCTTCTCAGAGTGCAAGAAATTCCTTTGTTATGACTACTATTAATTTAATGAAATGAAATGTGTAGTGTTTTAACGCCCGCTTTTACTACATACGGCACCGCAGGCGATGACACTGATGATACATGAGATGAAGATGGAGCACCGGTGGAATGAGAAGGCGGGGGAAACCGGAGATCCCGGAGAAAACCCGCCCCAACGCCGTGTTGTCCACCACAAATCTCACTTTGCGGTCGCCTGGGACCGAACCCGGGCCGCCTTGGTGAGAGCCAAGTGGTCTAACGACTGAGCCACGGCGTGGCCTTAATTTAATGAGATATTCCCATCTCCTACTTTAGAAGATGAACTTAATGTGACATATGAGTGTATCTCTGAATTCAGGTGAGAAACGTAAACACAACATAGGTTTCAAAGTTAAATGGACAGCGAAATTCCATATTGAATGTGTTAGCAGCTCAAGACCGTCAGTGGTGTTTATAACTTTTTTTTAATGTGATCTAAAGATCCCGTAGTACCAGTGCAGAGAAGTTCGTTACCAAATTAGATACTTGAATATGCGTCTTTTCGGCCGATTCTAGGGGGAGGCTCTTCAAAGGAAGGAAACAATAGAGTAAATACTCTGCGTGAAATGTTTGTTACAGCAAGTTCCATGCTGGAAGAACTGATGGAGGTGATGAGCGAAATCCGATCTCTGCATCGCAAACATCTACACATGCTCTTCCAGAGCCAAATCCAGAACGTGAATCTTTCATTTGGTGTTGGTGATTTCCGCAGCGGTCTGCGCTTCATGAAGGAGCGCTGTAAGGTAACAGCACCTTATAACAATCCTACCTTCATTAGAGTTTCACCTGGCATGACATTTTCCCTAACCGCTGCTAGAAAACTTATTTTACTCATTGAAACACTAAATACAGAAGAGTAAGAAGATTGAAAGTCATAGTGTATTATAAATTTGGGTAGATATGGTGTGAAACATAATTTACCTTTATGAAGACCTATTCATTTTAATAT
This sequence comes from Mantis religiosa, assembly GCA_030765055.1. Lineage (NCBI taxonomy): Eukaryota > Metazoa > Arthropoda > Insecta > Mantodea > Mantidae > Mantis > Mantis religiosa. Next base: position 95,028,131 of record CM060948.1, on the reverse strand, counting down.
TGTACTCCATAATGTACCATACGCTCCAGTATTCCACTGCATTGTAGACTTTATTTTCTTGTGCATGTAATATGATTTAAGACACAGGCTGGCGAGTCCAACACTGACTAAATCAGTCTTTAAAGTTTCTGAGAGATGAACACCCATCACTACATCGTTTTAGTCACTTAAGGTGACCAAAGAAAGGATAAATCCTACTGTGATGCATTATGTCAGTATAGCAAATGTAAAGCTGGATATAAACACTATCACGCAAATGAGTAGTTTAATAAGTTTGTCAGGAGGTGCGTTTAGTTCCATCACCATAATAGTTCTGAGGACTGCCTGAAGGTAGACGGAGATTGCGTATACATAGACGTATAGCTGAGGATTTATAAATGAAGATTTAAGTTGGATCATATACTTTCCGTGAGTAGTTTCCTTCTACTCTTAACTACATTTTTTCTCACTCTTGCAGCGTTTCCCCGGTCGCTTATTAATTTTGCGGCAACCTTAGGGAATGTGCAAATCTCATTGATTGTTTTTGTGGTTGCTGATGTTCGATCGGTTGATTCATTAGTGCTGGGATTCTTCTCTTTTCATGTACACGGCGGCTCATCTGCTATTGTTTAGGTAGAGCATGTTGGATATGGAGATCTCAGGGCAGTGTGGCGAGAGACAATACCAATAAATTGTAGACTAATTACAGTTTATTCAAATACTTTCACCACTCATTATAGTGTCGCCGATGAAAATGTTTCCACTACTGACACACCATGAATTTCTTTACACATTCACACACCTTGAATTTCGCACTGACACTGGTCACTGTTTTTTGTTTTCCAGTTCCTTTTATCTGCTTCTATCTCTTTGTAACGGGTGAGTGTATTGAACCACCCTAAGCCTTTGTCCCGTTATGCACCGTTCGGTCCTTCTTTTGAAAAGCCTAAACAGCATTCCATTCCAGTAGTGAAAACATTTATCCTGTGGAACATTTATCAACTTATGTTACAGTATTTTACCTTCACGTATTACATGTATATATCCATTCACATGTTACATTTACATCTAGACATACCTCTCGTCTTTATAAATTATTTATATTACACTTTTCTTAATGAGGTACTTACAAATAATGCCTCACTCTCCATTGTGGTACTCGAACTTTTGGTATATGCTGTCCCATATAATATGCAAATATTCCCCAATAAGTGAACAATTAAACTGAATGTAATTCGCCAAATTGTAGTTATTAATACGTAGATTTGTCCAATACATATTATTCTAATTTACTCAAAATTCCAGGACACCACATGAGTATTTTAGGCCGTATTATCTTAATTTAGATTTTACGAGTTTCAAGATACAGATTGTGGTTCCCCTTAAAATTGCGTTCAGAAAAGTTAAGGTGTCTTAGGTCTGCTCAGTGTAGTTTACGCCTTATTCACAAAGTTAGAAGCATAGTGAGCGACAGTGGCAGGAGAAAGCCATGTAGAGTACCTGGATATGTGTGTACTGTCCTGAACAGAAGAGAAAGTCTCCGAGCCCTGAGACGCAGGGGGATTATAGAAGGTTCCCATACCCTCCCTGGACAGGGTTATGACACCCCATGTCAGTACAGTTACAGGCCATTCAAAAACAGTCTGACGGCTTCTACTTTTGTGAATGAATCTTCTCGGTTTTAGTGTACAGAATGAATAGGGCTCATGTTTCTTTAACGGTTCTACTCCTTGAGTAGCATACGTTCTCTGTCGCACACATTCGCTGTCTTTGTCCCACTGTGTAAGGTTGGCACATTCCTTTCAGGGATCTTCTTTGCGTTGCTGGACAGTATGTATCTGGACCAATCACGGGTCTGCACGGTGACGGTTGGAAACACAGATGAATTGTGTAATAAGTGTGGTATCTCCAATTTTGAATCAAAACACTATTCATGGTCTACTACCGTAGTTATCTATACACGTGACACATTTTGTTAAAAACCTGTTTTACTAAATACTGATTTTATGTAAATACTTCTTTTAACGTAAACTACGGGCTGCTCTGTAGCTAAAGGATTTTTTCCTTAAATTCTTGCACATAACGTGTTACTGTATTTTTCCAATTCACTCAATAAAATTCCAAACAATTATTATGAAATGCAGCGTGTGTCCTAGATATCAAGAGAATTTCCTTTACAGATTCTTAATGTTTTTCCTAATAAAATGTGTGTTATAATAGGCTACGAAATAAAAGTTATCTAATGTATCTTACTTAATACTAGCTTTGCAAAACCAATAATTCTGTTTATAAGTTTAGGCATAAACATTACGATCGATTGTTTCAGTATAAGCGTTCGATGTGTAAAGGTTTAAGTATATATGCCGAAGTTTCATTATTGGAGAAGCCCATAAATCTATATTTTGATAAATGCCGTTGTCCCCCTTAAAAATGGTAAACGATATGGTTCAAAATCTGCTGGACCAACAGAGAAAAGAATAGTAAAGTAAATCATAAAGGCAGAGAAAGAGTAGGGGGAGATGAGACAGAATGAGGAGAATGGGAAAGGTAGTAGATATGCAAACGCAATGGGGGGCAGGCAGAAAAAGAGAGAATATTTGTGTTGAACGCAATAATGGAATCGAACCTGCGGGATACGAAAATTTTAATTGAATCTGACAAAAACACCATATCATTATTATATTTCATTCTTCTATAAGAACTTTGGACCTCGCCCTGAAATAGAAGTGCAATGAAGATCCAACATTAAGCTTCTAGTTTGTATAACGTGCTGTGCAGTCAGCCTAATACAATGTGTTTATAGGTTATATAAGAGATGCCAGCTCGCCTCGGTAGCGTAGATGGTAGTATGTCTGCCTCAGGTTCAAGAGGTCCGGAGTTCGAATCTCGGTCAGAATGAGTTACCTGGATAAGGTTTTTCCGGGGTTTTCCCTTATCCTGATAGACGAATGTCAGGTAGCTTTAAGCTCCATGGATCCTGGACACATTTGAGCATCATTTCACCCATTTCATTCACCGTCCGAAATGACTTAACGTTGGAGGACGTAACATTACACACAAAAAATAGAAAAAAGAGATGCCATTTTGTGATGTCGCTACCATATTCATCCCTTCTCCCTCTACTAGGATAGTGATAAAATAGAAGTTTGGCTAGTCCCATAGCTCAGTTGGTGGAGCACCTGCCTGCTGTGTAAGGGGTCCCGGGTTCGATTCCCGGCTGAAGGTGGCGACTTTTCTCCAACCAAGAAAAACTAAGATGATTCCCCATTTTCCTCAGAGTCTGGAAGTATGAGTGAGCATGTGCGTGATCTAATGATTAAATATCCGAAGTACCAGCAACCCAACGTTCACGGGTTAAAAGGCTATATGTTCCAAAGGAAAACGGCCACCGATATGACAATTTCAGTTAAATGCGGGATATAAATGGAACAAAAATAAAATAGAAGTTCCTTGTATATTAGGCGAGCCGAAGAAAAAAAAACGATGGATTAAACTCTGTTCTCCTCGCTATATATAATGTCCTATAACAATTCTTTCCTACCCACCGCTTTCTCTTTCCTTCTTTCTGTCTTTCTTTCTTCAGTTTGCTCTTTCTTTCATTTAGTGACTTATATAAGAGGACTTGCATCACTAATTTGTACTGTGTGACGTTTGTATCATTTATAAGTAGCTACGGAGATGTTAATCATATGTGAAAACTCAACTCCAGTTTCCTCTGAGCCTTCGGATTTAAAATCAATTTACATCACATGTTTTCCACTTTATTATTATATACTATATGATACCACATTAAAACATAGGAGGACTTACAAATACGACAATTTTAATTGGTACTAAAGAAAAGAAACGGTAACTAAGACATATCAGCGTTACAAATGTTAAAATGTTCGTAAGAACAGCCTTCTGTAACGCGAAAGAAAAATTATTTTGTGGCAGTCGCCAAAAACAACAGTTGCCAAATTTTAAAGCAGAGTTGACAGCTGCGATGTTTACTTTCTGCACATTCCGCACCAACAAAATGCACATTTTCCGCCAAGGAAACAAAAATATCATAACCATAGAGCCTTCTAACACTGCATTTCATTCATAGAAACTACGAATAGAATATGCTAATTGTGGTGTAAAACAAAGATCTCTATCTAAACTTAAGTACCATTTAGTCATTCATGACTGCATGTGATTCTCTATTTCCGAACCTAGCCTGTATCCTTATAACGTTTTTCAAGTGGTTCACTTCTGTAGTAAGATTTCCCAATAGAGTTTTTTTAGAAGGGTCTTTTCCGAATTCTCTCTCTGAAAAACAGTTATTGAGTTTCAAAACCTAAAAACATGAAGACATTCTGTGACAGATGAGACCGAAACTTTGTATAACATTGGACGTTCTCTTGCAACACACACACACACACACATACACACACACACACACACACACACACACACACACACACACAAACACACACACGCACATCATGGGAATGAAATAGCGGTTCAACTTGCAAAGGAAGCAGCACAAGATAAAGTGTTAGAAGTAACCTACAACAAAATACCAAAAAGTGAAGTAATCAGCAGGTTAACGTGCTCAAGTATGGAAAAATGGCAACAAGAATGGCAATAAACATCAAAAGGTGAAATTACAAAATTCTGTTTTCTTAACATAAATGACAGAACGAAAACAAAAATAAAACTAACAACAAATCTAACGTCATTGTTAACAGGTCACGGGAAAGCTAAAGTGTACTACCACCGATTTAAGATAAATGACAATCCAATGTGTAAGTGCAACCAAAACGAACAAACTGTGGACCATTTAATCTTTGAGTGTAATCTGTTAGACAAAGAAAGGGAAAATCTAAAGAAAGCAATAACAATGGCTGTTGGACGCTGGACACTAGAAAAAAAGAACTTATACAAAAACACACCAAAAGTTTCAGTATATTTGTGAACAGTAACAACTTCGATAATCTGTAAATAGTCAAGTAGGATGCAAATATTTATATTAGTTCATAGAATTGTAAGTCTCAAGGAAATCTGATAATATGTAAATCAATAGTGAAAACAAAACTTAATGTAACTGTGCACCCAAGCGTATAGTATTACTCACAATGTAATGGAATATGCTGTAAAATAAAAAATAAAAAATAAATAGGCAGGCAGGCAGGCAGGCAGGACGCAGGCAGGCAGGCAGGCTGACAGACAGACAGACAGATAAATAAATAAATAAATAAATAAATAAATAAATAAATAAATAAATAAATAAATAAATAAATAAATAAATAAATAAATAAATAAATAAATAAATAAATAAATAAATAAATAAATAAATAAATAAATAAATAAATAAATAAATAAATAAATAAATAAATAAATAAATAAATAAATAAATAAATAAATAAATAAATAAATAAATAAATAAATAAATAAATAAATAAATAAATAAATAAATAAATAAATAAATAAATAAATAAATAAATAAATAAATAAATAAATAAATAAATAAATAAATAAATAAATAAATAAATAAATAAATAAATAAATAAATAAATAAATAAATAAATAAATAAATAAATAAATAAATAAATAAATAAATAAATAAATAAATAAATAAATAAATAAATAAATAAATAAATAAATAAATAAATAAATAAATAAATAAATAAATAAATAAATAAATAAATAAATAAATAAATAAATAAATAAATAAATAAATAAATAAATAAATAAATAAATAAATAAATAAATAAATAAATAAATAAATAAATAAATAAATAAATAAATAAATAAATAAATAAATAAATAAATAAATAAATAAATAAATAAATAAATAAATAAACAAATAAATAAACAAATAAATAAACAAATAAATAAACAAATAAATAAACAAATAAATAAACAAATAAATAAACAAATAAATAAACAAATAAATAAACAAATAAATAAACAAATAAATAAACAAATAAATAAACAAATAAATAAACAAATAAATAAACAAATAAATAAACAAATAAATAAACAAATAAATAAATAAATAAATAAATAAATAAATAAATAAATAAATAAATAAATAAATAAATAAATAAATAAATAAATAAATAAATAAATAAATAAATAAATAAATACTCACAGACACACACACAGTAATAATAAGCAGGAAGATAAGTATGCATTACGTCATCCTGGTAGCTGGTTTTCTATATAAGATATTTCAAATTTGCTTATTGATTAATACACCGTCTCTTTCTATTCACAATTTTACAAATATACTGTTAATCCACCAGACTAAAATAAAGAAATTAAATTATATAAAACAAACACGTTAATTAAGATATTTAATTGTAATATTATTTCCTAGTTTTACCTGAACTACTGGAAGCCAATTGTTGTTTCAACTGGTGGCCAGTTTGCATCTACTCCCCGTTAATTATATAGTTCTGGTAACCAGCAACTATCTTAACCTTTGGGCAGATTTACTTGATTTATTTCATATTTTATTTGATCTCAGTTTCTTTCAGATAATCTCACTAGCTCTTTGATAGTTTCCTTTACTAAACATTTGAATTCTTCAATATATTTCCTACTTTCACTTCAAACTTCATAAATATTCCGTTGTATCATCACCCATATATTAGCTTGATAATTTTTAAGTAAAATCGTACCAGTTATTTAATATGTGAAATGCAATCCATAATATCATTTATAATCGTAATATTTTACTTTCATTATATTAAATGTCAATGTTTAGTGTGTCATCTGTTTCATTAATACACACCAGAAGGTACTCGTGAATAAAAAAAATGAGCTGCATTTTTTAACGTTATCCTCTTTCATAGTTCATAATAATGTTTCATGCATAAATCAGTGACTCAGGAATTTAGTACCCGTCAACAACCCTCGATTACTTAACCTGAAATCCACCAATTGTAACGTTGTCTCTTTATACTCCTTACAGGAGAAATGCTAGTTCTAGTTTCGTAAACTCAGAATTCCGTACTGTATAAACTGGACATCAGTTGAAGGAGTGGGCATAGTTGCGCCCAGTTTCCATCAGGTAGAGGAAAGGTCGTGGTATAGTTGCGCTGCATAGCCAGGCTGGTGAGAGTAGGTGATTCTTTTTTTGTAGTGTTTTAGCGCCCGCTTTTATTACATACGACTACGCAGGCGGTGACACTGATGTTACGTGAAATGAAGATGGAGCATCAGTGGAATAAGAAGGCGGGGGAAACCCGAGTACGAGGAGGAAACCCACCCCGACGCAGTTTTGTCGATCGCAAATCTCACATGCGGTAGCCTGGGATCAAACCCGAGCAGAGGTGCAGGTGGGTAATAGGCAACATGCTACTCGTCCTTAACTGGCAGTGGAACGGAGCAATTTTATGTTGAGTGAAAAGGGCAAAGAATTAATAGTTCACAATGGTTTTAAGTTTTCGTTTTGCGAAATCTTGTGCTATAGAATTAGGATATCGTTGTACAAAAACGGTGCAGTGGATTTATTGTGTGTGATATAAAAAACACTTATTTTAAATAGAAAACTTGATCATAACAACGCTGCGGGATGCAACGTTTATAGGCCGTGTATCAAACTTTTAAAAGGGCTTTGCAAGATATCTGAGAAAGACCTATAAAACTGATAATACGTGAAATACAATCAAATGATAATACATGACATCTTACAGAAATCGATGTATTCAATATTAGAAAATGCATATAGGTATGTATTCGACTTTATAGTGCTACCGCCATGGCCGAGGAACTTTAAAGACTTCCATTCTACATTACAAACAGTGCAAGTTAAGTCTGACAGTAATGAAGCATTGTTAATATGGCAGTTAATAGCAAATAAAAACAGTTGATGATATTCTCTTGCGAAACAAATTTGAAACTTTTATTTAAGTGAAGGAACGCTTAAATTTTGCAAAAAATTTTCCTTCATCTTTTTAAGATTCATGGATTTAAAAATGGACATTATGTGCCACTAGTATTTACTCTTTTAGCAACAAAACAGACCAAAGTCTGTTTAAAATTAGCTAGTGTGAAACATAATTGTGCAGAACTAGAACTTAATTTCGAAAGAGAAGTAAGTATATGCTGATTTTGAAACTGGCATTCAAGCAGCAGCTCTTCGAATATGGTTACACTGTAAACTCAGAGGCTGCAGATTTCGTCTCCTACAATCTTGGTGCCGGAAAGTTCAGAGCATTGGTGTTGCTGGTGCATAAAAAAGCTCTCAGAGTGGAACATGATGCACGTTCTTTTTCTACATCAATTATTATGCCCTGGAAAAGTTTGCTGCACGCATTGGTCGCTAGTTTGATGCAGCTGATTCTTAGGTTGTAAATTTTGAAACAGTGTGGCCCATCCTCAGGGTAGAGCAAAGAGTTCCGTCAAAGGGTAAGCGTGGATATGTATCGGAGTAAGGATGATTATAATAACACTGGAATGCAAGTTCCAGACTGGTTTAATGACTGCTCCTTTTTATTATCACATCAATCGCGAAGTTGCCAACCAAGGGTTACCAATATATCACTGTTCAGAGTTACCGTATGTAAAATGCATATTACGCGATAACACTTAATTTGTTATTTACGTAGAAACCGATAGATGACTTTCTTCCTCGGGTCTGGTCTTCGTTGTCTTTCTTAAAGGACCGCCAGCCCTATTGTGTCCTCACTGCAGCTGCGTGTCACTTTCACCTCTCGAAGCCTGCATTTATTCACACCAAAATTCCTTTTGTGACCATTTTGTCCATTGTGATTACTGGTCTCGGTAATGTCATTATTAAGGGTTCGAACAATGCCTTTTCAAACGGAGTCAAGTGTTATCCACTTAGAATCCCTGCTAAGAACCCGGCTACATCTGGAAAAGCCCTGGTGTAGCTTATATTGCCAGATTATTACACAGTTCCATACAAATTTGTGTTAAGAGTTCCTAATTTACACAAAATATAAAGAAAGGAATCTTATTCTAAAACGTCCCAAAGCCTACAGGAAATTGAGGTAATTATTAAACAGTGTCTTATTGAGTAACTGGAGTATGTTAGTATCACTGGAAAGCTCTATTTTAGTGCTTTTGTTCTTCGATTCTCCTACGTATGAATTTACTGAGGTAAACTCAAACGACCACCATATGGAAACTTTGGAGGGCAAGTCTATTCATCTTCTTTTTCTTCTTGTGCTTTATATTGTACCTACGGCTAAAAATAATTTTCTCCAGATTGTACTTGGAAATCTTTTGGGTTGAAAGCGTCTTCGCTTTTAATATTTAATGCATTATAATTTTCCCTATTTATGTAGCTATAGATTATGAAGAATAACTAGGGGGCGGATTTTGCTCTATTTGCCTATTTCATTCCTTTGTTTAGAAACGTAGGCTTTTAAGTTATAATCGCGTTTCATACAATTATTAGCCTAATTTCTTAGTTTTATAGTGCATATAAATGCTTATTTCATACGTTTGAGCCTATTCTGCTTATTAGTGTCTAACTACCTTTTTAGCCAATTTCTTCTGCTTGTAATTTGTGACAACAGCGTTTGTATTTTTTGGTTTCAAAGTGAAGTTTTCGGGGAAGAGAAATTCCTTGCTGCTGCACATTGGATATAAAAAGGGGTTTAGCCAGGTAGGTGTCTAGCCTTATAGACGTGTCACAATGTGCTAACAATGTCACGGAAAATCTTAGAATTCGCTCAAGGACGAGTAGCAAAGACCAGCTAAATGAATTTCAATGGATTAACAAACGACCATTCTTTATGTGGGGAATGGAAAGCCCATTCTGTAAGCGAAGTGCACACCTAGATCAGTTTCCTACGCAAATATGACAAAAGAGCGAAGCAACAATTGAAGGTAAGGTCTACTCCCATTAGTCCCGGACCCGTAGGACCAGAACCCGGGCCTCTCGGATATATTTACCGTAGGACGGTGCCTATTTTAAATACCGCCCCCCCCCGCTGCACATGGCAACGGGACGGAAGTGGATACGCCACTTACGCGTCGGTCCTTAATGAACCAGCTACCAATAACCTTGGTAGGGCCGCCGGTGTCTAGCACACCAGCTACTAGCGATGCAGGCTAGCACCCGGGACTTATTAGGCAATCCTCTACCCCCTCCGGGCGGCCAGTAGCCTGGCCGGAGGTACCCAATTTCCCGTGGGTGGCGGGAACACACTGCCCCCTCGAGTCCAACTCAATCCGAACGACTCCCTTACGGGAGGGGCTCGGCATGTTCGGCCCGAGGTTCCTCTAGTAACGTCAGAGGTACCACGAGTGCTCGGGGTCCGCAGCGCCCTCACCTTGGCAGCTGAAAGGGACGAATCCCTCCGCCTACGGGGAAAGCGAAGCAACAGCAGTGTACTTCTTAAACAATGGTTAAATAGTGATCCATCGTTCAGCACAGATGGGAAAGTAGTTTTTATCAACTTTGTGAAACGGCCGAGTTTAATCATTCATATTTGTAATAATACTATGTTATCCTAGTTTCAAACACCTTATAAAATTAGCCCCCGCTGTAACATTATGCCGAACACAAATTAGTATGTTGAGTAGAGCCGAAAGAAGAGAAACTGAATGTTTCATTTTTCCGAAGTAAAGCACAATTTTGCCTAATGTGAAAACTTTCTTCATTACTTGAAACGACTTTACATTGAGATTTAGCTTAAAACAAGTCTGAATCGTTAAAAAAGCCGTCTAATGCATTTCATCCGGATTAGAATGTTATTTATTTTCATCTTATAGGTATAGCTTTGTACACTGAGTGTACTGGATTTCACAATTTTGTTACGAGTATTATCTTTTGGCAGTTTCAGTGCAGTAGCATGATATTTTTGTGCTGCTTATTTCTTGAGCTAATAATACTTGGGGAGGAATTATTTATTAAATTATATCTGGTTTCAATTGTTAATAATCACATCAGATCACAATCAATACCGCTGGTAAGCAGGAATTTACTCCAGTAAGATTTCTTTTACATGTTTGTAAATCTACTGACACGAAACTGTTGTTTTACCCAATCTTAAAATCACCACTCTGGGACTGTTCAGGTTACAACTTAAACTTGTAATGCCAACGCTACACAGACTATATATATATATATATATATATATATATATATATATATATATATATATATATATATGAAAAAATTGTAATTTTCTAAGCTTACCTTTTTCTACAAGTATCTCAAGCAATCATGAAATCGAATGCTTGAAGGCTTCCGGTGTTTCCAAAATTGAAAATGAAACTGCAGACCAATAAATGTTAATGGTTTTGTAAACTTTTACAGAAATGCCTTTATAAAAGAACAGCCGTAATTGCTGTAATTCTGTTTGAATGAATGGAAACGCTTACTAAAAATATGTGCTTTATTATGTGTTCTTAGTCGACAATAGGGCATTCAGGATTTTTATTACAAAAATTAGGATTCTGTGGCTTTAGATTTTAATTTTTGTTCTTTACTTTGTATTTTTATGACACATCGTGACATTTTAAGTGATATTAAGATTGCTGTAATGAACTTTTGAATTTCTTATCTTTCCAACAATCTTTTCTATTAAGGAGACACATCTGTGCAAGTTGGCCCAAAACTTACAACAATCCCAAATGTAGTTTCTATCTTAAAATTAATATAGACATACTTCAATAATATAACGTTTTTTTTTCCTAGCTGCACTACAGAAAACATCACATGACCCTACACCTAAATAATAACCCTACACCTGTATCGTAGCTGCTATTACGTAATTTTAACCTCAGATTTCTCAGATTCCATATTTTCTACATTTTCCTAACTTCAAAGTATACCACAGGATGCAGTTTTCTATTAATCTGTATGAAATTCTAAACATGTCTAAGGGCAACTGCATATTAAGTGTACCCATTTACATTTGTTGTTTTGTTGTTTGTATCGAAAAGGTATATAATGCTTACTTCTTACTGAAAACGCTTAGGAAAATAAAAATTGTTAAATATGTATGACTTGTTTCCCTTCGTCGATATTACGAATGAAAATAATATTTCACATAGGTACAGGTCATTAATAGGTTAAAATGGGTACAGAAATGTATACCCCAAGCATTAACTTTTAAAATTACAATATGTGGGACATTTTAAAAATCGCCTGTAATTTAGACTAAACTGTTAATTCTTCATGAAACTACTGTAACTAGAAAGCCGAAACTTGGTATTATTCCATTCTTAATCGATCACAAAACTAAATGGTATAAATTTGAAACAAATGTAACAAAAGCTTCAGATATTTCAATTATCACCCCTAGCCCCCCCTCCCAAACCCATGTTTTTGTTTTTAGACATAGTTACTTACTCCACACCTTTCTGCGCATAATGGTTCTTACTTAGTGAAGTGGATTTATATGTTTGTTAATTATACGACATTATCTGTTATTTTAAGTTTCTGTGGAGCCATTTATGAAATTTGGAATAAATGTAGAACTATTTCTCCTAGAGAACCGCAAAATAGTATGTGTTTAGCGAATTTGTTGCAGCATATATTGCGATGTTTGTCATTTTGTTATAATGCATTCATGGTGCACTTTAAGAGCCATTTTACTAAAATTGTGTATTTCTAAGTGTTTACTTAGCAAATTTTTTGTGCGTATATAAGTGCCTATTTTGCCCATTTTAGTGCCTTTTTGCCTGCCTATTTTACACATTTTTAGTGCCGATTGATCCGCTCACTAATAATAACGTGCTTTGGGCAACAAGACGTTTAGGATAAATTTCACATGTGACTTTGTGGGTTCGTGAAATTAAAAGTCCAATTGCACAAACTCAAAATGTTCTTTATTTCCACCGAATTACAGTTGGAACATTTGCCGATTACACAGAATTACGTAATGCACACAATTACAATTCGTCCGTTCGTCTGTCACAGATCCACTCTACCTCACAATTACGTACAACACCTCTGATGCACGTACATAGTCTTCCGATCCGTTCGCTCACTCGGCGCTCCTCACGGCTGCTCGCCAAGAACTAACCGACTCGTCCACTGCAGGCCTTATACAGGGATCGCCGTTTCTGGAAGGTTCGCGGCTCGCACAATTATCCCGACTCTTCCAGACGTCTGGTGGGAGGGGAAAGAGACGGTACAGGGCTCGTGCCGCTCTTCTAATCATCCCCCTCAGTTAGTGCCACGAGATAAATGGGCAGGCGTGGTCCGAATGCTTCCCGTCTGGCCCTACTGCCGGCCGGTTCTATTGGGAATTCCGACGTTCGGGTGACAATACTTGAGTACAAGTAGCATTTAAACGCTTTTAAACAGAACACTCAAAAAAAAACATAGTGGTTTAACTATGAAGCCTAGGACTTAAGTACTTACAGCATAGTAAGTCGCCACAAAAAGTGCATGTCTCATAACATATGAGAACCCATAGTGGTCTACCGGGAAACATACGAGTCAGTTGGCGGCTAGTGTGGAAGAAATGATTATTTCCATCAATCTACCTAAAAACATACAGCATAGTATGTTGTGAGGACCTCTAGTGGTCTACCAGGAAACATATGAGCCAGTTGGAGAATTTAATGCCATGTCGGCATGTTGGCCATTGTAGCTCAGTGGTTTAGAGCAACCGCACGGAGAGCGGGAGATCCATGGTTCAAATCCCTGCTATGGTATTAAGTTTTTAAGTCTAGCTCTACTCATTCATAGACTTTAGTATTTCTTAGTGCTCTCGTGAGATGCCCATGCACTGTAAATTCGTTTAACGAATCTGACAAAATAACAAGCTAGTAGTACTTAGCAGACTTCGAAATTTTTTTTACTGCATTAGCAGTATTGTGTTCTGTGTATTGTGTTCTATTTTATTTACGTTACAACATAAATTTTCTACATATATACTAGAATTTTTAAATATTTTCTTCCAGCATAAAGCCAAGATGTAGTTCTTTATAATCTATGACTAATTTTGTACTTTAAAGTCAGCATTAACATTATTGTACGCAGGGCATTATTTATGTTACTAAAAACAAATCTGTGTCCCACATTCGCTACATCACTGTATCTCTCACGCTGCGAAACAGTTTCGTCTTCCTTGGCGGCAGCAGCAACAGCAGCACAGAGAGCTGTGACGTCGCACGTTCAGCTGGCCTTCAGTGGGAACAGAGACGGCAGCTTGTCCTCCCCTACATTAAAACCATGTACCAAAAAGAAGTCAAAAAATATAAATCTGCACACCTATATGGGGCATGCACTGAATTACAGTTGTACTTTTAGTATAATAAGTAGTACGTTTTAATAAATTAGGGATCTTTAATTTTACTTTATTTTCTTCAAAGGAGAATATTGATATATAGAGCAAAAGTGCTATTTTTTAAAAAGTGTAGTTTTGGTATAATCGCAGTTGAAATTTATGTTCAAAAGTAGGACATTCCAAAGTTATATTTCAGTTAATGTTGTTCCTTAATTTTGACAGCTTCTTCAGTAAGCAAATTTGCATCCTTTTGCACAACTGATCTCGACTAATGTTTGTGTGTGAGGGGTGGGGGGGTAGGCTTAAATGGCGATTGACCTCAAGATCAACCCTGATTGTCATGTCAATCGACACAACACAGTGTGAGGAAAGCTGGGGAATGTGAATTCCTACAAAATCGAAGTTTTTATACATGTGAATTCCTACAAAATTACAAATTATGTGAATTCCTACAAAGTCGCGGTTAGCATAATTAAAATAATTTCAAAATTATAAGATCATATTTTACCTCATACTTTGTACAGACTTGGGACTGTGCAACCCTGATATTGGTTCGTGTGGCTAAACATGTTATCTTGGTCCATCGTCAAAATAATAAGAGTAAAATATTGCAATAAACTTCCATGGTCACGTAGGCTTGTATGTCCCGGAAGACTGTTGACAATTGAATGTGGTTGAGCCGGGGTGAGTAACTGACCACCTATTACAGGTTTTCCAAACAAACAATTTGTAAGCATTAACATATCTCAATTTCTCAAACATTTTTTCCTGCTACAAATTTGTAGCAATTCACAGCGACCCCGGAAAGCATGCTGGACAATCTTTCAGGATTGAAAAAAAAATATTAATTGAAATATAGTAGACATCGTTAGCTACAACCTGCACTGCTGCCTGATTTGCAGCCTTCAAAAAAAAAACTATATTCAATCTACAAAAAGTACAATATAATATTAATAGTAATATTATACCTTTATACCTTTGACTCTTACATGAAGTGTATAATGCTCTTTCAACAGTTAAGATTCGTTTAGGTGTTAAACGTTTAAGCAACATCTGCATGAATTCTAAAGGTTCAAAGTGTTTAAAGGTTTAAATGACCAATAAGCTATATACATTACAAATTAGAGTACATAGATAATAATTCTCCTGTTAGAAACAGAAGGTAACAAATTTTGTCATATTTCACCTTTCTCTCCCATTAGCTTACCTTATAACTCTGAAAAGTTACCTCACCATATAAACTAGAACAACACACCTTTACGCTATTTCAGCCCGCCTCGGTAGCGTAGATGGTAGCGTGTCTTCCTCACGTTCAAGTGGTCCCGAGTTCGAATCTCGGTCAGCGTGAGTAACCTGGATAAGGTTTTTCCGGGGTTTTCCCTTATCCTTCAAGATGAATGTCGGGCAACTCTAAGCTTCATGGACCCTGGACTCATTTGAGCATCTTTTCACCCAATTCATTCACCGTCCGATATGACTTAACATTGGAGGACGTAAATTAACAAACAAAAATTACGCTATTTCAGCAATTTGGTTTTGTGTAATTAATACTGCAGGATTGTACAAAAATAATTTGGTGCCTTACAATTACCAAAAGCTAACCAATTTGAGTGAGTGAGTGAGTGAGTGAGTGAGTGAGTGTATGGGTGAGTGAGTGAGTGAGTGAGTGAGTGAGTGAGTGAGTGAGTGAGTGAGTGAGTGAGTGAGTGAGTGAGTGAGTGAGTGAGTGAGTGAGTGAGTGAGTGAGTGAGTGAGTGAGTGAGTGAGTGAGTGAGTGAGTGAGTGAGTGAGTGAGTGAGTGAGTGAGTGAGTGAGTGAGTGAGTGAGTGAGTGAGTGAGTGGTTTCAGGGTCCGTTTATAACTAGGTCATTTGGGCCCTGAACCAATTTGATGTTCGATCCTATACCTTTAAATTATAATTACTGGATATTACAGACAGTACTATAGAGCATGGCCAATCAGGAATTAAATTATAAAAGTTCCTGAAAATTATGGAATAACCTATCAAATTAAAAATCCATCTCGTTGTATTTATTGGGAAATCCAGTTTAGGTGTGAGTACAAATCGCGGGCTACTCACATTTTAATAAAACCTATCCCTATCCTAATCTGTTACCTCTTAATTATAGAACGCATTAGTGTCTGTATATCGCGAGGCTAGCCGTTACTTTACATTTACAATGCCAGGTTTCAGTACAAAAGTTACACATTATTAATCAAGCTACGCAATTTACATTTTCCTCCGCTAGGGTTTCCTGAATAGCTTGACAAATATAAATGTTAAAATTACAAATGCATAATAAATTTGTGTTAAAAATGTAGCAAGCACATTGCCATATAAAATATATATTTTAATTCTCTTGGTGATATATAAGAAGAACCGCAACACATAGTGCATGCACACACAACAATAATGTCGCCTTGAAACAAAAGTAACAAAAGAATGGGTGTTGAAACTTTAAAAAGCAACGGGCGTGACAGTTCAGAAATATAACTTATGAACCCTGGCTCAGAATAGTAATGTAATAAAAAAGAATAAATACTGCAGAAGTGAAGTATCTTAAGCTCCTATAGTATAAGTATGTGCGTGAAAAGCTTGAACCACTTTAATGTTCGTCGCACAACCTGGTGTTGGAGATCCAAATTTGCCGGCCCTCGTAGCCATGGTCGCTAAAGTGTATGTCTCTAGCGTTCCGCCGCGTAGAGGGTCGTGGGTTCGGGTCCCGCCTTGGGCATATGCGCTTATGTGTATAGTGAATATTTGTGAAACTAGGAAAACAGATAAGAAAATAAACGGAAATAATGAAAAGTCAGTTAAATAAGAAAAAAAATATATATGTCTATATAAATATATATAGGCGAAACAAAAATTAAAAAAAAACAGTGCAGTTGTCACAAAATAACATGTATTTCTTATTTTACAACTTATGTCATATTCACTCTTCGTTGCTGTTCTAGGTTGCCAAGTGGAATTAAAATAAGCAATGCTTAAGGCAATAGGATGAGGAGCAAATATAAATCTGGGCCAAACTGTAATTAATCTTGTTCAGTCCCATCCCAAAATATTTTCTAAATAATTCTACACTTCAGTTTTAAAATGAGCATCGTAGTATGTGATAGCCTTCTTTTATTCCTACGTACTCTGTGAGTGTCCGATTAGACATGAATTTCTTTTTGCATGCCCCGATGAAGTATTTACACCTCTCAGTGTGTAACGTAAAATAACTCAAATGTTGATGGGCGTAACTGTATTGATTTTCAAGGCACCATTAGCAAATAACAGTGAACATCGTTTTATATTTCCATAGATTTGTAAAATATTATTTTAAATATACACTTAAGTTTATATATATATATATATATATATATATATATATAGAGAGAGAGAGAGAGAGAGAGAGAGAGAGAGAGAGAGAGAGAGAGAGAGAGAGAGAGAGAGAGAGCATCTAACTTTAAAAAGACTGATGTTTTGCGCGCGCATGACCTTCTCTAGTTTGATACAGACTATTCTTACAAATCTTATTCCTGTACCAATTTCATGTTAATTAAGCTAGACATTCGCATGGGGAATATGATAATTTAATGGACTTTAAGCAATAGATAAATTCTTTAAGAGCTGACCACTATGTCTTGGCTTTATAACAATAATCTAAATAATTGTAAACGTTGATTTGTCTCTTACGGTTTACCACTTATAAGTCACCCAGATGGATAAGGACTTCAGAGGCTATTCCAGAAAATTAAAGCTAATTATAAATTTCATTAGTCATGAAAATATCTTAAACATATAGTGTGCAGTACAAATATTAAAGCTATTTTTTGAGAAAATCTCGAAGCTTTAAAATGTCCCTTCTAAATAGGGTTGTGGGTATTGAACTTAAATACGAAGTTTGGTTTTCAACTACCATTTCGTTTTTGACCTATAATGTTAACTGAAGCACGAGTGCGTTTTTCTAAATATGTTTCTGGCTGTTTCAGATGGGCTCAAAAATATAAAAATGTTTTCAGTGAAATCTTGATATCGAAATTTTGGATGGAATACAAGAGTTCTCATCTTACTAACTGCAGTAGAAACCTCACCTCCTGAAAAAAAAGGCTAAAATTTGAAATTTACCATTTACCATTTACATATTGTTTAGCATGTAAGACTTGTAGCTTCCGCGGCGAGCGTTTCTGTTTAGGATGTCAGTAAGCGTCTATATAAGGCTGAGTTATAGGCTCTATATGAAAGAATGCTGGGTTATTTTTTTAATTGTTCCATTTATACCGCGTTTTTAACTGCAATGGCCATATCGGTGGCCGTTCTACGTTAGGACATATGATTTTAATCATTAGATCACGCACACATTCACACTCTCATTTATACTTCCAGACTCTGTGGAAGATGAGGAATTGGTCGGAGAAAAATCCCCAACTCCACCGCCGGGAATCAGACCTGGGACCCCTAGCACGGCAGGCAGGTGTTCCACCGACTGAGCTACGGTGTCAGCCGATACTAAGTTGTTTCATTTTGTAATCTCGCATGCGTTATTATTGTTTACTTTTCTTTAATTTAGATCCTCTAACGTTAAGTCATATCGGACAATGAATGAGATGGGTGAAATGGTGCTCAAATTAGTCCAGGGTCCATGGAGCTTAGAGTTACCCGACATTCGTCTTGAAGGATAAGGGAAACCCCAGGAAAAACCTTATCCAGGTAACTCACCCTGACCGAGATTCGAACTCGGGACCTCTTGAACGTGAGGCAGACATGCTACCATCTACGCTACCGAGGCGGGCATATTTATTAAATTGTTATTTACATACAAACAGGAAAGGTTTTGGATTAAATTGAATTTTCGTTGGTCCACCAACTCTAGTAGACGATAGTCAAACTTGGTTATCATTTTGATCAATAATATAAAGTTCATTTGGCATTTTAAACCACTTTGAACCATTATTACAATCACTCCGATTTTATTCAGCGAATTTTCGGGTAAAAATAATCTTCTTTAGGAAGTCGCCACTATATACGAGGAACATTGTAAACTTTAACAAAATAAATCAACAGTTATTTTAAAACATTTAAATGATTTCATTGCTTCTCAAAACATTGTCTGTTGACAACATTACATGTTTGTATTCAATGAAAGATGTACTTACAGCAATGACACCACTCTTCCTGAAGCACTTTCCAAACTATGATTTTGTGATATTCTACCACTTCATTTGAAGACGAAGGAGTGATTTTTCACGTTTTATCTTTTAATTTTTTGAAACAAGAATGAATCACAAGGTGTTGTATTAAGTGTAGAGACCACGGTGCTCAGCTTTAGATCAACCAGATATTCGGTTAGTTTCGCTATATGCCACGACGAGTTGAAATATACATTACATTGCGGTATTATTCACGATTTTTTTCCAAACATTACATTAAGCCGACATGTCAAAGTCAATCGACAGTAACGGTAAGTGTGTCTTCTAACGTCATATCAGCAATATGACGCGCTTTAGAAAAAAATAGCAGCCATCTTGTTACTAGTACTGCGAATTCATCTGAATTTTGTAGGCTTAGCTTCTGTTGGGAAGACCCATTGATTCGACTGACATTTATTTTACAGATCATCTCGATAAATCCAAAATTCCTTACGAATAACTATATTTCCAACCAAATGTCACCTAGGACTCCTTCAGTGCTTTTCCATACCAACTAATGCATTGTAGCATTTGATGGGTACTCAGTTTATGTAGAATGTATCGGACAGCAAAGTTTGCTCCCGTCTGACATATTTTTTTTTTAATTTGATTCATATCAGTTCCCAATGTCGCCCGAATACTTTGTATGACCTCTATCGCTCTTTTTAAAACACTGCTTGAACGGAGGAAATATTTTAATTAGGAACAGCGGTTATTGGATGTCTTTCATAAAATCCATCACTACGAAATAACCAATCTGTTTTGAAATGGTCCTATCAGTTACAAACCTTTGCCTTAAATAGTGCTTTTTCCTTAACTCATTTCTAAGTATTCATTACATCATTTACGCGTAAATATCCATCTAAGATTGTAAAAAATCATACGCAAGAATGTTCTCTGGTCAGATATGTTTAACCAAAAAATCTTTAAATGATAATAATTAACAAATGGAACAAATTAAGCAGTAATCAACTCGAAATACATCAAAAAGTAGATGTGAAGCAAGCAAATATCATTTGTAGTTATATAGAAAACTGAAGCTTATTAATAATAAACTAAACACTGCAGCAACACAACTTCACTTAATATCCTTCGGGACCGGTTTCGAAACGCTTCCGTTACATTCTCAGCCACCTGACTAACTCCAAGCCACTTCCGGAAGTTGAGGAATAGCTCGCTATCTTACTGCTATCTACCGGAAGGTAACACAAACTTATTGATGCCATTTATTGGCGGGATATCAAAATTCATTATGCGACCCTTAATTTTCAAAATAAATATTTTCTCGTAAACTATTACATCATTCAACTCATTAATCATTCAATTGTTTCAATAATTTAACTGCTTTATGAAATAAATCCAAAAGTTAAATTATTGAAACAATTAAATGGTTTGTAGTTTAATTCAAAGTTCTTACCCTGTGTGCATTTTGAAGTCCTCCACCCATTAGACACGTTGACTCATACCTACATTATTCCTTATCTACAGCTCAGATGATATGAATGAATAAATATATAAAATAAATATTAAGTAATAAATAAATTTCTGTGTTTCCCCAAGTGGAACACAGTGCCTTCTGAACCGCGCAAGCTCGAGGCCCGTACACAATAGTTTGAGGATCAGAGGTTTCTTGATCAGAAAGATTCCGGAATGAGTGATCAGACTAACGCCAGAAGTGAAATGCTGTTAGGGGAAACCGGAGGAACCGGAGAAAACCCACCCAGTGCCATGTTGTTCACCACAAAACTAACTTTGCGTTCGCCTGGGATCGAACCTGGGCCACCAAGGTGAAAGCCAAGCGGTCTAACCAACCAGCAATGGCACGTTCATGCTTGGATGAAATAGCAGTTATAAAATTAATCAATTTTTCAAGTCAAAATTCATAAGTATATTCACAAGTACTGGAATGGAATACAGTTTACTTCCAATGTATTTTATGTATATGTAATTTGAAGATCGATTTAACTTTCATTTTATAAATATATAAAACAATCCAAATGACATCAAAGTATTACTGCAAGGAGGCCACCTCAAAACTCGTACATTTCCCCGGTAGACCCCTAGGGACACATACACCGTTTGTGGTGACTTACTATTTTAAGTATTAAGTTCCGGGCTTTATTATTTAACTCCTATTATAGTTAATTGATGGAAATGAATCATTTCTCCACACTAGCCATATATAGGCTCAGGTTTTTGATAGATACAATCTACGATATACGAGTCAAATAGAGAATTTAATGTCCTGACGGCACGTTGGCCATGGTAGCTCAATGGGTTAGAGTGACTGGACGGAAATCAGGAGATTTGTGGTTCAAATCCCGACCGTGGCCTTGAATTTTTCATGTTGGCTCTATCTACATATATGTATACAATGTTGGTTTTAACTTATCGGAATCAAGGTTTCGTAAGAGTTTCATGGTATCCTAAACACATTTAAAACAAGCGGTTTGGGTTGAATATGCACCCGCGACCTTCTAATCTGTAGGCCAACGACTAACTAAATGAGCCATTTAGTCCGTAAAGCCTATAAGGCCACCCAAGTTAGATAAACATGTTTTTCTGAATGCCTAAACTCTCATCTAAACTGACATATATTTTTAAAAGCATTTACTTTATGGCATATTTACTGGAAAAACTATTTCCTAGCTCCATAAATATGCTAATATGGAAAACTGTTCTAAAAAGGAAGAACATTCCATCATAAGGATCATTCTTATAAAATATCTTGAATTTATTTTTGAAAACCGTAATTCAGGAATGGCTTAATTTGTTTGCACAAAAATGTTCAGTCACATTTTATACAAGTACAAGATGTAGTACAAATTGAGAAGGAACAATTAAGTACTTAGGGTTTTGGAAAAAAACACAAATTGTTTCCTCAAGTAATAATTGATAACTCGAATTATTCTAGCATACTAAACCATAAATTACTCGATTTTTATGTACTTATACGAGGGGCACTGTTTATATTTTGAGCCTTGGCCACCTTGAATGTTGTAGATGCCATCTGGTATTTCCAACGGAAAGTTTGACATTATTGACTATAATCTGCTTCAGGCTTGTCAATAGAGCAATAGTTGTCTTTTTTACACTATCTTGAACATTGCGTCTCAACAAAACATTAAAGTAACTCGTGAAAATATTCGTGCAACGATTTATTACGACCTTAAACGTAGATTATCAAGATAAGAGTGCATCGATCAAGTAACTTCCACATTTTGTGACGAAGCTATATATTTTGCCACTGTGAAACTCTAGTATAACGAATTTAATGGTGGCTACCGTTAGCTCATGATTAAGTTAGTGAAGGTCGTACAAAATCAGTTGTTGCGCAGAAAACATTGATGCTGTGCAAAAACTAATAATGCAAGATCGTCGTGCGACATATTTTGAGATTGAGGCAACCATAGGGATTAGTTCCACCAGCAATATATCAAATATTGCATGATTATTTAG
This sequence comes from Mantis religiosa, assembly GCA_030765055.1. Lineage (NCBI taxonomy): Eukaryota > Metazoa > Arthropoda > Insecta > Mantodea > Mantidae > Mantis > Mantis religiosa. Next base: position 95,005,323 of record CM060948.1, on the reverse strand, counting down.
CCCTGAGAAAGGTTTGCACCACATAACCTGACGCAATCTCAAAATGATGCTCGTGTGGAGTGGTGTAAAAGATGCTCAAGAAATAAATTGTCGATGCCTGAAAAGACGTATATAAAAGTGTAACAGGTGACGAATTGTGGATCTATGCGTATGAGCCGGAACATAAACAGCAGTCGACTGTATGGGTGTTTCAAGATAAAGCAAATCCAACAGAAGTTGTTCGCACTCGAAGCACTTCGAAGCAAATGGTCGCCTGCTTTTTCAGCAAAACTGGCCATGTGGTAGCAGTGCCTTTAGAGGAACGTAAAACGATCAATGCCGAATGGTAAGCAACCATTTGTTTGCCGGAAGTTTTCGGTGAAGTAAGGAAAACCAACAAGAACTTTAGGATCGTTCTTCATCAAGACAATGCACGTGCACACAGATCTCATCTAACAACAGAGTATTTGAAAACTCCAAAAATCGAATTAATCGGTCATCTGCCATACAGTCCAAATTTAGCACCCAATGACTCCCTTTTGTTCCCGAACTTAAAGAATAAACTACGTGGACAATGATTTTCGTCCGCAGAAGAGGCCTTTGATGCTTCCAAAAACCATATTTTGGAGGTGTCTCAAGAAGACTTGGAATAAATCCTTTGACAAATGGTTCAAGCGTATACGAAAGTGTATTGATCATAAAGGAAATAATTTTGGAAAAAAATAAAGCCGTTTTCAATTAGAAATTACTTTGTTTTAATTGTTATGCTCAAAATATACGAGGGTCTTTCAATAAGGAATGATCACAATTTTTGTTTGACAACGTACCTTTACCGATGCTCATAATTTTGATGCTCCTTCCTAAATTAGTCTCCCCCTAAATGCGATGCACTTGTCCCAGCATTTCTGCCAGTCTTCAAAGACATGCTGGAAACCATTTTTTGAGAGATCCTTCAAAATCGCCTCCGAAGCCTTCACCACTGTCTCTGATTATGGATAATGCCTCCCACGAAGGCGTTTCCTCAAGTTAGGGAATAGAAAAGAGTCAGGTGGTGCTAAATCCAGACTATAGGGAGGATGAGGGATGCACTTTACGTTGATTTTTGCAAGATATTCAGCAACAACATTGGCCAATGCGGCCGTGCATAATCGTGGTGCAGCGTTCAGCCTGCTTCACGGAAATATGGTCTTTTGCGCCTGATATGGACTTGCAATGCTTTCAGGACATCCCTGTAGTATTGTGCAGCTACTGATGTGTGCGCAGGTACCACATGCTGATAAACCATTCCATATGAAATAATGAGATGACTGTAACTTTCCCATCAGAAACAACAAATTTTGCTTTTTGGGGGGTTAGTGATAAAGGAGAGATTTCCACATTGAGCTTTGCTGTTTGCTCTCACGATCAAAGTGATGTAGCCAAGTTTCATCAGCAGTGAATACGTTTGAAAGAAACTCTGGATCTTCCTCTAACATCAACTTTAACTGCATGCAGACCTGCATGCGAATGTCCTTTTGCTCGGGAATCAACAGTCTTGGAACACATCGCACACAAACACGTCTCGTGTGTAATGTTTCTGTCACCAACGTGTGGGTGGCACCCACTGAAATGTTCAGTATATCAGAAAGTGATCCTAAGGTAATTCGTCGATCCTATCTCACAATGGCAGTAGCAGTGTTGATGTTTTCTTCCGTAAGAGCAGTAACTAGAGCACCGGGTCCACCTTCCTTTGAGATTGTCTCCCCTCTTTAAACATTTTAAACCATATTCTAGCTGTGCTGTAGACTCTCCATAGGCCTCCTGTAAGATGTACAGGCCTCAACTGAAGATTTGTTGAGACGAAAGCAGAATTTCAAAGCTGCATATTGTTCCTCGCATGTTACCTCCATTGCAGCGGTAGGCGATGCTGAACATGTCTGAACTTGCCTGGTTCTCACAGGCGGAAACCAGGAGTACCAACAATGAAACTACTACGGCATGTTTGTTTCACATTAAGCTAACAGAATATAAGATTGAAATTTAGTACGAAAAATTATGAACATTCTTTATTGAACAGTCCTCGTAAATAGTGCCCCTTGTAAAGAGATTGTTATTCACTTTTCAATGTTTTCCGCTAAATTGAGGAAGCTTGATTTTGAAAAATGTAGGTATCTCCGCAGTCTCAGTAGGAATTTAAAGTAGGTTTTACAGTATCCACTTAACTGGAAGAATAGTGCCCTAAAGCTCTCTAAAGGACCTATCGTGGAAAGATAATTAAGTAGTGGTTAAATATGGAAGCCCTAGTGGTATCCCTACATATGGAACTCCGCCGAAGGCTTTTAATTTAGTGGAGTATCGTGTATCACCGTACTGCGTCGTGATACAGTGAGTTGAGGGATATGCTCCAGTTCTCTGCCACAGAAAGCGCCCAGGTTAACCCTTTGAAGATGCGGATTGTAAGTCCGGGTGTGGGATCAGGTCCCACTTAGCATCTTGAAGACTTTGAGGAGCTGCAGTAGCGAATCCTGGTCAAGAATGCTAACTTTCTGATTGGGGATGCCGAGATGCTGATCACGTCTCCTCCCCGAATCGGTTGGATGATCGTTCACCTCTGCCTTGCGTATTTGTGCATGAGATCGGTAGTCGGGTTATCAGGCTTAGGTTCGCATGTGGGCTCTTACGCTGTGGATTATTTTTATTACGTATCACTCTATACTCCTCCAATTTTATGAATTCTCGGACCCCTTGTTTCTAAAATCACTAGAGCTTTACAAACTTTTTGTTCTTAGAGTTTAATAGGGTTAAGTAAAGCAATAAAGGTGTCTATAGAGAGATAAATTTATGTTAATTATAAAAAAGACCTTTTTTTAATTTCTGCAGCTGTATTAGAGTGCCCTATTTACTAGGTGTACGTTCTTGTTTGTTTTTTCTTGTTTTTTTTTTTTTTTAAATTTTAGAGATATCTTTTATATTTCAAATAAATCAATTGTCGATTCTACACCATTTCACGGTAAAGAAAGGTATTAGATCCTTACAGACTGGAGTAAAGAGGCAAACTATAACCCAAGTTTTAGGGGTAGGTTTGCCCAAAGACTTGTACAGATGTTGACCATGGAAGATCCTGAATATTCGGGTATGCAGTTTCATCCTTTCCAAGGTGTACCATGAGAGTTTATATTCCCCTATGCTTTTCTGAACAGGTTTTCCTCTGACTGTTTTCTGACATAAACGAACCTTTTCTCAGTAATTACAGAAGCTAAATAAATTAAATTTTATAACGATAAGGCTACCTTTCATTTCTCTTTCGAATCTGATTTGATATAAACGATACTAGTTTTCACCTTGTAAGAAAATAAATTCTGATGGATTTTAATCAAGGATTGTTTATTCAAGATGACAGCACTATATCCTTAGGTATACCAACTAAATGTATATTATAGGTAGTGTGTTATTGACGGAGAAATTAGTTTAAAACCTATAGAAATTTCGGTGTGATATCTCTAACTCGCTCTGGATAATCAGTCATGAATCTAATAGGTTTAAAAGAGCTTTAAAAGTCCCTCCTTAAGCAAAAGTATAACATTTTTCAGATACATTTACATCGTTTTTATCTTTAATCCAATATCAGTTTAATTAAATATCTATTTACATACAAACATGCATTTATGCATGTGCTTTTGGGGTTCTGAACACTCCTGCCACGTGAATGTATATATGTGGAACCTTGATATAGAGTATTTGGTTGTAATGTAATACATCCCATTCCCGACAGGTAAGTTATTAACTATTTGCAGTTCTCTTTATTTCCTATGCGGTTCCAATGTGGTTGATTAACTGCAGATTGAATTAGCAACCACCAAAGGCTGGATTATTGCTGTATTCTTTGTGTGAGTAAACACTTAGGAATGTACAGAGCGTTTATTGATCCGAAAAGGCACCGGCTCCACAGGTTCAAAAAGTACTATATGCGCTCTGTTAATTGTGTAGTGTTATTTAATTATTCACTTGATATTCAACAAAGGGAGCTTTTATTTCGAATTTAATAATATGAGCATTACAATGTACCAATAACTCCTCTGACTGCGGAGCAAAGTCAAGTGTTCGTTCCATAAACCGAATTCTGGACCATCATTTCATCCCCTTTGTTGCATCCCGGCATCCTCAAATGGGAATAAAATGAAGGGGACCATCATTGCCAGTCTAATTAAGCTCTTTGTCATAGTTGCTCACACAAAATGACGAATTCCACATGCTAATTTCTCCAATATACCTTTGAAGCTGATCTCTTATGTTGCTTTGTGTGATTTGAATTTTATAACACCATTAAATCTCGGAAACCGTGGAATTTCTTTATTTTTGTTTTTCATAAATTCGAGATTGTTCTAAAACTTTCCTTTGCGTAGTTTTGTAACCTTCATAAATGCAGAGATGCAGGGTTAAAGGCCCGCCTCGGTAGCGTAGATGGTACTATGTCTGTCTCACGTTCAAGAGGTCCCGAGTTCGAATCTAGGTCAGGGTGAGTTACCTGGATAAGGTTTTTTCGGGGTTTTCCCTTATCCTTACAGACGAATTTCGGGTAGCTCTAAGCTCCATGGACGCTGGACACATTTGAGCATCATTTCACCAATTTCATTCACCGTCCGATTTGACTTAATGTTGCAGGACGTAAAAGCACTAAAAAAAAAAATGCAGGGTTAAGTTTAATCAGATATGACAAAAAATAAAACCGTTGAACGTGTTTGATTACTGTTTTGAAATATTTATTTAACTGACAACCCTTCACCTCTTTGCGTAAAGGATTATTCTATACTTGCGTTTTCAGTAACGTGAATTCAATTGGTGACTTAAATATATTTAGAAAACCTGCAGAAGAGTTATAATGAGACAGACCTAGCTCTTAACAAGAAAGACAGGCTGAGCAAACTCTAATGTCCCACCTGTAGTTGATCACATCATCCAACGTAAATTACTGAAACAGGGTAATTCCCGACGATGAGAAACAGCCCACTTCAGCACCCGACGCATCCTTAGGCGAAATAATTGATTAGGCTGGAAACGGGAAGTCTAACGTCCCCTCTAGTGTATAAATTTAACTGGTCGTTAACTTCCTCGGCTACTCAAGCCCAGGGATCCATGTACGGTACGGTGCCTCTGAAGTGTCACTGGATTTCACACAGCGTTGTCTGTGATTTTCCTAGCTTCCATTCTTTCCTTCGTAACGTTTCGGGCAGCTTGCAAAGATGCTTGGTAGCGTTGAACGTTTTCTAAACAAAGCCCTTCCGGACGGTGTATAACCTAGGGATGAACTAATCTCTACTGTGAAGGAGTCTAAGTGATACTCAGGTCTACAATAGATAAGTAAGTGTAGAGAGAACTCTTTCAGAGCGAGATGTCCACGATTCCTTTAACTCAGCGTTAAGAGCCTAAACTGCTTCTGGATTGCAGCGCAGAACAGCTGGAGAGTATAGCATCACTACCACCCCATCTATTTAACACTTCGGAGTTTATGGCATGTCAGCCAATGGCTAATTGTGCGTCATACTCTGGAAGGAATGATGACAGTAAAGTAGCCTGCAGGTAACCAGAAGCTATCACATGGGGTACTACAGCCAGGATGGGTCCCTAATATGTGTAAGCAATTTCTTCAGCCCAATGAGGTTCCAGGGTGCCCACCACAGTCCGGTCCTGGAAGGACAGCCATACGATCGCAGCGCCTCCCCTCAGCCGAACACAGTATTTCCAGATCGCTACTGAAAAGGCCGGATGGAAAGAATGATATGAAAGAAAAGGAAGTTAAGGAATGGAAATATCCTTCCTAGTAATCGACTAGTGATCCGGAAAAAAAAAACGAAAAAGACAAAGGTCAGGAAGGTCAGCCATGAGAATCGAAACCGCGACCTCCCGAATGTGGACCACAGGTGTTATAACTTGAGCCATCCCGCTCGGTTCACTACCACTCTAATACACGCTATGAGTAAGAACTGGTAGTTGGCAACAATAGACGTATAAGTAAGTACATACAAATCTTGCATTTGGCGACGGTTATGGTCTTTAATGAATCAAAATAAACTTGTCTACAGAGAGTGCTAGCAGGAATGTTAAATAAAAATCAATAATAAACAATGCATTGACTAACTCCATTCTAAAGTAAATGTGAACTTCACCGAGAAAGGTGACGCCGTGCTATCGTGTGTAACTCCCATCAGGCGATCGTTGGTGCGGCTCCTTTGATTGACCACTCTGGTTTGGGTTTTCCTACGGTTTCTCTTGTCACTAGGTGAATGTTGGGATGAGTTCTCTATTCCTTGGATTTCTTTTCTTTCTCATTTCATTCCCTTGTCATTTTTCAGGTTTGACTCTCAGCGCGGTAATTCCGGTGGATGTGAACAGATGGCACAGATGCTTGCACCGTACAATCCTTTTTTCCCTAGCCCCTTTTGAAGTTTGTGCTCATACCACTAGGATCGCTTCATTAGCCTCTAACTTGAGTGGAGATTATAAGCTTCGTTTGTGCGCCAGGTGCCAAGTTAAAATTTAGGGACTTCGGCACCTCTCTGCGGCTTTGCTGCTCCACTTTCTGTCAGCCTGTAGTCTCTCTTCGCCGCATACCTTGTCCCTTGGGGCGTACTAACCCGATCTGCCGAGTTGCGTAGGGTCCGGGTGTCCCCTCCCAGTTACTTCAATCTCAAGCGTATTACCCAAAAAGTTCTATTGGTTGGAGAAAATGAAATATTTTATCCTGCTGTCATGAAATACCCAAAATTCATGTCCCATTATCCCATTATCTCAAAACGTTTGAGATATCAAACTGAATTTTTTACATGTTTTAAATGCATGTATTTTAAGTTCATTAATCCACTTTTATACTATTTGCTTGCCTATTAAAGATATATGAACATTCCCTTAAGCACACTATCCTCATGTTAAAATGTATCATAACTTATTTTGTTAAAAGGTAATTAAGGATGCTACAACAGATAATTGCAACCAAAATAACACTTACAGTTTCTATGATTCAAAAACTTTATTCTGCTAACTTTAATAATTTCCGCGAAAATGTATCATTTATACGGGAAAATGTCATTCACAGCAAAAACTTTTGAAAAAAACGTCAAAGAGAAGCTACAAACTCTCGTGTATTTACAAGGAAAGAAACCATGTGCCTTAGGCACATAGATACTGTCATACTTAATAGTGGTACCAGTATCTGAAGCAAAACGTCCACTATATTTGGCTAAATATGCCTTTTCCAATGGGTACTACAAAATAGCAGATGCAGTACACTTTAAAGATATTCTAAATATTAAGAGAGTTAAAGGAGAACCTTAATATATTTTGTTTTGCTTATTTATTTACTTATTTATATTTTGTTAAACAAAATAGGAGCATAAATGTATCAGTTTTCATTGTCATTCAACTCATATCTTCCAGCGCGTAGAGACGTCTCAAAAGAGAATCAGAATAACCTTCTCTGCATTCGGCTGCGTCCGGAATTTCTTGGTTTCCTGGTGATGATGAATGACGCTCTTTGTTTCGAGATGGTAGGGTGCACCCGATTTTATTTCCTGTAGCAATTCTCGCAATGTAGAGTTTATCTTCTAACTCAAAACGCCGCAGCAGTTCTTCACAGACGTCAAGAAATATCTATTACAGTTCTAGAGTGAACTGCTGTGGCAACAATTTGATAGATAAGTTGTGAAACTTCGGTACGTTTTGAAAGATGCGATATTCTGAGCCATAGCTAACGTTCACATTTGCCGATTTTCCATATCTATGGAGATACTCTGTCACAACGTGGTGTACCTGACCTAGACGCAGAGTGCTTTTGACAGGGATCACACCACTTCCAAGCTTTCTACTCTACTCATACACTTGCTGCAGTGATAGACACATAACACTACACCGGACCTTCATTCGCCGATTGATGTCAATGTGTTTCATAACATTAACGCACAAAAAAGTATGACAAAACGCTGTTCTTCTTTGGGGTATGTCACAAGCGGACCAGCTATTTTGAAGTGACATTCTGACTGCATTACCTTATCTCAAAAATTTACCAGAACAATGGAACGTAATGCCGACGTTTTATTTACACTTCTAAGGTTTTTCGTTTGACTCCCCCTCATGTAAGTTTTGTATCTTAAATGACAAGATGCACATAAATGAAAAAGAAGTCTTCTATTGATAAAACCTCTGAAAAACAATGTGTCATTTGTGGTTTCCTGAAGCAATTTTGAAGGATTGTTGAGAAGCAACACACTGAATTATTTAATTAATGATTCCTAAAAGCTTTGTGACAAAGGTTTAATATGAAACAAGACAGTAAAGTATAATAAACCTAGCAAATTCAATGGCTGTAGGTCCACCTCGGTAGCGTAGATGGTAGCGTGTCTGCCTCACTTTCAAGAGGTCCCGAATTCGAATCTCGGTCAGGGTGAGTTAACTGGATAAGAGGTTTCCGAAGATTTCCCTTATCCTGAAAGATTAACGTATGGTATTTCTAAGCTCTATGTACCGGGGCCTCATTTGAGCATCATTTCACCCATTTCATTCATCGTCCGATATGACTTATCATTAGAGGACGTAATTTAAAAAGAGAAAAAGGCTGAAGCTGGAGTAAAAATCCTAAATGGTTGCCGACTTGCGTCCATTTCATTAATGAAAATATAATCTACTTACGGAAGTATCTCAAGGATTATTTACATAATACGCTTTCTGTTACTTAAATAATGAGAAACAGAATTAAATCATCGGAGACGGCGGGTTCCCTCTTGTTCATTAAACATCTAGATTGGCATTTAGGTTGCTGATTTAGAGTATATCTTTGTAAACATCCTTACTTTCACCAATAACGTAAATGAAAATGACGTGAAACCTGCATTCTGGGTTTTATGGGTATTAATGGTCGAGGATATATCTTGGCTGTGGGGATATATGGTTTTTCTTGAGAAAAATTTTGCAACGCTTCAACATCTAGCATCATGATAAACTAATTCATGGCGACTGTTTCATTGCAAGAATACTTCTGAAGTAAAAATTTGGCAAGCGTGAACTATTTTGTTATACGTGCGATGGATTGTCTAAAATATCAACAACAATATCTCTGTTAATGCCCTGTGTTACAAATTATACTCTTATGTTTTATTGCACTTAGAAAAATAATTTGTCTATAATCCTATAGAAACCAAGTCACACTTAAGTCATGAATGCTGTAAGTGGCTCCACCATGGATGCTTTCTGACGGTCAAGTTCTTCCTTGCATCTTGTAAACTGTTCCAGCAGGAGAACAACAAAGTAGAGGATATTGCAAACGTTGCAATTAAAGGTACAGTAACTTCGCTTCGCAGTCAATTGTGCAGCAATTGTCATATGTGGTTCATTACAAATTTATTTATGACTTTTTTTCATTAACTATGTTTCTGTTCATCATCCTTATTATACTGATATTATTATTACTCCTGGTGTTCTTTCTGTTTTACTTTGATCTCTACCCACTTTGCAATTCCTGCTTATTTGTTATCCATTTATGTGTTCTTTGTGTTACACTTTCCAATTTTAAATTGTTATTCTTTAGTATGCTTTTTCCACAGTTACATTCTGTATATAGAGGAAGCCGTGTTTATACAAACAATTAATAAATAAAACCTATATGCTTCACAACATTTTGGGCCGCTGTCACTAAAAGACTCAATCTGTTCGATCGCCGGTGAAATGTGGTTTCTCTCACCCCAATGATGATTGTGTCTGTTGTGCATTAATGATTAGTCTGCATCCAGCTGTTCGGTGTGACAGGATCAAGACTGCGGAGTGTGATGTACGCAAACCACGTACAATCTATCCACGTGGAAAATGTTAATCCAAAATGTCACGAACAGAGAGCGTGAATCTGCAGATGACACATGCTGTGGACAACCTTCAGATAGCGCAATTCTCTTAGGGGTTATATTGCTACATCTCAGACTTTCTTGAATAGGAGGCACCATTAGGCTACTGTTGCAAGACACCTGGAAGATTCCTTTCCCCCTCTCTCCAAATGACGCATGTTATTAAATTTGAGTAACTTTCCCACCCTATTACGTCATAATAGTTTTTAACAACATAATAAGTCTGCGGAGTGACTTATTTCAACCAATAATGGTTGCTTATGCACACTTTCCTTACCTGTTTGTTTGCCAACATTCCAAACTCAAATTCGTTACGGCACGAACGTAAAACGCGCTTTCCGTTCGGACATTTGTTTCAAATGTCAAGTCAACTGAAAATGTGGGCTTTGTTCAAACCTTTTTTAAATGATAGTATTTTTAAATGTATATAAAGTAATATACAACACACCATCGAAAACAACCTGAAGGAGATACCTATGCTGTAATTAGAGCGACTTGGCTCCTAGGTAAAATACCTTTTCCTATTTGTGATGTGTTTGCTCTGCATACTTTACATATTACATTGGTCTACACCTTAAGGGAAATGTTTTAGCTTCCTCTTCTGCTACTCTGTGAATCACGTTGGTTGTTGCTATTAATTTCTCACCAATTCTAACACATTGTTTGGTGCGTTAAGTGAAGGCACAGTTTTACTGGGAAAAAAAGAAAAAAAGTCTGCACTGCACGCTTATTGTCTACAGACATCATTTTCACCTCCTGTCAGGTCCCTTGGTTCTTCAGCTTTAGTCAATGTACTTTTCTATTGATTTGTTGATATATTTCATTACATAACATACTGTCTGGTATAAAGAAATTTATGTCCTCAACATGAGGTAAGTGTGCATCATATTTTGAGATAATTTACACCACACGCATTTTGAGAAAAAAGAAGTATATTCACAGTAAGATCTGTATTAAATTTCTGTTTTATATCCGAGTATCATTATTTATCTTTTTAGGATATCAAGGGTGCGCAAAGAGTTTATTATGTCCTAGAAATTACGCAACGTTTGAGAAGAAAACTCAGAAATAGTTGTGTTTATATTACTAGAAAAAGCAATACTAAACTTAAATCCCCTCATAACAGGATGCCAAGGCAACCTTCAGTTTCTGACAAAAGGAAGACTAATTTTATCTTTGCGTTTTACTATTTTGTGAACATAGTTACCCTTTGTATGATTATCAGAGCATACTTATCTGAAACTGGAGAAGTTCTAAGAAAGTAAAAAATAATTCTGAACATTAATAGCCCTTAGAAATTTTTAAACGATATCCAGAGCTTTCTGTTCGTTTTGCCACTAATATTAAGCGTTCCGAACATCAGTGAATGAGCACATTTTCCCAGTACACCAACAGCTTAATCATAGTAACCGAAGGCGAGCCACCAGAAAACATTTTGTGCTCTGACGAATCCAGTCCAGCAGCTGCTTCAAGGTAGAAAAAAGTGATTGCTAAACGAATAGTGAAGTAACCTGAAAAAATTTGCATTTTGTCCTGGATCATTACACTCTTATACTTGCAGGAAATAGAGCAGAAGATATTTCACCTTCTTATGCAGCGCATTGCTCTTGATGAATATGGACCAGATATCGATACATTAGCACTAACACTGAATGGTTTTACTTCCAAATAATGTGTGATTGATTGGAGACTCAAGCTTTAAGAACTCATGGAGAAAGTCATTATTAGTATCAATTTTATTTCATGCATCTTTGTATGTGGAACGGTTACATTAAAAATATGACAACATTTGTATGCTTACCTACAAACAGTACTCATGTCCTTCAACCACTTGATGTGGCTTTGTTTGATTCAGTGGAAACTGCTGAAAAAATGGTAAAATGGTTTGAAAGCAGTAATGAGTTCAAAAACACAATTATAGAGAAACAAGATCTGCTTAAGAAATAAATGAAGTAAACTGCACTTAATACACATTGTAATTTAATTTTTGGCTTTCTGAAAAGTGGAATTTATCCAAATGTTGTTCATTAGCGCCCAAGAGCTCTTGACATGGTGTAATTAAACTTACATCTTTGCGATCATTAAAAATTAACAGATCAATAGAACACTACTGAAAGCTACTGAACGTTGTAGGAAAAAGTTACATCAACATTGCTCCAAGAAAAAGCATAGGCCCTGAAGTTCTAGAGCTTGAAAGCACTCCATCCAGCTGTACAGGGGAAAATTTTCCAAATGTGAGAGTAGGATAAAAACAAAACCAAAAATAAAAATGAAGGTAGTGGTAATTCAGTGTAGCAGTAACGGTAGTAGAATTGCTATGCAAAAGTTAGTCAAGTCTTCTAATGCACATAATCATTGACATACTAGTTCATACAAAGATATTCTTGGCAGCATTAATGAGCCAAATGAACATCAAAGTGTGGATTTTATGAAAGTGCAGAATACAAATATTTATACTGGTAGTATGCAATCACCATATTGTGATTCATTATAATTTTCAGCTGTTTTATATTTTTCAGGTATCATGTTATGTTAACATTTAAAATCTAATAACTGCATTTTTCTATGGAAATTTAACAAAATGCATGTCTTTTCAGCCATACAATCCATATTTTTGTAATATTTTCCACTCCAAACTCTAGAAAATGTGCGTTGGGCAACAGTATTGCCCGTTGGGACCTGATATTGCTCCACTCTAACGTTACCTATTTGTATCAATGTAATTTGAAAATGGTAATAAGTTGTTTGTCCCTTTGAGGATACTTCGCACCGGCACATTCATATAACCGAAAGCAAAATATCCGCTTGAGTGATTTCTGTATTTTTATTTTGTAACCTTTTAACACTGAGTTGCAAGTATGGAAACAAAATCTAATTTTAATGCTGTTTTACCTTTAAAATGTAATTGACTTTTAGAATAGAGCAAGGAAACAACTGAGCATAACCCACCATTTATATAGCAGAATACAGACACGGGTATCTGAGGTCATTAAGGCACGCACGGAATAGTGAACGCCAGATTTTCAGTTCAATTCCCGCCAGGGACGTTCTCCCTGGATTAGGATTTACTAAGGAGGGGATTCGGCACGGAGACCAGACGTTCTCCCTGACTGTGGATTTTACACGCCTTGCTCCCTCCTAATAACTGTCGAATGTTGGGGAGGCATCTTAAAGTTAGACCTGGAACGCTCCCTTTCCGAATTTCCCCTCCCAGTTCTGATTCAGTTTCATGAAGCGACCGGTGTTATCGTATCCGTAGGAATAACTTTAAAGAGTAATTAAAATATTTAGTGGATTACTTATAACAATGCGATTGTACAACACATTTTCAAGAAATTAGCATTTTAATAAATGACTGAATGTTCTTTGATTTTTATCTAAATAACGCTCTTCTAATCGTTAAACAATCAATTAGATCCCACACGAGCTTTGATTTGCTCCAGTTAAATCAAAACGTCTAGTAACGTTACTGTAAATCGGTTTAAAATTTTCTTAAATTAAGGAAAGTTTGAAAGTAATCATTCGTTTTCAAGTCGCCCCTACAAATTGCATTTTGTGTGTTGTTACTCCAAATCTGTATTTAATGATTAATTCTTGAAAATAGTGCCAAACATATTGACAATAAGATAATTTTCTAAACGGTACTGAGTGTTGGATTTCTTACTTCTGTTGTATACGACACCCTTGGGGGCGGTACAAGTGTAGTTATCACTCAGTCTTCATCGTACACTAACCTGTAATTGAATTTTTTTTCTCTATTTCAAATAGAATTAAGTATTATTAATTTTTATGAAGGAATTATATGTAAAATGCGATATGAGTAAATAAAAGATCACAGAAAAATCATCAACAGCTATACAAGAAATGTTGTATTTCCTCTTTTGTTAAAACTTTGATCAAGATAGAGTATCTGTTGGCAATGACCAGTTCAGATCTATTTCAAACCGTGGTCCTACTTGTGTGTAGTAGTACTATGAAGTAAGTGCATTTTGTCCCTTATTTTCGGTAACAAAACCTCAGCCAGCTCAGCTTTAATCAGCTCGCTTTATTGTTTAAGTTGCAGAAGATGCTTTTGTTGCTCTTTTTTTTTTTTTTTTTGTTTTTTTTTTTTTTTTTGTTGTTGTTGCTTGTTCCATTTATACCCCGCCTTTAACTGCTATGGTCATATCGGCGGCCGTTCTCCTTTGGAACATACCGAAGGTGTTAACTGGTTATCTTTTGGTTTTTAATCATTACATCACGCACAAATTCACACTCTCATTCATACTTCCAGACTCTGTGGAAGATGGGGAATTATCATGGTCGGAGAAAAATCCCCACCCCCACCGCCGGGAATCGAACCCGGGACCCCTAGCACGGTAGGCAGGTGCTCTACCGATTTGTTGCTCATATTCCTTTTTTGGAGGGTCGTATGTGCTCATGTGGCATGAACACAGGAAATAACGTACGCTTCTGGAATGACAATAAAATGTGATGGGTAACAGTGATATGACTTGATCTTCCCAGCAGTAATTCGAAGACACCTAGCAAGCAACTTGACAACGTTGCACCGCGGATCACTTTACTAAAAGTAGTTACACGCACATTGTATGCTGCATACAACTATTATGTGTTTCAAATGGGATAATATTTGTCCATGAGCGCTACTAGGTGAGCAACCATTCGGAGTCCTGCAGTGTTGTCGTATTACATTCCCCCTATGTTGGTGTGTGACGAGCGCCAAACTAATCAATGTCTAACAAATCATATTCGCACTAAGACAAAAATTCAGATTTTGCAAAAACTGATCTTTGAGGAAGGTAGAAAGTAATGTATTTAACATAACTGTAAAAACCCGATATTTTTAATTCAAATATTTTTCCTAATACAAATAAATAAAGTGGATACCATTATATTATAAGAATGCATTGCGACGTAAGTACTGTAATGAACATCATTATTGGTTGGCATGTGTGCATGAACGTCTATTTGAAATTAATCAGAACTGAAACGTAAACATTTGACATGACGTGATAAAAGAAATATGTACTTTCAATAAGCCAAGGTGTTTGTTAAATTCGATGAGAGGAAACAATACACTTCCTGCTGGTCTGGCAGAACGTTTCTGGTCACACTATATCATTGTTTATGAATGGTTCGTAATGTCTATTTACTCTAGAGAGTTCAAAGCAGTACTATTCAGTTACTCTTCCAAGTGTATCAGCTGGATCAATAAGATACTACGATCCACCTTTTCCCCTTACTAGTGCCAGAACAATCCAATTGAGTTACTTTGAGCTCAAATTATGTTGCAAACATAAATAATATTTTATACTTACTGACGTTGAACGACTTATTCACGAAGAAATTGACAAGGAACACAACAAGACTAGGAAAACTGCATTAGACATCAGATGAACTACAAGAAGGCGACTTTTGGAAAGAAATAGCACGTAACAAGATATTCGAACCTATCATCATAAATTTGCAGTACTCTAGACGATGAAGACAATGACAATGACGAATTATCTCTTAACGTAAGTAACATTGACAGCTATATGATGCACCGCTGGTATTTTCACTGGACTAGAAAAATAAGTAATTCATAAACTATAATTAATTTTAAACTAAATATTTAAACCATTTGCATAATATACGAACATCCTTATTGCAATTGTGATTTAAACAACTGCATTATTAAAAACTTTGGACAATTCAGTTGGCGTTCCCTTACGTCTAGCGCCAAGAGGACCCGCAAGTGTGCGAGAGAGAGGGAAATTTTAAAGAGTGGAGGTAACGAGGTGTTATGGCTGAAGACTCTAAAGCATCTGATTCGCTACAGGCGAGAACTCTTGCCATTTGAAACACATAATAGAAGATAGTGGAATATTGCACAGACAAGAGAACATTCATAGGTATATTGTGTTGCTATGCGTCCCTTACAAACGTTGGAGGACGTAAATTACAAAAAAAAAAAAAAAAAAAAAAAAATGCATCCCTTACAAACACAAAATTTATAACATTATTTAAAGATATTTATGTACGTTTTTATTTATGATATTAGAGATACTAATAAAACCTCCAAAAAAGTGTCAACCTACCTGACGTTTGAAAATCGCTCTCCGGCACCACAACTCGCTGATAAATTTGGAGCACGGAGGGCCCATTGAGAAAAGAGGAATGAAGATTATATACTATTATATAATATGTTAAGCACTATGCTGACAGGTTTCCTTTTCCTCCCATACTTACCCTTTACCAAAGATTCCAAATAACTGCTCCGTTTCTATAGCTTGGATTATATATAATTCACTTGGCTGATTTTGTTCTAGAACTTGAAAAGTGAAAATTAAAAGACCCGGGTTTCTGCTACTTCTTGGAAGGATTATAAATCTATTAATGGGTATGCCAATGAAAATAGCCAGCTGAAAACAAAATGCTCTCCTTTTAAACACTACATTTCATAAACCATATTTTAAAAATTAACCTTCCCTAAAAGCTGTCATAGTTTTCTAAATTACAGCCAGGACATGAGATTTACTTTTCTTTAGTTTTAAGTTTTCTTTTGTTAAACAGTTCTTGTAAACTCCTTACACCAACTATTCACAAACTAAAATAACACATTATTTAATGCAGCTTTAGGTAGTGTAAAGCAGTATTTGATATATATTTTTGTACAAGCTATTTTAATAATGTTTTAATAGTTGTAGCTAATATAATGGGTGGGCAAAGAGTTCCACTTGGGGCGACAGTTTGATACAATTTTTAATATTTAGCTCAGGGTAAAGCAATGAGGTTTTTCCCAGGGTATGCGTGAGCATGTATGAGAAGGATAGTTTTAATGACACTAGAATGCCCGTTTCAAACTGGTTTAATGACTGCTTCTTTTTATCAGAACATCGAACTTGAAGTTGCCGACCAAGGGTTGCCAATATATCACTGTTCAGAGAGACTGAGGGTGGAATGCTTATTACTCGATAAACTTAATTCATTCTTCACGTACATATGAACCGACAAATATCTTTTCTCATCACTTCTGGTCTGCCCTCGACCAAGAGAGAAGAAGAAGACTGCCCTAATCGGCCTGACGCCGAAGACTGAATGACTACACAGTTGCGCGTGAGTGTCTAGCTTTCACTTTCTCGAAGCCCTTTATACACACAAAGGTTCCCTTTGTGACAATTTTGTCCATTGTCATTATTAAGGTCCGAAGAATGTCTTATTCGACAAAGTCAAGTGCTACCCTTTAGAACTCTGCTAATGACACTGTTTCTTACATTTCATTTGTTAAAACAACTATTCAACCACGTTGCTATTCAACTCGACTGCACATGTTCGTGTCGTAACAAACATACAAGACTCCTTTGAAATCCATTACGATTCTTTCTACATTGCACCCCTTAATTTCGGTATCATAGTGGTACGGTACTTAATGGCAAAATATAAATTTAAGGTGTTAGTAGTACAGTACTGTACTTAGTTAAACCCTTAAAGTATTCATTTTAGTTTTTGAAAGCAAATAGTACACTGGATTATGTGTATAAAGCTTAATCTGGTATCTGTAATTATTTGTTATGTGTGTATTGCCCAGTGGCGAAGCTGCAGTGAAGCTCTGAAAGAGCAGCTTCCCCAGACTTTTAGGAGAAGAAGAAGAAAAAGCATTCCTAGTAATATTTTATTTGCTCTGGATACATTTTCAAAATTTATTCGTGAACATTTGGGTGCTGCGGACAATTGGACAATTGGCTGTTTAATTTCGATTAACCCATTTCTCGAGCTCATTGAATACGGAAAATTTCTGTATTCATTCATTACGGAATCAATCGTCACTCTTCGGTAGTTAGGAAGAGCTAACAGATTTTGTCACGTGAAATCTCTGTAGTGTGTAAAGGAAAGAGTGTTTCTAATGTGGCGCTTGTAAATACAACTGTAAGTATTGTGACTTTGTGGGTTCGTGAAATTAAAAGTCTAATTGCACAAACTCCGAATGTTCTTTATTTCTACCGAATTACAGTTGGAACACTTGCCGAGCACACACAATTACAATTCGCCAGTTCGTCTGTCACAGGTCCACTCTACACTCACAATTACGTACAACTCCTCTGAACACGTACCCAGACCTCCAGTCCGTTCACTAGCACGGCGCTCTTCATAGCTGCTCGCCAAGAACTAAACTGAATCGCCCACTGCAGGTCTTATATAGGAAGATTGCTGTTTCTGGAAGTCTCGCGGTTCAATGAATCATCGCGACTGTTCCAGACGTCAGGGAGAGGGGAAAGAGATGGCTAGTGATGTTTTTCCAACCATCCCCTCATTATCGCTACAAGATAAATGGGTAGGCGTTGTTGAATGCTTCCCGTCTGGTCCCTACCTGCCAGCTGCTAGTTCTCTCGGGAATTCCGATGTTCGGGTGACAGTATATATTTAAGATGTTCTCGGGTTTCATACAAGGTGTAAAGACGAGGAAAAACTAAATATTACTAAAAGTGACAAGGCAAAAAGCTTCTTAATAATGATATTGGCAGGCAAAGCCAAGGTATTAAAACATTTAATTTAAGCCTCTTTAATGAACATATGTGATACAATTTCATAGTTGATGTGGGTGTCATAGATTGCGAAAATTATTTTTGGCTGTGCTTGATAATTGTGCAAGGAAACACACACACAAACACACACACACACACATAATATATATGTGTGTGGGTATATATAATTCATTATTATCTCTTATTTTAATGAAAATTAAAAATGAAAATTAAATTACTTTATCTAAAAGCACACATAAATCCAGTACTAAAAGGAGAAAATTTTTAAGTATTTACGTGCCTAATGACACTGGCTTTCTCAAAATGTAATTCCATTGAATTGAAAGAGAGGATTATGATATTCTATACTAAAAGAGAGAAGGTAGGGAAGCTCAAGCTAAAGCTGGAGTTCAAGCCTCAATATTTGTAGAACAAACGGGCTGTAATGGAAGTGGTCTTCCTGCGCCCTCTCACTTTTTAAACATTGATATCCAAATACTTCGGCCTGTCTGTCTTTCTGTGTGTCTGTCTGAGTGGCTGCAAGAACCCATCTCTATAGAAATAAAATAGCAAAACCTTCTGGAGTCGTGGTTGTATTCATTTACGGGTAAAACAACTTTCTTTCCGAGGGCCAACCAAGCACTGTCCCCCATCGTTTTACTGCAGTAGGTTATATCGGGTAACCTGGGGAAGTTTGCACTGGCCAGGAGACGAATACTGAGGTCGGTTTTCAACTACCACAGTTTCCTTTCCATTATTTTCCTTTCGTTCTGTTTCCTTCTATTGAGCTTCCAGGTTTTGTAGCATATGGCGGTACCGGCCAGATGGCGCGGAACTTTTCAAGGAGAGCGGTATCTGCCATGGAGACTAAGAGGGCTGATGGGTCGATGTATCTTTATTTGCCTTCTCTAGGCTGCTGCATTAATGGGAATTGTCTTTGAGACTGGAAGTTTTTGAGACTTCCACGCTCTTTTGGCTTGTCTCTCTGCGGTCTGTAACCCACTGTTATTTCTTCGGCTCACCTCTTCCTTCTGAGGAGGGGTGGTGGTAATCACAATAGAGCACAGTGTGAAAAGTTTATTCCTACACTGTGTAACATATATCTACCTATTTGGCGATATGTGTGAACAATATTGATAGCTACTGCTTTCCGTAGAGCCATTATGGCCTGTGAGTACTCTTCGCAAACTTTAAACTTTCAGTAATTTCAAAAACTGAATTAGCAAGATACTTTTACTCTATTCCATTTCATATAACATCGTGTATATATCGAATAGTATAAGGTTTTCAGCATTGATAAGGCAAATGATATTTGGCGCATAATGATATATCCTTTATGAAACGTCCCCCCAAGGGGCCTACTGCAGTAGGTATGGGATTGACAATCCCGGGTTCCCGAGCCAGATCTCTGGATTGCGTGCCTCTGAGTGGTGAGAGAGCTAACGTCAAACGCCCAAACAAGGTGCAAATCCGTGTTCGACCCTAATCTAAGTGAAATAAAGTTAAGTCAAAGCAAAGTCAAAGCAAAGCCAGAGCAAAGCCAGAGAAAAGCCAGAGCAAAGCCAAAGCAAAGCCAAGGCAAAGCCAGAGTAGAGCCAGAGCGGAACCAGAGCAAAGCCAGAGCAAAGCGAGAGCCAAACCAGAGCAAAGCCAGAGCAAAGCCAGAGCGGAGCCAGAGCAAAGCCAGAGCAAAGTTAGAGCAAAGCCAGAGCGGAGCCAGAGCAACGCCAGAGCGGAGCCAGAGCAACGCCAGAGTGGAGCCAGAGCAGCGCCAGAGCGGAGCCAGAGCAAAGCTGAAGCAAAGCCAAAGCGAAGCCAAAGCGGAGCGGAGCGGGGTCGCAGCTTAGCCAGAGTCAAGCCAGAGTCAGGTTACAGTGAATTTAAAGTCAAGTTAGAGTAAAGCCGCGGCGAAGCCAGAGTGGGACCGGAGCCTAGCCATAGCGAAGCCAGAACCAAGCCAGAGTGGGACCGGAGCGGTGACCGGAGCTTAGCCAGAGCGAATACAGAGCCAAGCCAGAGTTAAGTTACAGAATGAATTTAGTGTGAGGCCAGAACGAAGTCAGCGCGGGACCGGAGTGGGGCCGGAACCTAGCCAGAGCCATGCCAGAGTTAAGTTAAAGTATGAAGTTAGAGTGAGGCCAGAGACAAACCAGAGCAGTACCAAAGGTAGCCCGGATCCTAGCCAGAGCCCAGTTAAAGTGAATTAAAGGTGAAGTTAGAGTGAAACCGGAGCGGGTCCGGAACGGTGTCCGGAGCCTAGCCTGAGCGAAGCCAGAGCCAATTCAAAGTTGGGTTGAAGAGTGAGGTTAGAGTGAAGCCAGAGCGAAGCCAGAGTTAATCCATAGTGAAGTTAGGGTGAATTTAGAGTGAAGTTAGAGTGAAACCGGAGCGGGACCGGAGCGGTGTCCGGAGCCTAGCCTGAGCGAAGCCAAAGCCAAGTCAAATTTGGGTTGGAGAGTGAGGTTAGAGTGAAGCCAGAGCGAAGCCAGAGTTAATCCATAGCCAAGTTAGGGTGAATTTAGAGTGAAGTTAGAGTGAGGTTACAGTGAAGCCGGAGAGAAGCCAGAGCGGAGTCAGAGTGAAGCCAAAGCAAAGCCAAGGCAAAGCCGAAGCTAAGGTAGAGCAAAGCAAGAGCAAAGCCAAAGCAAAATTAAAGTAAAGTTAAGGTAAAATCAAAGGAAAGTTATAGTAAAATAAAATAAAGTTTTGAAAGGGCGCTGATGACCATGGAATTGAGCACCCTTATATATAAATCATCATCATTTATGAAACGTGAATTCAGCGCAGACTCTTCTTTGTTTTAAAGCTTGCTGTCATTACATTTAATGTAACTAGGAAATCAACTCTCAAAGGCTTAACGTCTTAATTAGATATATTTTAATTAAGATAAGAGAATTACGTTCAACTTGAAGGGTTGCCAATATCACTTTAAACCGACTCTTGAGTATGAAATGCCTGAAAGTGTAAGTTACTTTTCTATTGACCAACTTAGTGAGCCCTCTTAATATCTTACTGTTTTACTAAAAATAAAGGAACTGAAAAGAGGAAAACATGCCTCAAAAGGATGGAAGGTATATGGCTTTGTGAACGGAAGTAATGGAAAATGGATTGAGAATAAAGCCAACAAAAGCGGTGAACAAGGCAGAGAAAGAGGGTAGACGAAGTAAGGAGGAAACACAATGCGTTGTCATCCACTTTCTTGTTTTCTTCCACAATATGAAAAGCATTGTATAAGCTTTACTTCACTCTATGCGCGTATAATGCGTAAGGCTGTTCATCACAAACCCCTTGCCAGCAATGCAGTTGTAAGCTATGATGTTAAATTTTCTAAGATTTGTTACCACTTACATCCACCGATTTATTCATGGGTGACAAATCGTCACTGTCATTTTAAAAATGGCTACAGGGCATACTTAATAATAGTAAATGTTTTATATTTTTAGCCCATTCCAAGTACGAAATGCAATGTAAAAAATTCACCAAAGTGGCGGCATTTAGTCCTACTTTTGTCATCAGCTGATTCTAATATCCAAGTATAATTCTTTTATCGTTTTGAAAATAGATGAATTCTTCCATAGGGTTTCTAAAGCATAACTATAAAATGCCTGTATTTGATATAATAAAGTGCTAATTATTAGTGGAGATTGTAATTCTGATTCACGAGTATGACATTAGCAGTTTTTTAAACATATGCCGGAAGCAAAATAACGTATCCACTGTGTAAAAGTTTCAAAGAGGTACGCAAACGTTCTTTGGGCTTGAATGCCCCAGCTCACAGTTGTACGGAACACCATTACAGCATTTCTTAATTGTTCTTCTATTACTTCGTGCTGGCCAAAACAGTTCTTCAAAAATGTAAATGGGGTTCTCTGTATAACGCAGACAACAAATGAGGTACAGCCAAAACAACGGCCAACTGCTCAACAGTGTTTTGAATAACTTCCTGGAATCAAATTCCACGTAAATTAGGTTTTAAAAGTGCGAAACTTGTACCAGCTGTCAAGAGGAGACACTAAAGCATAGGGCTATTAACTGGAAAATGTTAAGTGTAGTTTCGTTATAAGCACTCAATTCTCAATATAGTACCAGATTATCTCCAAGAATAATCATGCAATATTTAACTTCTTAGCATACATTTGACATAGTCTAACTTTCGAGCAACTAGAGCGTGATCATATTAAATTTTTCTAGGTGGAATGTATGATACGTTCTAAGGTGCTGCCTCAATATGATTCATTAATTAAGACTGTGCTCTTGTGAACAACCAATGAATCAAACTGTACACTTTTGGCCATCTACTGCGAACGTTTTACACAGAAAATTTGACCATAATGTTATGAAATGGTGTTTAGATAGCTTACATCTACAGCTAACTTTTATGTGTATATTTAGACAGGTTTTCACTCTGCTTTCTTATTTTAGGGCGTTTTTATAGCGAAAAAACAGATGTTCACTAGCGATGACGCTTCATTCCGTTTTTCTTGAGGATTAGAGGTTGGTGGATCCTCTTGTTGGTGTATCACAGAGCCGACAGCTCGTAGTCCAACGCAGTACTAACAGCAAGAGCTTTTCTCTTTTACTGTACTGCACTTTAAAACCGTTGTCATAGTGACGTCGATATGCAAGCAAAACCAAACTAACATACATTCACAGAAGTCCCTGCCTTGGCGCAGTGGGTTAGAGGGCAGCTCCGTTTTCCGGCCACGGAAACCTCCGGGTTTGTTTCCGTGCGTAGGCCTGAGACTTCTAAGATAGCTATAGCAAAAATCGCCCTCTTAGTCACGGAGCGTCCCCTACAGGAACAGGCCAACACCAGCAAGGATGAAGCTCGCCATCATTTGTTGGAGCAGAGGCAAGATCTTTGGGAGACGGATGATGGGGCTGCCCACTGGACCCACCGCCTACTTCCAAACGTGGCACCTTGACTTACACGTCACAGAAGCAACGTCAACTTTCACCTTACGCAACTCCTTACCGGACACGGCTGTTACCGCGCATATCCCTACCGTTTTGGTCTCAGTCCGATCAATGAATGCATTTACTGCGGTAAAGTGGACACCGTGGAACACACCTTCTTTGAATGTGTCCTCTGGCAATATCTCCGATAGCAAATCGAGCTGAAGCTGAGATTCTTCACGCCGCAAGGAATGATACCTTCATGCTTGCCTGTGCTCCAACTGGAGGACCATTAGTCAGCTTGCGTATAACGTCTTGTCACGCAAACGCCGAGACCACGACAACTGAAGGTATATAACTGAACTTGACCTACACTAACATCTTCAATCGCCTTCTTCTTGAAGTAATACCGTCTGGGTGGTTCCGAGAAGATTCTCTCTAGATTCAGGCAGGGTTCTTTTAGTTGGTGGAAATCCAACTCGCCTTAGGCGTCTTTAAAAGATTTTTCCCCTGAAAAAACTACCACTACTACTGCATACATACATACGTCCCACGTCGTCCTACGTCCTACGTATACATACGTACATACACACACAGATAGAGAGAGATAAATTACCTGCTACTACTACTAGTACTACTACTACTACTACTACTACTACTACTACTACTACTACTACTACTACTACTACTACTACTACTACTACTACTACTACTACTACTACTACTACAGCATCCACACTAGGACATATGTGGCAACTTGGTTGCTCATTGAAGGTCTTGCAAACGCTGCATAGGAGTGGGTAGTTTTGTATGTGCACCGACATTGCTCACTCTGATGCTATTACTGAATCCACTTTGGTCGTAGGCCTTTGTGGCTACCAGTGAACGCACTGAACGGAATCCAGTCCAATTGCAATTTCACAATGGAACTGTTTCATGTGAAATCCGCACTCTCCTCAAGTTTTACTTGACTCTGACACAAACAACGCAATACCCAACGGAATGCTTTTCAGAGCTTTACCGAAACGTAAAATGTAGGTATATATACACGATTTGGACTGAATTTGCTGCAGCTATTTTTTCCTTGACGCTACAGTGCTCAAAATATTAACTTATTTATAGCGACACTGAGAAGCATAGTACAAGTATATGATTAGAAAAACAGTAAATAAACATTCAATAGAAAGTTGGTCCATAACTGTGAAAACACCGAAGGTGTAGACATTTGCATGATTATATGAGTACAGGCTATTCGTTGCAATATGTACCGCCTAAGATTTAAAAGAATGTAAAGTTTAGGAGCTTAGAGTTTTCCGGAGAAGATCCTGGCAGAGATCAATCTCCAAAGAGTTGATCGAATGATGTGCAGTACTTAAACTAAGGTCACTGTATCTGAGGCAAAGATGGGTAAATATATTTTATCACCTCTTCCTCTCCCGGAGTGCACTCGATTCTCTACTCAAATATTGCCCACATTAACTCCAGTACTTACTCTGGAGAATTTTCTATAAACATAATTTTTAATTTTGTAAAACCTTATTTTCACTGTCTTAACTTCGACTAGATATGTTTTCTTAAGAACCTACATTGAGCGTAGGTACCTCAACTGTAATAATATATAGACAGTGATGTTATACTCAAAATAATGCTTATCATTTACATTGTGCTTTAGTTGCTTCAAGGAAATGTTTTTCCATCAAAATATGACAGTAAACTAGCAGTTAAAATTTACGAATACTTATTTCAATAACTTGCTACCTTCCATTTAGTAATGCGGTATCATCCTTTAAGGAATATGAAATATATCTTCCAGGCTATGAATCATACTGGCTCTTTATGTGCTTAGATAGGAAGTGTTCTTGATTGATAAGCAGGATAAATTTTCCTTGAAATCCTAATTTTCGAGAATGGAAAATATCCTTATTTTCTATGCCAAACATCGATCTAATAAAATGATTTAATCTTAACCGAGCTAAGTTCATCCGTGATAACTCTTCAAAAGATGCCCTAGACATCCCTCTTTGTCATTATAGATATCAGAAAAGCCAAAGCCGTTCTTTCTGAGCTACAGTAACATGCTAGCCCCTGTTACGCGAGGTCGTGGATTCAAAATCAGCGAACATCAAGCATAAGGATCCTTAGCATGGATTCCCTCGGAAAAGAAAGAAAGAAACCAAGCGGAATGATAGGTGTCTAGATTTACTGTACGTAAAACTCTGATAAAGGAACCTCTAAGCAAAATTAAGAGATCATTCCATACAGTATATCTTCCGGGAATGAGTGCTTAAAGAGCGCTCAGAAATAAAACTCAATTTAGGAAGGCCCAATATTTTATGACGAAGAAAATGGCTCACATGACAATAAAGCAAGATGTTAGCCTTCCTAATGTAGTTGTGCCGTCTTTTGTTGCACCATGTAACAAAACCTTGCACTTTTGCAATGGCATTAGTGTGGCAACGACTCAAAATCTGTATACAGCTGCATAGTTGCTCCTACTTGTTTAGAATCGCGCCTTGGAAAGTATACCAAATAATTAAGTTAGACTAAATAATTTAATGACAGAATTTGAAACTTGTGTATTCCGCTCTATGCACTGCTGCTCTAACCAATTTCAGACAACATGGTAACATGCTGGTACAACGTTAAATTTCCCATCTGACTTGTATTTTCTAGGTACAATACAAGGTTCATCTCCAATCATACTTGAGATGACATACCGCAAAAGCGACTTAGAATCTTTAAAGTACCCACTAACTCCATCTAGATCATACTCGTCGGCATAAACATCAAACAATAAGCAATCTACATCTTGGAAACGATTTATCTCCTTTATTGTTAATGTAATAACCGTGTTGTGTTTTGCCACGGTCACGTTGAAGAGGACGTAATATAGTTTCAGGGGCGGGTTGCCATTACCATTTCAACTACATAGTAACCTATTGTGCTTACGGGAACTTCAAGGAGGAAGGAGTTAGCCGGAGGTAACCACAATCGTCCCGACAGGAGGGTACACAGGACGTTTCTGGATATTATATCTGATGCCGGGGAACCTCCAAGAGGTTTACCTCTACCCCACTGAGAAGTTTCTCAGAGAGCCTGTCGCATACCGAATACTAGGGCAGACTACTACACTACCATACTTCTCGTCCACCATCCACACATTTAATCCCTCAACCCTAAAACACAATAAAATAAAATGACATATCCTCTAGGTTACCGTGAGTCCAGGCTGTTCTCTTCTACATTTAACTACAAATTCGAGGTATCTGTGATCTTAATAACTTTCGTCCTCAAACACATGCCAAATTTTAATAAAGCTCCATACGTATACAATAAAGTAATATTAATAGCTTCCTTTCTTCTGATGGTCATAAAGGCCGGTCTGTTATCAACATGCAGCAGCTCAAAGCTATTATATAAAGTAAAATAAAATTGTAAACAGACCCTCTAACTCCCATCACGTTCGTGGAGAAGCACGGACACCAACGACAGAAGTGTCACATCCTGTTATCAGGTGTAGTCCGTACCTGCAGAAAATAGCAGCAAGATGTTCCAGTTATCTTGATATCAGCAACTGGGAGGTGCACTGACCCGAATAAAAACTTCCTCCACCCATTATCCGCCATTGATTGAACCTTTACTGCCGTGAGATCCATAGAACAAAAGCTTCATTAATGACAATACATTTAACATTTTTCACAAAAAAATGCAGGTTCTTGGTGTAATGCCCTTTCTATTATATATTAATTTACCGCCGGCCTCTTTAGACCCTTTTCTTACCCCTTGTAGCATCTTGGTTACTAGATAAATGCAATATCCCAGGTCTTCATCTTCACCCAGAACGCAACCGAAGCTTGCCTACTGGTATGCTGAAGATGTATTTGCAACATTCTTAATTCCTGAATGTTCATTCTTCTAGGATTTAAAAGTTACTCATCGGAGTCCCCAAAAGGTCTTAAAGTCAGCCTATTCTATATATGAGTGGGAGACAATTGAGACGGCCAAATTTTGTCAAATTTTGTGTCAACCAACTTACTACTCGCAAATGACTATTTTGCCGTCCTCAGCTGGGAATTCGTCACCTTAGGCGTTTTAAAATTGAGCTTCTTTCACAAATGCTTGGTATACAGACTACAGCCATATGTCTTCTTGGGAGATCTTTGGAGTCTGTTAGTTCCAACTCTGCGCCTTACCAAAGGCCCCTGTGTGCGCTAACTGTCTGGACAGGTCCTTCATATTTTCATTTGCGCAGGTTATACATAGGGCACTCTGAATGAAGTTTGTACTAAGGAATTGGAGAGATCTTTCCACAGGCACCTCAGCCACTGCTTCAGTAAGTTTATACTGAATCAGATCAGCTTGCTCCTTGTTCAGCTAGACATCGGGATGATCACGGCCTATCACCGCCATCCTAAAACTAGCTGCAGTATCCATAAAGGACAACCTCTGTTCCACTTCGAACTCCTCTGCTGCTAGGTTACCTGTCTAGTAGATTTTGGAGTGATGTGATCTGTGTGGGCTTTTTCATTCCTTCCGCCAGTTTCAGCGCTCCCTTTATTCAGAAGTCCTCCTGGTTGGCTTTTCAGCTATACAGATTCATTTTCTCGACTTATTCTTTCTTGGAGTCTTTCTTTTCTGCGCACCTGAGGTTATTTTGGTCCACAGTATGATTTTCTCTATACCAGCAGCCTAATTTTCAACAGTTGCTTCAAAGAATTTTGTGCTGTTAAGCCTGCTTCTAGAGCTCCTTGATCAGGTTTGTTTTATTATTTGATATTCTGTTTCCATTTTAATCCCCGAACATGAGGGAGAAATTCTGTTGGCTTCGTTAGTCCCCTCTACCATGGCAAGGCTTACTTCTCTGTGAGGTAATCTGGTATCTCAGAGGCTTATCAGGAACACTTCTACTATATGCCATTCACCCCTTCAGTATAGCAAGCATAACGCGTTAGGTTTGGGGAGGTGGTTCGTGGCCTGCTATTCAGAGACACCCCTACACCATACAGGAGTCAGCTATCCATCACCGCCGACGCATCCAGTATCCGCCGAAGGTTCAGCGATTTATCTTGCAGACGGTTACCAGAGGTCTCCCCGCCGTGGAACAGCAGTAGGTATTTTGCCTCTTGTTTCATCATGGATGTTATCACAAATAGACTGAGTTACTGTTCCTCTCATTAAAATGTGGCTATGCGGAATTTATAGACATCATCTCCAGGATCATCTGAGAAAGATTACGGCTAGACCTTCAGCATATCTAAGTTTGGGCCTCTTTTAAAATATACGTTCTTATACTAGCAATTGTGGGATAATGGATAATAATGTTGTGCGATGTATTTAATGCAGACAATAGATCTGCTCGACATTGATATGATCTTCCCACTCCTACAGGGAGCAGAGTACCCCATGGAAGTTTACTGTCATAGTCTACAGTATCGCTGATATTATACTAGTTTATTTACCCATTTCATTATGCGCTGTTCCACTCGTACCTTTCTGAAAGTGTAGTTGAGGTTGAGGTTAGGTTAAATCATTAACCAATGGGATAAAGGATTAGTTTGACGAAACAACAACCTTAAGCTCATCTATATTGCCAAGTAATTACGTATAACTAAATGGATTACCAATCTGACTTCTGAAACAGCGCATTTTTTGTGTTTATGCGTAAGAGAGACATACATCAACCAGAGAGAGCTTTGCGAGTCATAGTTCAGTCAGAATCGAAGAAAGGAAATAGCGTCGAATAAACACTATTTGAGAGAATACTACAAAAATACATTTTGTAGTAACAGAAGTGACAGCCCGGCCGTTCCCACGGCACTTCTATTGGAAACCTTTGGTGTAGCTGCACGGACTGCTTCGATGTTTCCTTTATACAGAATACAAACGATATAAAACTGTACAAGTGCATTATTGTCTAATGAAATATCAGCATACATTAGGACTGATGCCTAAATTTATCTTGGTGTCTAATAGACACAGTACTTAACACTCAAAGAACTTGTGCAGTTAAAATATTCTAGGACGCACACCAAATACTGCATTCGATTCGTTAAGCGTATCGTATCGCTTTACGTTCAACCATCTCACAAGAACAATAATTAAGTGAAAATTGTTCTCCATTATTCAAAAGAAAAATCAGGTACGAAACATCGATTTTCTTTGACTATTTTCATCACAGCTGCTATCTCGCCTATTTCTATGAGTGGATTCGTTGTTTGTCTAACATGAACCCAATCCTGTTAAGATGTTCTATTATCATGTAAAATGAAGAATCTTAAAGAGTTGATACGAAGGAACGTCGTATTAACTTCAAGCTGAATCTCCAATGTAACTCCTTCGAGCAGAACATAACACAGCAGCTCACACTGCTCCATGCATTACATTATGATAACTAAACACAATAAACACAATCAAAAGAGTTTTACATGATTGTTCCCTATGTATACTATGCCAAGTAAGTTAAAAGTGTGTTACATATATCACTATACCAACAAATGACTGCAGAACGAGGCATTCAATCGGATACCTAGTACGCACTAGACCCCGAGCGCTTCAGCGAATGTGGCAATATGCCTAAAGAAGGCGCCACGGCCGAGTGGTTGGACCGTTCGTCTCTCCTACCAAGACGCCCCGTGCTCTATGCTAAGAAGACAACATGGGGATTAATGGCGGTCAAAGCGAATTCTGGACGGTCCTCCGGGCTCACCGGTTTCCCTAACCATTCATTTCATCAATTGCTATATTATTACCTTACAGTTCATCCATTTCCCCTTCCTTCTGTTTTTCATTTCAGACTACGGGCCGATTCCTTGTACCTGGTTCTCTGATCCATCATGCCTCTAGACAGGCCTCTGATCCCACACGTCCAAATTTAAAAACCTGGGGGTTATATCTTACACTCTAAGCACTCTAAGCACTCTAAGTATGCAAGAAACCAGAATTCTTACTAATCTGCTCACTGCCTGTCTCATACGGTGGCTTTACCTCAAATTCTCTAACCTGATTGGCTATTAGAAAGACAGGTGGAAACCAGGTTTTAGTGTGCAGGGCCTAGGAGTGATCTGAGAAGAAGAATTAATGGCGTTTGTTTCGTTATAACCTTTGATCTATACACGTGTTCAAAGTGGAGTATGGATTATCTTCAACCGAGATCACAATGCATGTTTCGGTTTATGTGGTGCTTTGTTTTTAATCCGTGTGCTTGAAGTGTGTGAAGAAATTTTAATGTGACGTAATTTAACCCACTAATCTGTAGTTGCTAACACCTACGAGCACAAACTGCTCTGCATCTTGCATGTGCTGATTGGTGTTTGTGTTTGTGCAGCCCCAGGGCTTCTCGAGGAGATGATGGAAGAGGTGAAACACGTGACATACCTGAGACGTCATCACCTACATGTGTTCCTCACACCCCTCACCACCACATGGAACTCGCACGGAATTGCGGATCAGCTTGTGGCCTTCAGTCTCCTTACCCTACGGTGCAAGGTAGGCCTGGACACTTCTTGCGCCACTAACTTACCTTACCAGTAGAGCTAGGTACAATACAGTTTAAAGTTAAATTTAGATTTGAAGCAGTAAATCAGAGGAGATTTATGACCAGAATGAAAGTGTATAATTTTCCTATTTGGATGAAGTAAACAATAGCATGAGAGAAATGATGCAGTATACTTCACGTAAGAGTTGACCTATTACGTAGTGGGTCTTCCTAGCTTTATGTGAAGTGGCGGAAGAACCTTTTTGGGGGACTATTAGAAGCACATACTTAACACTGCTTGATCCAGGTATGCAATTTTCCATTTTCCCCACTCTTTCTCTATACAAAGCTTGTCAGTTTCCCTAAGCACAAAAACAGCAATGTGAAAACTTCCAGCAGTCCCGTTAGCATTGCACCTACCTTGAGGTCATTACAAATTTCCCATCCATGACTTTGATAACCGATAGCATCTAAAATTATGGATATGGAGTCATGATGTCACAAGTGACTGTATTGGTTAATACTAATAATAGCTGTGACATCAGTAGTACCTGTGACGTCACTCCCTCCAGCTGCCTGGCATGCTCGCCAGCAACCTGTGTGCCAAGTATCGCCATAGTCTAAACGAACTACTCACAATCGTCGGGTGCGGGAGGTGTTTCCCCTCACCACAGGTTCCAGTGCACACATACAGAAAGTGTTAGCCGAGTAAGGGCCGACACCAGCTTACGTGCTATGTTCGTGTATGGGAAATGGTTCTTCTTACTACAGCAGACTAACTGTAGAAACCAGCAAAATCAGTGGTCTACTTCAGTCAACAGACATCTCCAGTGAGTAGTGCTTCAAAGAACAAAAGAACAAAAACAACTTGGGTGTTGCATCTATCTCAGTGGGGTTGTGTTGTGACTGTTTTTTTTTTTTATTATTTTACTTGTGACTGAATTATCAAACTAAAAGTTTTGCATTGGGGACTCCAGCGTTATAATTAATTAGTGTTACTTTTTTTAAAAAAAAAATCCACTGCGATCTCCTGTTCAGTTATGTAGAATCAAATCATTCAAATTTTAATCTCAGATTCAAGAAGGTGATATGATTATTTATATTCTTTCAGAGACAACACCGATTTTTAACGAATTTGCATATCTTGTGAAGAAAACAAACTTTTTGAAAAACAAGAAGAAAAAATTGTCTTTGTGAAAAATGTAATGTAACACTATTTCAACAGTAATGAAAAATTGTTTTAAGATCAATGTAAACATTGATCTTTGGGAAAGCGAGAGAGAGATGTCACTGGTGACTGTATTAATTAATGCTAATAGTACTTGTGACTTCAGTAGCACGTGTTAAGTCACTCGCCCCACTCCATTACTTGGATAAACATGTGTAAGCCGGTTGCTTGTTCTCTCTCTCTTGGACTAGCTTTTGGCTTGGATAGACGCATCTGTATGCAACCTCTTGAGGGCAGGAAACCGGCCCCTATGGCTACCTTGTAATCTGCTTATTTGTAGTAAATATCCTTAATAAGGGATTATATATTTAAGTAGCCTTGCCATACCTGTTGTAGAAACGAAACCTATTAGAAAATCCCAACCTCTCGCCAAGCATGCATTCCCTACCGATTGTCCTACTCTCCCCGTGTACGATTTGGCCATGTGCTCCTTAGCTTTTACAATCCTTGGTTAGGTCGTCACAATATGTCCCTTTCATCCCTATGGGATGAAATAAAGGCATTGGTGGTAGTAAACTGCCATCATGTAGCAACACTGCCTTTAAACTGTATTTAGAAGAGTCAATTACGAGGCACCAGTCTTCGACATAGTGATCAGTACCCACATCCTTCATTAAACCTTTAACACTGACGCAGAAACATATGTTGTCTTTCGTTGTGAAATACTGTGAAAACTGTTTATGTCAAGATCGGTAAAATGTTCTTTTAGTCTTTCTTGCCAGAAATTCCAACCCTGTAGCCTGGGACCCAGTTATTCTGACTCTTTTTTCTTACCTAGTCTCAAATCACAAATAAGATCAGTTTGTTTTTCTTGAGAAACAAAATGTCTTCCTTCACTTCATGTACATTGATATGTACGGTCTTGGGATGTTGATGGTTCACTTCACCTACATCATGATTTGAACTTGATCCATCACATTCTTCAAACCATGCATTAGGAGGACCAGGCATAGGAAGATCTTCACTGTGCGGAATTGGTCTTATTGCTAATGGAACACCAGGATACTTGACACTCGACTTATTTCTCTAGAAATATCTGTAATCCTTTTACTACAAAAATAACTGTCATTTAAAAGGCTAGATTGTCCTCTTCACGCCATAGCCACTACAAAGGGCAAAGATTTGCGTTTACCATGTAGCCATTGATTGAGAACAATGTGGCACGATATGTTGCAAATATGGGAGTCAAAATCCTTATCTTGATCTCCTAGGACACAACTAAAGTATAATGAATACACTGTTTTAGTAATACTTGTTATTTTTTTCGCTGCGATATAGGGGTGAATTGTCCACACACATAACAAGTTACTGAGATCATTAGTATACTTCCTATGCTTAAACTTGTTCACATCTGTAACATTTCTTTAGCACCATGAATTAACTAAATTACACTTTGAGTTCATTATTAGCTGTGAAAGACGAATCCAAATTCCAATATAAAACAACAGCGATGTAAACCAGACCACCCAGTGGAGTATGCAAGATAAATGCATCGGTTTATTTACTCAGTAAAATTAAGGATAGATGGAGAGGAGTATGGTGAAGCAACGTTGGTTATGGAGCTGAGGGCCATAAACCGATAAATGCTTAAGTTAGGAATCTTTTTCACTGTAGAAAATAAAGTAAGACGTATTTAGGTCTTTATGATACGTTATGAAGTTCTTTATCAATAATTCTATGTCAACATATTTTTAATTCCATTTGGGCACCCCCATAAGGGGAGGCATCGGTGAAATTTCGTCAAAACTGACAAAAAACGACATTTTCCTTTGTTTGCCTTAAAATTATGTTTAAACATTGTAGTTTCAGAATCTGCCGTCAGTTACGCCCTTGCGCTATTTAACGAGCCGCTACGTTAGTATTTAAATGCTCATGTGCGGGTGGGTGTGGCCATTATGTTGCCTTTGCTAGCGTGTCAGAGAAATTGGTGTAATTCTCACGTTTAAAGTACGCGGTTTGATTTCATAGACTGTGGTAATGTGCAGAGTCATCTGGGTGTTTGTGAAAGTTACTGAACAGTTCTGCTCAGCTTCTGCTTTCGGTTTAAAATATTGGTTCCTACTTTTATAAGTAATCAAACATTTCTACATGTAGTGCCTGTGACATATGGTTTGCATGCAAGTGAAAGCTGTGACAGCAGCTAATGTTAGATTACTATTGTTTAGAATAGGAATAAATCCTGACTTAACATTATATTGCTTTCCTGTTGCAACAGTAGGTATATAATTCATACCAGGTTAGGTTAGCGGTACGATGGCTATTTAAAAACAAAATATGAAACTTTAAGGTTTGCTAGTCATAATTGTAAGGAATGATACTAGAATGCTCTGCTTGAGGTAAATGTTAAGTGAAAACATATTATATCTCAAGAGTTACCAGTGATTCTAGTAGATCACCTTTTAATGCAAATAAAAGAATCATTGATGCATTTCTGGACATTGGTAAGGGTCATATTTCTATGCAGAAGTTTTGTATGACCATGGGTATGAATTGCATGAGCTGTTCTACTTACAATTTCCATCTCTTAGACAAAAATAAAGAGATTAGTTAGTACTATTCTACTGGAGAGTTGTATGAAAGGAGAAACACAGAATGCTAATGAAAGTTTGCATGGAGTAAATGTCACAAAGAAATTTTTGTATCAAGAAATAAATTGCAAAGTGCAGTGACTGCAGCCGTTAGTGAATTTAATATGGGTTATAAAGCTAGTCTAAATGTTAAGGTAAAAGTTGCAGTAAGCAAAGTAAGTCATGTTCGCAAGAAAATTAGCAGTATTAGGGATAGGTGAAAGCTAAAACAAGGTGCTCCAAGTTCATTGAGCAAATATATATCTGCCAGGAAGCAGTTAAAATGACTTAATTAAAAGAAGAAGAGGATAATAAACTAGCTGAGTGCTCTTCATAGAGAGCAGGAGGGTTTTAAAACATAGAAAAAATGTTCTTTATATTTATTGCTTCTAACTAGACTTTCCTTCGTGTCCAATTTTTACTTTGTTTAATACTGCTAATACCCCAGACACTGAAGTTTTCCATGAATTTCTTTAATTTTTTCATAAGTTTTGCATTTGTTATAGATAATTTTTCAATAAAAATTGGTACCATTATGGCTGTATATGGAAAACTTAATGATGATTGGTATTGAAAACTGAAAATCGGCAAAAATTCAAGAAAATTCTATCATATTCCTTAAATTTTCTCCTCCCGAACTATGAGAGATGGGCAAATGAGTATATACAGTTTTTAAATGTTGTCTAAAGGAATCATAATCCACAGTTTTAATCATTTATTACAAAAATTGTAGAGATTGTAACATGTCTCCTAAGGTAAAGAAATTGCAGCAAAAATTCAATTTTTTTTGTTGGTAAAAACTATTGTAGATAGAAAAATTATTAAAAAAGAGCCAAATACAACCAAATTAAAGGTAAAGAAGGTAATGTGATAGTAGTATGGCCTTCATATAATGCATGGAGATTTCAAAGTAAAGAAAGTAGTGTAATTTCCATCTAAATCTTTAAATTCATTTTTCTCCACTTTCAATTCTTCGACATTTTTGTTTGTTCTAAATACTCCAACTTTTGCAATTCTCAACGAATTTGTATGAAAATTTGCATAAATAAATTTTTAATAAAATTTGGTATTTTTGTTTATATAAATTAAATATTTGATTCATTATTGAATTTTAAATCTCAAAATTGCAACAAATTTGAGGAACATTTAATATACATATTCAAACATAAGAAAAAGTTTCTCCAAAAATATTTGACACACACTTTAAAAGTATAGAAAGTTTTATAGCTGATGTACATAGAAACCTTAATCTAAAATTTAAAGTTTCTAAAAGAAAAACTGCATGACCTGGGACTTTTTATAGAACATACAATAGTCACACTATGAAACGAACTAACTTTTTTTTGAAAAGACTATTTAATAGAAAGATGAATTTTGAAAGCTTAACTAGATTCCGTTACCCCACCTAATGACAACATTTCAAGCAGTTCTGATGTGAACTTTGGATTTAACGTTTTTCACAGATGCCTTCCCTTATTTTTTTATTAGTCTAAAATTAAATTAACTGATAAACCTTAGGTTACTGGAAAAATTTTACACTTATTTCAAATAATGTGCATTTTCCTCACAGGTATAAAATATTTTATAAGAAAATAGTTATTATAAATTAAGTTGATATGAGTTGGTATCATACCGCATTTCAGTGAGTTTTTATAAAGGATAACAATATGTCGCTAACGTTATGAGATACAGAATTTTTAGAGGTATGTTGGGAATCAGCAAGTCCTTTTGCATAATAATTGGCATATTTTGTTTTGGGTACAAAAATCGTGTTCCTTAGTGTATACTTTATGCTTATACAGGTTATCCAATTTTTAAAATCATTTTAATATTGTAACTTTGTGGGTTCGTAGAATTAAAAGGCCGAGTTGCAGAAATTAAAAATCTCCTTTATTTTCGTAGAAATACTCTTATAGATTACAGCAGCATTACGTTACGTACACCATCAGTCTACCAAGGTCGATGACAATAACAGTGACAGCAGATTACATCATTCGCTCTCGTTACAATAACACTTCCAGCTGTCTGGTTTCACAACTGTTTCACAACTACAACTCTCTCAGCTATTCTCTGCTTACCTCTCGCGGCTCACTCACTCCGCTTTTCAACTACTCACTTTGCCAGCCGTCACGTCCTTAGATACCCAATTCGTAATTGGAGACTCTTCCAGAAGAATAAAGAAACCGATATTACCAGAAATTTCCATTTATCTCAGTTTGTTTGTTTCGGCGAGTCTTTTATATCAAGCGCTATGTTTATCTGTTTATGCAAGCTCGTTATCTACGTGAAACCTATCCGTTCCTTTGTGTGCCAAGCCGCCTTATCGCTATCGGGTTCGCGACAATATTCTAATCTTTGATATTGTACGTGGTGGTATATAATCTTTCGTTTAGAAATATACATATCTACCTGTTTATATAAAACCTATATATTTGTTCCATTTGAATTAAAAATAGCTTTTAAAATAACCAGATTAGATTTGTTTGTTGGTTTGATTGTTTAATTTTGCTTTGAAAATCTCTAATTCCAATAGGCTTTGTAACATTTTGAATTGGTGAAAGCCTGAGTAATGTAACTGCCCAAAATTGAAGTGAAACCTAAATCCTTTGAATCTGGAAGGAGAAAATTTACGAATAATTAACTTTGTATACTCCTAAGTCACTGTGCATGTGGCCATTTTCTTGCAAGTTCACTATGTTTATCCAATACGTTCCTTTTCTTTGAAACTTTAGAGTAGTGTATATGGAAAAACTGCCATTCAAATAGTTTATTAAATGCTTAAGGTTAAAATATATGAGACAGTAGCTCTGGTTATAATGTTATGTAGATGTACATTTATGAAAGTGTGATTACCGTAATTGTCGGTAAACTCCATCATTAAATGAGTTTGTGAATATTTGAGGATAAGATAAGTCATAATAAGTAGCTGAAAAGTACTTCAGTTCTTCTACGTAGTATCAATATAAGGCGTTGATGGTTTAATACAACATCCCGTAGGTTTAATTTTAACAGCAAGGAAGCAGTTCCCCTTTCAACTATAATTAGGTGGAAGACTCCTTTGTAATGAACACAGCTCCAATTCCAGCCATTATTACAACCAAATGTTCTCATTCACTTAAGCGCTTCGTTACTAATTCCATTTACCGCAGAGGCAACGGATTTTCCCTGAAAACGGGCATTCCATTAAATACAAGACATCTGATTTATCCCAATTAAGGAGCGTATTGCGGTAACTCATTAGCCACAGTC
This sequence comes from Mantis religiosa, assembly GCA_030765055.1. Lineage (NCBI taxonomy): Eukaryota > Metazoa > Arthropoda > Insecta > Mantodea > Mantidae > Mantis > Mantis religiosa. The sequence continues at coordinate 94,967,563 of CM060948.1, read as the reverse complement.
CTCAGTTTGGTATTACAATTCTAAAGCTCCCGTTTACCAAGAAACAACTGGGTGTATTTGCTTGGGTGATCCCTAGTCTGCGTTGTCTATTGTTTCGAGTATGTTCTGTACTGATACCATTCACGGTATATGTATTGGTCAGTATTATTTGCTCTTGATATTTAGGTATCATTGTTGATTTCCAAGCCTTGCAGTTCTGTTAAATATATAATTGATGATGAAATTATGAAAATATAGCATTTATGCTTTCGTTATATCAGATATCCATATATATATATATATATATATATATATATATTCGAATCACAGCGGTAACAATGGATGTAAGGGCGTGACATTATTCTTAGCCGGCGAGTTCTGCCAGAGGAAAGGATCCTAGGAAGCCTTTGACGCCAGGTACGCAATGCTTTGGTCAGAAGTGTTGTTCTCTCATCCATCACAAGAAATGTGCACATCTATTTTAAGCACAACCCTTAAGGATTAGGTTCTCTTCTATGGAGCAATTCGGAAACCAACCTCTGTTAACGCGTAACGTGGCAAGAGGGGAATGGTTCTACCACTACATCGCCATGCAATATGAGAGTACCTCAGTACCTGTCAACTGCACAAGCGTGAAAATCTGATGATTGAACGGATGAAAATAAATCGGCACCAAGTGTGGATTATAAGGTGGATAGGCAATTTTTGTTTCGAATGGCTCACCTAGGTGTTCTTTTTTCCCTGCTTTTCCTTTCTCTTTCTTTAGTTTCTTATATAAATCTCAGTACACCATGCAATAAACATTTGGCGGAAGTTTTTAGTACAGTACTCGCCATCTGAGACTATACGCGGGTCGGCTGGTAAGTCCCGGGCCCCACATGGAGATAAGGCCATTGGAGCAGATTCGCCGATAGCATCATATAGGTTAGCTCTAGAACAGCTTGTATCCATTGTTACAGAGCTATAGCTTGTTTAGTTTTTGAATAACAGCATTTTAAATAAGACAAGTGTGGAGATTTCACAAAAATTGAGGATTTAGAAAAACGAGCATTAAATAAATATTTCCATTTGAAACGCTTAACCCCTAAAGAAAAAAATGCCCGCCTCGGTAGCGTAGACGGTAGTATGTCTGCCTCACGTTCAAGAGGTCCCGAGTTCAAATCTCGGTCAGGGTGAGTTACCTGGATAATTTTTTTCAGGGGGTTTCCCTTATCCTAAAAAAGGCGAATATCGGGTAGCTCTAAGCTCCATGGACCCTGGGCTCATTTGAGCATCATTTTACCCATTCCATTCATCGTCTGATATGACTTAACGTTGGAGGACGTGAATTACAAAAAAAATAATAATAATAAATAAAACGCCTAAAGAAATCAAGAAGGTAATAGACAGTATATTGAAAGACTCTGTCCCTTCATATACAAAGATTAAAAAGTGGTTGCAGAGTTTAAAATGAGACGTACTAACACTAGTGATGAGCCTCGCTCTGGACGCCCTGTAGAGGTCACAACTCCAACGATCATTGAAAAGATTCATCATTGAGTACTGGAAGACCGCCGATTAAAGTTGTTTGAGACAGCACAGGCTGTAAACATATCAAAAGAACGTGCGGGTAATATTTTAAGTAATGTTTTGGGCTTTCACAAGGTCTGTACAATATGGATAACGCGTTTGTTCACATCTGATCAAAAGTTGCAAAGAAAAACTCTTTCTGTTAAGAATTTGGAGCTCTACCGTAAAAATCCCAGTGAATTTTTGAGACGGTATATTACCATGAATTAAATTTGGATACATCATACACTCCAGAAAGTAAATCATTCAAAACAGTGGATTGCGTCTGGTGAACCAACTCCAAAAAAGGCAAAGTCAATTTTGTCAGCTAACAATGTTATGGCGAGCATTTTCTGGGATGCACGGGGAATTATTTCTATTGATTACTTGGAAAAGGGTAAAAGTGTCACTGGTGAGTACTACGCAAGTTTACTGCAACGTTTCAGTGATAAGGTGAAAAGAAAAAGACCTCGTTTTGGCAAAGAAGAAACCTTGTTTCTTCACGACAATGCTCCGGCCCATCGTTCAGTCATTACAATGGGAAAAATTTGCGAAAAAAGGTTCGAATTGCTTGAACATTGCTTGACAATGGAATTTAGTTGAAAACGTTGACCTGGTATAAATAATAATGATGATGACGACGACGATGATGATAAATCTAAGTGCCAAAGTGCTGCCCTCTCTTGGGAAACGGAGCTCAATCTTCGATCTTCGATCTTTGGACAGCTCACATCGCTTCTTCCGAATGTATGTAATACTTGATGAGCTCCTTCAGATAAACGTAGGAAAAAATCGGCTTTTATTCGAATATCACGTGAACTTAGGTTGTGGCAACTTTGCCCGTCAAGCAAACATACTAACCCTTCTCTTTGCTTGTGATCACACTAGACGTTCAAACAACAAACGATACACCAACTACTTGGACATACCAAACAGATTTGGCCGAGATGAAGAAAACTCCTTTATAACCAGTGCAGCCTATTCGTGACCTCAGTTGTGTTCAAAGACACAGACAGTGCAAATTAAAGACCAAAACTTGTTTGTTGGGCAGCTCTACTGTTCCACATCAAACAACGTTATACTGACTGCCATTGTTACACTTCGTAGGTTTGTTACCTCAACTTCTGCATTGATTTTTAATTTCATCCAACATCTGCTACAATTGGACCTGGCAGACACCAATCTCGTTATTAAAAAACGTATTAATTATAATGAGAAGCATGGGTAAGGTCAGTGACCAAAACGCAGAGGACTTTTACAGGAGATGTGGGTACATAGTTATTTTCCCATTCAAATCTAAGTTTATTTTTGTTTTCTTTCTTCCTTTACTTCGCACTTATTTATTATTTAAAATAATTTTCCCACGCATTGCAAGATGTGCTGTGCAGAAACAGTGGTAGTATTATTCACTTTAATTAAAAAGTTGAGCGTTGTTCATGAAAGGTCCCAAACGGTATTTCTACCCGCAGTTCATAAAATGTCATTATAGCGAGACTTCACAGATTATGTGGTGCTGAGCTACGTGAAGCTATTTTCTAGAAGTTATGATTTACATATGATGTCTACGAAAGCCCGGAAATAAATGAACACCTGGTATTTCGTGAAACTTATAACGTTTAACCACATTCACATCTCGACCAGAAAGTAAAGTTCTGCGTGAAGGACACAAAGGACACCGCTTCACTTTTATTGCTGGATTACTGAGGTGCTTCTATTACATTATTAATTTGGCTCATCAGAAATAAGGAAATAAAAGTCATATAATAGATATGAAATAAAGTGCGGGAAACGTTTAAGAGCTCATTGTTATGAAACAGAGAAAACTTTGAGCAATTCAGTGTTATCTTTTGCCCATTTTACCACTCGAGTTTATTTGTGTAAATACTGTAAACTAAAGTTACACTATATATATACTGATGATACACCGTCTAAGATCTGCAGCCACCCATTTGGAAGAGTCCATAACTAGTTGGATCAGCTGTCTGTAAGGAATATCTGTAGGAAATTTATTGATCTGGGGTGGTTTATGCTTAGTTAGAAGTGTAGGAAACGAGCTCCTAGCCAAGTCTAAATGGGAGGCCGATGGTATCCATATCTAGAAGAACCTAGAGAAAGCAATTGCAGCTTACATGTGGAGAAAGGCCCTGGAAGATTTTTTTCTGCTGTGGACCACACGGCTACTGCTATTGTGCAGGAAAGCAAGCGGTATTTCGCTGTTATCCACCCCTGATGCTCAAAGTTTGATGCTACCCCCCTTTGTTGCATCATCCTTTTGATGTGGTCATTCGTGGTAGATCAATCTACTGCAGTGGTACCATTATGATATAAATGTTTCAGAACATGCGTAAGTGCAGTATGCAAGACAATACCAATTTGGTAGTATTCTTTCTTTTGGCTAATTGCGGACTGTGGAGTTAATGAATCAAATCACATCTGCAATATTGTTGCGAGCGTCGATAAAGTGATAACTCTGCTGCAGATCTGTCACATATAAACATGACACATGAACGCCCTCATGAAGTAAGTAATTTGATCAACAATTTGCGGCGTTTCTCAACCTAAGCGCTGCCAACATGCATACATGCATTAAATTATCATAAATCTTTGTGTGAAGTCATTTCTACGCTTCGCCTAGCTATACACTAAGAACTTCCACATCCTTTCTGTTCATAAACATTTTTATCTACGCCTACATCTACATTTTTACATTTTATCTAAAGCCTACTGAAACCACCATAACTGCATTACCTTTAAGCTAATGCATTAGCTACTCGCTGTTACCAGAGACTTTCCTCAACTTGAATTGCTAATGAACTATTTCTCCGGAAAGAATGTTTAAATGTTGTTTCTTACATTAAACATGGATTTAACGTACAAAAATTATCTATTGCAGCTATTCCTGTATCGCCTTCTGATTGTTTTTAAATTAGCTGACTACCATACTTACTGCACACCGTTGAGGGAAGCAGACATGCATAGTTTGTTTTTCCACTATGTAATGACATTGCACTGTTTTCAGCAGTACTGTTCCGTTACAGGTTGAAGTAAATACTCTTGTTGGTTCAAACTGACTGGGGCATATCTTCCGACATGTACCCATAAGACGGAATGTTGCGAAAAAGTTACGAAAATGTATGCTCTGACACGATACTTGTCTTTTGATTCCGCAACCATTCTCTGTCTCAATCTCTCGTTGAATTTTATTTGTTCTTTGCATTTATCTTCAACACCCAAAATTATACTGATCATTCATCTGCTACAACAGAAAACGCTTTCAGTGGCACCAACAGACCCTTCTTAATGTGTTTGTGTTTCTGACACATCTATGTGTCGAAATTTCTGTCAGTACAATATGATCTCGGTGTTGCACATATAGCTCATGCAAAATGTGATAATAGATGTGTAGGGTTAACTGTACATTGTGCATGGCCGTGAAACTTTGAAAGCCACCTTTAATAACTATAGATCAGACAGATGGCAAAGGAATCAGTACGTTGCATATGGGAACTAGCCATTCCCAAGGTATCTGAAAATTTGCCTTAGTGCTGGGTAGAGTGAACAGCTGTTCATTGAGTTTCTATTAACTGTGACCTTCAATGGACAAAGTGTGTCCACCTTTATTGTCACAGAAATGCATCGATATCACCTGCGAAATTGGTGCCCAATTGCTCATGATCCGATAATGTAAAGTCTCTCCAACCTTGAAGCAGAACTGGTCATATGAAATGTATATTATACAACACCATGCATGCCCTCCAACACATCCGTCAATTTCAATTCGGAGATGAGTTTTCTGAGCCAGGGAAGGATGGCGCTGACTCGTTTATTTACTCACACAATTTCAGACACCACCTGTATTAAGCTGATTGTAATAATCTTTAATTAAAAATAAAACACATTTAAGCCTCATGTTCCATGCGATAACTGCTTCCAGAGCGCCAATACACGCTTTAAAATGAACATTACCCAGAAGACCTGGCTTCCGCCACAAGAATGACATTCAAAACTTTAACGAAAACTGCCGGCCCTCGTAGCCGTGGTTGCTAAAGCGTATGTCTCTAGTGTTTCACCGCGTAGACGGTCACGGGTTCGAGTCCCGCGGCCGCGCCGTGGCTCAGTGGTTAGACCACTTGGCTCTCACCAAGGCGACCCGGGTTCGATTCCAGGTGACCGCAAAGTGAGATTTGTGGTGGAGAACACGGCGCTGGGGCGGGTTTTCTCCGGAACCTCCGGTTTCCCCCGCCATCTCATTCCACCGGTGCTCCATATTCATCTCATGCACCATCAGTGTCACCGCCTGCGGTGCCATATGTAGTAAAAGCGGGCGTTAAACACTACACATTTCATTTCGAGTCCCGCCTTGGGCATGGGTGTTTATGTGTATGGTAAGTATTTGTGAAACTAGGAAAACAGATATGAAAATAAACGGACATAATGAAAAATTGGTTAAATAATAAAAAAAGGAAAATATATATCTATATATAGATATATATTTTTTATTAAATAATGCCGGTACGAAAAATAAATACCGTATCTCTTTCGTTGTCACGGCTGTTAACCGTGTATTTATAGGTGGATCCATAGAATCTAGTTTTCTAAAACTTATCTCTTTTAAAAACATGCTAAGCGTAAGATTTTCCGCACATTGCTGTTTGAACTGGTTTACAAACATTCGGTATTTAACTCAGCCTAGAAGAATAAGGTTGTAGAAACTTCCATTACCCAACTCCTGTTGGATTTTATTAGACTTTATCTGACTTTAAAGGTATATTTTAACTAAAGATATAGTAAACAAAAATAAATTACATATTAATGAATAAAACAAACAAAAGTTGCCCTGCTACTTTGTACTTTCTGTAATTTAGTTATATCTTAGTTTCCACAATTGTTTTGTTACTAAGGCTTATTTGTGCTTGGGCTTAGGTTTTCGCAAACGTTACCGACTTTCCCTGGTGATACAATTTTGGCGAGGAAAGAGTTCCACGTTGGGGCGACAGTTTGATACAATTTTTAATGGGTGGCGCACAGTTCCACGTTGACGCTACAGTTTGAAGCAAATAGTGTTTAGCTCAGGGTATAGCAATGAGGTTTCTCTCAGGGTATGCGTAAGTATGTATGAGAAGGATAGTTTTATTGACACTGGAATGCCCGTTTCAAACTGATTTATTGACTGCTTCTTTTATTATTACATTAAACTCGAAGTTGCCAACCAAGGGTTACCAATATCACTGTTTAAAGTTACTATATGTGAAATGCTTATTACTCGATAAAACTAATTCGTTCTTCACGTATATATGAGCCGACAAATATCCTCTCTCATTAATTCTGGTCTGCTTTGACCCTAATCGGCTCCAAGCAACGAACTGAATATCCACAGCTGCGCGTGGGTGGGTTTGACTTTCACTTTCTCGAAGCCCTTTATTCAGCCAAAGATTCCCTTTGTGACTATTTTGTCATTCCATTATGAAGGGTCCGAAGAATACCCTATTCAAACAAAGTCAAGTGCTACCATTTAGAACTCTGCTAAGGACACTGTTTCTTACGTTTCTTTTGTTAAAACAACTATTCAACCCCGTTGCTATTCGACTCAACTGCACCTGCACGCGTTGCAACAAAGAACCAACATTCCTTTGAAATCCATCATGATTATTTACTTATGGCAATACTTTAATTTCAGTATAACTGGTTTAGTTACTTTTAATGGTACTTTTACGTTATCCTTGACTATGAAAATACGAGGTTATTGAGGTACACCTAGCTTCCGTACAGATCCGATCTGTTATGAAAAACCTGACTAACCACGTAATTAAATATAATATAAAAGCAGAACCTTTCTGATCTTTGTTGGCAAATGTTTTAAAGTACGTCAGAAATATGCAAGGTGATATTAGCAGTGCACACAAATATTGCAATCTTGATACAGCCCAACCTTTTATATCATGTTTCTATTTCGCTTGAGAAAGTTATAAGGTGTATGCGTATGCCCTCTTGCTGATTTACGATTAATTACTTTAGAATACCCTAAGTGTCTGAAGACACTCAGTGTCATAATGGAGACTTAACAATTTCAAGCGGTCATTATATGTTTACTCTCTAAGTCATCGAGCTGTAGCAGGTTCAAATAGTTCTCAATATATGATTTAATGTCACTGGATGAATAAAATGTACTGTAATAAAGCCTTCGTCTGTGTGTACAGTGTAGATGTAAATCGAAACGGCCAATAGACACTAAACTTGGTATTATAAATAAACTACAACACTAAGCAACACATTTCGCTTAATCACTTATCTGTGTTTAAATCCTCCGGCACCGGTTTCGTAACGTATGCGTTACATCCTCAACCGGTAGACTTAATAGCCTTCTGGTTAGTTCCGGAAGTTGAGGGATAGCTCGCTATCTCACTGCCATCTGGTGGAGCCAACACAAACTTACTGACGACATCTATTGGCGGAATAGATAGATTGGCCAATATATGCCAATAAGTTTGTGTTGGCTCCAGCAGATGGCAGTGAGATAGCGAGCTATCCCTCAACTTCCGGAACTAACCAGAAGGCTATTAAGTCTACCGGTTGAGGATGTAACGGATACGTTACGAAACCGGTAGCGGAGGACTTAAAACAGTGTGTGTTGCTTAGTGCTGTAGTTTATTCATAACACTCGGTTTTCTTCACTGTCAGTAGCTTTAGTTTTTTACAAATTAAAAATAAACTTGGTGTTTAAATAAAGTATGTTCCTTAGACAGAACACGAAGACTTTTCAGAAAATTCTCCAACTCTAAAGTATTCCTTTCATGGAAAAACGTTTAGATAATATATTTATTTTCACAAATATTGCTCTAATAATACTTTCGTTAATCGAAATTTCTGTAAGTAGGTTGTGAAATACTCCTCATTTTGAATTCATTTTGTATGATTTCCCATAACCGGTAAACCATAGGGATAGACAAAACCATACTACACATGGTAGATTCCTTTACAACACTCAATTAATTTACAGTAACTTTTTGGCATCTTTTTGAGATATACGTTACTAATGATTTTAAGACTACGGTAATACCATTTAGATGCGGTCGCTATTCACTTATTTCTCGTGATGTCATGAAAAGTCAGGAAATGATAGTCAGTAGAGAAGGTGATATAAATGCAATATATATTAAATGTACAGGGTTTTTCTTATCTGCAAGAAACTTAACTGAGTTACGATGTTATATGGTTAAATGCAAATGGACTAAGCTGTTAGCTGCATCCTAATGAGTGAAGGTGTTAGAGACGCTGCATCAGGCTAGAGGGCATTACGTTAGTTGATGCCCCCTAGTCCATATTAGAAGCTGCATGACTTGGGCAGAATTCCATTAATAGTCGACGTTACCAAGCCTCGAGATCCTCTCCACTTTAGGTATAGATCGTTACCTTGTGCTTAACTCCATTAAATGGACAAGCAATGTATTCCTTATCACATGTAAATTAGAAACATACCGACTGATAAGCTAAATAGCAATTGACATTATAATGTTTGTCCAATTGGGTATCAATAAGCTAAAAAGAGTTAAAGAGAATGTAAATAAGACATTCAGTAATGAGATAGAAGTTAAAGATACAAAGCAAACTAACAAATATATTAAAAAGAGAAATATAAAAAATAGCACCACCCAAGAGCTGCCATCTAATGTTTTGCCTGGACTATACCTTGGCAAGGAGGATTGGGAGGGTGAGGGGTTTCCGCTGGAGCTGCCGTTCTTTTAATTGGCTTTACTCCCTCGACATTCTATTTTCTATTAACTTGTTCTGCAAACTATCTCTATGATACATCCAAGGCAGAGGGCGGTTTGTCCAATTTCAGCACAACACAATAACTCAGGATACACTCTCAGCCCTTGCAATGCTTTCAGCGGCACTTCTAATTAATCGGATACCTGATTTCGCTCAAAAGTCAATTGAAAACTTTGCTTCCAGGAAACATAGGTGAATAGATTTCCTCTTTATAAATGTAAGTTTACGTTTCTAAATGAAAATGTATGGTTATTTCTAAAAGCATAATGATACTGTACAATTTTTGCATTATCAACTGTAGAAATTTAGTTTAAGTGATCTTTATTATCACATGCAACCCCAAAATTTCCGCCTCTGTAGCATAGGTGGTAGCGTTTCCGTCTCACATTAAAGAGGTCCCGTGTTCTAATTCAGGTCAGGGTGAGTTATCTGTATATATTTTTTCCGGGGTTTTCCCTGGTCATGAAAGATTAATGTTAGATAGCTCTAAGCTCTATGGACCCTTTTCTCATTTGAACATCATTTCACCCATTTCATTCATCGTCCGACATGACTTAATGTCTTCACCGGGCACACTGTGTAGTAAACATTATGTGTATTAAACAAATCAAATGTATTGAGCTATGACATATATAAATATATTTCAAGTATCTGAAGACAAAGGTTTGAGAACGAATGATGAATTCTAGGTTCAGAAGCCTAACCAATGGGACGAAGAAACCAACTCACCCAAAATTTAGTCGAACGGACAGAAAATTCCAGGAAGCAAAACTAATGTGACAATTAGGGGGAGAACACACGAACTTTCTAAAATATGTGGACCATAAAAGTCAACTAATAAAATCGATAGAAACAACACCCGATTAAGAAAGAATCTTTAGAGGGGTGCTCAACCACAGAGCATATGCTCGCTTCCCCTACGTATGTTATTTTCCCCTAGCCAGTGAACCTGAACATCTACCATTTTCTGTACGTAAGAATCACACAGCAGTGCCGTCACCGGAACTCGGTATCCATGTATAAGTGGGTCATTCTGTTGCAGTTGGTCAAAGGAGGTGATTTCACCTTCCTCTTTGTTACTCGAGTTGAGCATTGCTGATCTAGAGAAACTAGAAGATGTTAATGAAATAAGAAATGTGTAACGTTTAACGCCCGCTTTCCGACATGAGGTACCGCAGGCGATGACAATGATGATACCTGAGATAAAGATGGTGCACCGGTGGAATGAGAAGGCGGAGAAAACTGAAGATCCCGGAGAAAAACCGCCCCAGCTCCATGTTGTCCACCACAAATCCTACTTTGCGGTCGCCTGAGATCAAACCCGGCCCGGTATGAAATAGAAAAATCATCTAGCACAAAGGTTCAATTCCGAACGAAGTTAACATTATCACTTTGTGCCCTGTGTTATGCTTGGACTATATCAGTCCGTGATTCCGGTCTGAATGGGAGTATGGGAGTACGGCGAATTTCACCGTCTGATTGGTTAGGTTTGAGATAAGGGGAATATTACTAAAAAGCTTTAAGATATATAAATTAGAAACAACTTGAATAATTTCTTTAGAACGCGAGATTTGTGCTCTTGTGTAAGGAAGCCAGAAAAAATTAGCTTTAGTGTATGAAAGCACACATAAGTAATGAATTACCAATTTTTATTTGCCTCCTATCCACTCATTCGAAGTAAATAAGAAACAGCTTTGCATTACTAAGGAAAAATAACACCTTTCCCCTTTTTAACTCCCTGACAAAGGCCAAAGTTTATTCCTATCTCACAATGCAGATTTGATTGAAAATCACATACTTTCCTCTAAACACCATGCTTTGCATTTATGTAGCTTCTACAAACTATTGTTAAGACAGTTAATGCTTTAGGAACCAAGAATATCTACAATTTTATGTGTATTGTAACTATTTATGCAAAAATTTATCTCAATTAACATAAGCAGATAGAAAAATCAAGTGGCATTTTACCAACCTTCTCAATGGCGCGTATATAGCGGTGTGTTTGTGTGTGTGTGTGTGTGTGAGAGAGAGAGAGAGAGAGAGAGAGAGAGAGAGAGAGAGAGAGAGAGAGAGAGAGAGAGAGAGAGAGAGAACAAGCGACTCAATAAGATGTTAGGCGAAATTGAGGAAACTAGTTTCGTTTTTAAAATGTATAAATATTCCATAGACATCTATTAATCATTTTGTATAAATATTTTATATATTCACCATTTTTAAAAGAGCAATGAAATTTTTAAGTCATCCTTGCACCCCTTTAAAACCCTGCTGGATATGCTGATTTCCCCTTTTTGTACGTGCTTTTCTTAGTACTGTAATGTTACACATAAAATTTATTACTTTAATTTTCGTTTTGTACTGACGTACATTTAAAGAAAATAAATGTTAACACCGACAACTTTATATGAACAAAAATTTCTAAGGGAATGGTGCAAACGAAATATTCAGACCTCTACAACTGAGGCACCAAATGATGACCTTGAAATTCCATACTTCTACAGCAACATGAGAAAAACAGAATAGCTAAAGCAGTTGAATGAAGTTACAAGACATTGCAAAATTCAAAACAATAATGCATATCACTGAAAATGGTGCAACAATGTTCATTGGAAAAGTGTGTGTTTTAAAACAGAATTACTTATTTGTGTTATACGTTTTTATTTATCTCTGGTCTGCTATTTAAACTAAAGTAGATATATAAATTCCGTAGAATGGACGTGACTCCTTAGGAAATTTTTCAGAAAACGAAATTATATGTTGTTTGCAAATCTCTTACGAAATATGGCATTTTGCTCAAAATGGTTTGAGGGCTTTCTGTTAGAAAATGAAAAAAAAGGATTAAAAGTGTTTCATGCAATGGGAAATTTGTGATTCTGACTTTTTTTCTTATTCTCTCATCACATACTTACAACCAAGTTTGCGATTTATTCAACATTTCAGTTTGACTTTCTTGTTCACTCACACAGACACTTGGACATTTGTCCTGACTTCTGATTGGTAAAAAATCGTGTAAGAGGCAGCCGGACAAAGAGGCTATATTAAGGAATTTTTCTGTGCTTCACCAATCTGTATTCTACACAAAGAACTTATGACAATATGTTAAATCAGATGTTTGCAGTGTTGAATTAGGTATTTCATCCTCGTTTTCTAAAAGGCCACACATTTGATATTAGATGCCATTTTGTGAACGAGACAGTTGAATCCAGTTTAAAACATTTAATTACTGAGCATTTGCATTATCATAATCACCATGTGTGTTATCATAAACCATATAAAGTACAGAAGGACTCGTTATATAGTGTTGAAATATAACAATTCCTTTGCTGAACAGAATATTCACACATATTTAATTCAGGTAGACAAAATCTCCTCAAGGAAATACACTGACCATTGCTAAATTTAGGAAATAATCAGGTATTTAATAACTACATATCAAAGATAGCAAATGGGTGACTTTTATAAAAATATTATTTTTTATTTATGTCTCCCTTCCTCATCAATGCTGGTGTTAGGAGTCACTTGGGCTCCCTCAAGGCGTGGGAACCGAAGCACATTGAGCTGCTAGATGAGATTAGGGTTGCGAGGTCGGTCCAACGCCTGGAATGAATGAATGATGCAGCAATTGGTTGAATGCTGGTGGGGGAAACCGGAGGATCCGGAGGAAAGCCACCCCAGTGCCATGTTGTCCACCACAAATCGCACTTTGTAGTCGTCGGGAATCGACGAGTGGTGAGAGCCAAGCGGTATACCAATTTAGCCATGGCGCGGATAAAAAAAAAAAATTATGAATTACATCTCTTTGTCAAGTAAAATTATTATGAATAACACTACCCACTATTGGATTTAAATAAATAATAATGACTTCTGGGAAAAAAACATCAACACATTGCAAGTTACACGTTTTGTGTAAAAATTGCATGTAAAGATTACTTTTGACCTATTTCAAAAATAAGTTTGCAAGGCTTTTCTGAATTATAAATGCTTAGTTAAAATTCGTTGATTGGCCCCAAATTAAAATATTGTAAAATATATTTTTATAAATAGAGAAAATAAAAAAGCAGACTAACTACCTACAACTTAACCTAGATGGACGGCAAGAAAGAGGTGAGCAAGTAGAATTTTCACCAAAGGGTGGCGATCAGCTGGTGGTGTCAGTGAATAAGGTTTGATTTTTTTCTTTTTTGAGATTAAATTTCAGTCTCCAGTAATATTCCTGTTACATTAAACGTATGTGGAAATTCCAAAGTACTTGAACGACCTGCAGCTCCTGCCAGTTTATTGATATAGTTAGAATTGATTGAAAAGGTTGATTGATAATTCACCCATAGAATAAGCTATGAATTTTAAGTATTTAATAGTTTTCATTAGCAAGGATAAAACAAAAGTCATAAATGGAAAACTTAATGTATTTCAATACATATATGGAGCAATTAGAATAACTTTATCAAAGGAAGTTCGCAAAGAAACTCCATTTAAATTGTATACAATTTTAGCAGTTTCAGCTCTCTTAAACTCGTCTGAGTATTGGACTCTAAATAAAGATACTTTAAGACGTTTAGAAGTTGCAGAAATGAAATTCCTGGGGTTTGTTGCAGGTTATGCTTTGATGAACAAACATAAGTGTATAAATATTTGAGAACAGTTGGAAATATTTAAGCCAACAGGCAAAATAGCAGAGTACAGGGAAAGATATTACAACCATATCTGCAGAATTGACCATAATAGGATTCCTCAAATAGCGCAATTTGTTTCTCTCTAATTTTATTAAAACGAAAACAAAGGTCTTCGCTTCCTAAGGGGAAGCAGGGTTAGGTGAGGGAAATTGGAGAAGGTTTTGGCAGATCCTGCAATAAGCACGCTGGTGATTAACGTTTATTTCCTAAGCAGCATGAATCGTGCTGCATTGCATAAGTAGGTATAAGGCCAGGATGGCAGGCATGGCTTGCGCCCTGGAAGCCAAACTGGGAATTCAGTGGGGCATGTGCACCTGTTAGTTGTAGTTGTGCCTTGGTGTCGCTCGGCGTAGGTCGTTCATATGGGGATTTATGTTTTTGTTGATGGCTCTATGTCGGCGATGATGTGTGAATCGGTGAGGCAAGTGAGTTAATGAATTATCTGAAGAAGTAGGTTCTGAGTAGTGTCGAATCTTCTGACTGTGGTCCCAAGTGAAGTTGGAATGTCTTCAGTAGTTGATTTATCAGTCTGTTTGATGAGTGCCTCGAGGTTGTTGTAGTTGTCTTCCATTCGAGAAAGTTTGCTGATCAGCTCCTCTATGCGGTCCAGGCGGACTGAGAATTTCGTGTGTTCTGACTTGAAGTAGTTCTGTATAGTGTTGACGTTTTCTGCTGCAGAGTTCGCAATGACCTCCTCGAGATGGGTGAGGATCTCAGCAGTGTCAGGTGGTGCGTTCGTGGAAGCTGCCAGGTTGGAGCTGGCGGCGGAGGCGGCGGCGAGCTGCATTTCCAGTGCGGATAGACGGGCAGTGGTGTTGCGTAACTCGAGCTGGATCTTCGCTAATTCTGCCTTGATGTCCTCGCTGAGTGCCTGCGAAGTTGTTACTGCTGGTGGTGTCACGGATTGGCATGAGGCTGGATCTATTGGTGCGGCCGTTCTACGACTGTTGTTTGGGTAGAGTGGGTACTGTGCCTGACCTGTAAAATGACCGAAGCCATCGCAGGTGGTACAGTTCCGGCGGCGGAGGCGTATGTCGTGACACGTGCATTCCGACGCCAGAGATGAGGCGCCGCAGTAGTGGCACCGAGGGGGTGCGTCACAGGTGGCGGCGTCATGTCCATCGCCACAGCATCGCCGACAAATTGAGTGTCGTAACGCTATGCTGGCCTCGATTTTGAGACACCACCCTAACAAAGGCAGGCCCGTCCTCAAGGCGGCTTCGTGTTCGACGGCGTTGGTGAGCTGTAGTCGGACGAGGTTGGAAGGTCCGTGGTGCGTGGAGATTCTGGAGACCCTCAGGGTAGAGGGCCAACGTTGTTGTGCAGCGGCGAGGATGAAGCGAGTTGGCAGATCCCGGGGAGCCCCGTGGATAACTGCTGAGTGTGGTGCTGCTTGGCCCTGAGTGAAGGCAGCGTTGGGCTCCCTGGGTGGGAGCAGTGTAGGCCCGGCGGCTGGAGGAGTGGAAAGAGCTTTGGCGTACGTTGGCTGCGTGGGCTGGTTTGAAACGGCTGCGTTTGGAGATTGCTCGCTGAGTCGTACTGTTGCGCCTGAAGATGCAGGCACTTCCTGCCTCGTGAGCCCAGGAGCAAGGTGTGGCTGCGGCGAGCTTGGCAGGTGAGCGGCGTCAAGTACTGTGTCAGCGCTGGGCCTCCGAGGGGAGGCACTAGCCCAGAACTTTCCCGTGAGCTCTGTGAGCGGCTCCCTCTCATCTGCCGGCACTGGCAGAGAGGCAGGAGACTGTGCCCAAGAGCTGGCAGGTGAGGGCTGCGGTGGCCGCTACTTCGCTGTCCGGCTGGTCTACTTCCTTGCTGCGGAGGTTTTCTTTCCCATTATTCTAGCAGCTCTTCGGGATCTGCGGAGCGTTACAGGCCAAGAGGACAATGAAGTCGAGGAAGTCCTTACCAGAAAATGAATAGAACAATTTTAGTTTGGAGTCGGAACAGAACACTCATGCTCTGAACCTTGTCTGTATGATGATGATGGTGGTGGTGGTGGCGGTGGCGGTGGCGGTGGCGGCGGCGGTGGCGGTGGTGGTGGCGGTGGCGGTGGCGGTGGTGAACTTATACAAATTTCCTTCTACATAAATATGTTGAACACATCGGAATGCCACTCTGAGTATTAATTACCGTGTTCTGTTTTACTTCTTTATAGAAGGAAAAGCTTGATTAATATGTACTCTTTTACTATGGTATCCTATGTTTTGACTTTGACAGCTCTTCCCTACTCAACGAAGAAACCAAATATACCGTACAATGCCATATCATCATTGCCTCTGATAACAAGGCTCTCCAGGGAAATGACACAAGCTACATTTGCAGCGAGTTTGAAAGAAACTACTGCTCCTCCCAAAGCTGCTGTGTAGTCAATATAGATCCACGGTATTTGAATCTAGAAAGAAGATCATTAAATATCTTTAAATGTACTTTTAAAAGTATTAACGCACTTATTTGACCAAATTATTTGCTTTATACTAATCTTGGTAAAGGATATGCAAAAAGGTTGTAGAGAAGACATATTAATATAATAAGCTTTTGAAAATTAAAAAATAAGTTCTAACAAGCTTGCGGGACGTGCGCCAGTACTAAATCTATGATGTTGCAGCTTCCATTATGAAGCCCCTTTAAGATATCTTAATGTACACAATCACCCTTTGTGTACAGTGATTGCACACCATTCCTACGTGTGTCTGATTATCAATAGGACATTTGTGTTGGGTGTGTAAAACTGAATGCTCGTACTTTAGAGTTTCATTGTGTGCCAGTATTATACATTTGGGAGAGTACGTAAACCTTGTGTGAGTTATATTTTGTTTCGACTTTATTTCATAAAGTCAGATTCCAATAATATTTTCGTACTGCGCTCTTGTCATTACACTGCTTCTGCGACTCCTTTTTCCATTCTCAAAATGCATAGTGTGGCACTGATTCACTACTCTGCAATTTTCTGCACATTGCTTTTATACATTCTGTATATATTAGAACACATCCTGAAGACCTCATCAGATATAAAGACAATATTACTGCAATAATAATTTTAAAAGTATAGCAAAGACAGTTACATTTAGGTATGATATATACGGTAGTTAAATTATATTCGAACTCACTGGTGGCCTCTCTGCTGGGCGAGATGACCGGCAATCACCGGATACTTACGCCTGCTGAGGCTGACTACAATCCTTCCCTTAAAATATATGCTGGAAATGTTAATCGTCTGCTTTAAAAAACAGACAGCACATCTCGTTAAAATATTCTCGCTCACTCTCCGAAGCTTAGCAGCAGGTATTCTTGTGATTTCTTGCACAATGTTTTCCTTAAGTTACTATAGTGCATGAGGATTGAAACGATATACTTTGTCTTTTAAAGAACCCCAAAAATAAAAGTAAAAATTTATTAGGTCAGCAGAGCGGGGATGGCACAAATCAACACTAATTTATCTGCCATCAAACAACTCTCTTAATGCGTTTAATAATGCGGCTGTCGTATGTGCTGTTGCAGAATCTTTCTGGAATCAACCATACGACTTCTTTTCTTCTGTCAAACGGTTGGAAAATGGCCTTAGAATTAACCTGTGACATTGCTCTACATAACTGTTTCATCACAGAATATGGGCCATATTATTATTCTAGCACTTATCGCACACCATATTCCAATTTTCAGATCATAACGAGGCGTTTTATCCAGTAGAACAGGTTTGTCTGAAGCCCAGTATTGACTGTTGTGAGTATTCAAACGTCCAGTTAAATGAAACAAATATTCATCAGTGAAAAAATCTGTGGGTCAATGAAACCCCTTTCTACTAATCGGAAAAACAAGTTGCAATAATTTACACGTCTAGCAGGATCATTTAACCTTAACACTTGCACACGTGTGTAGCAAGAGCGCTTCAGTTTCAACAGACGTGTATAATTCCAATCCTTATACACTAAAGGAACTTAGGGAAAACATTATGCAAGAAATCACTAGAATACCTGCTGCTGAACTTCTGAGAGTGAGAGCGAATATTTACAAGATATATAGGCTGCCTGTTTCAGAGCGGGTCAACATCTTCAGCATCTACGGGACCCTAAAATACTCACTCACTCACTCACTCACTCACTCACTCACTCGCTCGCTCGCTCGCTCACTCCAGCATCTACTATAAGGATTCTAATCCGCCTCTGCTGGCTTAAGTTCCCGGCGACTGCCGGTCGTCTCGCGCAGTAGAGAGAGTGTCCGCGAGTGGGTTCGATTATAATTTAACTACCCTGTAGAAGAAAACAGCGGTTGTACGATTACATTTATAACCTAGGTCCAAAATAGGCTTGCAGTAACCTCTTCGTACCACTTCATTTTCCCTTTCAAGGATACTTGAATAAGATGCTGATCCTTCTACTCTTCTCCGTCGTCGCTCCTTTTTTACACATTGAGCCCTAAATTTACTGGCCACGATTAATTCTCAGAAGACATGTTAAATTTTGGTTATAATATTATATTGTTGGTGCCCTAAAATACATTGTGTTCATTTTTATCTGTAATTTTACCTCGCAAAATTTGACGTCACTAATAGAATCGCTGATGGAGCGAGTGTATATACGATTTCCCCTAGCGCCGTACGATCGTATTAGACGTATTGACAGCAGCCTTGAGGCCTCCCTCTACCGGCAGGTAAATACAAAAGTTGCGTAATTTTGCCTGGTGCGTAGATACGATAACTATTTTTAAGAAACTATATCCTGCAATACAATGCACTGCAAAGCTAATTATGCAGCCATAAAAGTAGACCATGAAGAATATACGAAATGATAAGTCAATGAACACTTATTTTACAACTGACATCTGCTTTTCTGTGATAGTAGACATATATGCATATTGTAAACCTGTCACATAAATTAGAAATATTTCAATTTGATCTCAATTCTTTTCTATCACCCACAGTTTTCTCAGAATGTAACTTCATTACAAATCATAAAATTAGCAGAACATGTTATAGAAATGAAAATAAATTATTGTTACAATATGTACAAAGGTTTTTATCCAAGTCTAAACAAGAAGATTTCTTCAGTACAAAGTCGTATGTGCCATTTTCTTATATTTCCTTTCTCTCTTCCCCTTAAACACTGTCTGTATTGCGAGAAGGTATGCTTGAGGCCTTTCTGCCATAGCATTATTTATTGCTTCTAGATTGGGACCAGTCACTTGATAGCGTCCAGTCTCTCTCTCTCTCTCTCTCTCTCTCTCTCTCTCTCTCTCTCTCTCTCTCTCTCTCTCTCTCTCTCTCTCTCTCTCTTCTCTCTCTCTCTCTCTCTCTCTCTCTCTCTCTCTCTCTCTCTCTCTCTCTCTCTCTCTTCTCTCTCTCTCTCTCTCTCCTCTCTCTCTCTCTCTCTCTCCTCTCTCTCTCTCTCTCTCTCTCTCTCTCTCTTTGCGAGTAGCTGATCCTGTATCTTGGAAATGTTTGATGCACCTATTGGTTTTAAAAGACATAAGGATACCAAAATTAATGGACATTTTAATGAAGCGTGAGAATGACAAAAAAATTGTATCGTATACTGATAAAACATAAGAAGTTTATGTTGCAAGCAAAAGTATGTCAATTTGAAGGTACCTGGACACTTTTGACAACATAAGGCTCCGATGGACTTGTCTGAATGCCAGATAGCCTTGCATAAATTCCTCTATGCAGTAGTTTAAACTATATTTATATGTCGCGCCAATTTTAATGCCGGTAGGAAAGTAGCATTCAACCATGAAGACGGGGTGGTCTGTGTTCATATTCAGAGGAAGCTGGTTGTATTAGTTACTAGCGCAACCGCACTGAGAGCGCTGTAATTTTCTTACTGTTCCTCAAAAATTACCGCTTCTTCTCCGTAGATTTCAGGATAGAGCATAGATTAATACAGATAGACTCACCAGTCAACTATGACGTCAGTCTTGCTCAATCGGAGGGCGGGAAATAACGATTAAAAATGAACACCGTATATTTCATTCTTAAATGAAGTCATTTCCTTACTTCTGCCCACCTCGCCGAGGTAGATGGTGGCGTGCCTGCCTGATGGTCAATAAGTCCCGAGTTCGAATCTCGATCAGGAAAGTTACCTGGAAAAAGTTTATTTCGGGGTTTCCCCTTTTCCTAAAAAGAATGTTGGGTCACTCCTACCTCTATAGAACCTGGTCTCATTTGAGCATCATTTCACCCAATTCATTCATCGTCAGATGATTTAACGTTGGAGGACGTAAATTAAAAAGAATCTCTTCATATCTGCTCCAGTTAAATTTTAAATTGCTGCATAGAATTCCCGTACTATTTTTATACATCAGTCATGTGAAATTTACGCTGTTTTGAAATTTTGAAATTGGCATTCTTAGTGTTTCTCTGTCAGGTGAAGTAACAGATGGTTTATCTGAAAAATCTATGTACTTCTTTTTCCACCTTTTCACTTTTATTAGACTATCTATCCCGTTAATATTCTGAATGGGACTAGTTTATTTAAAAAATAACCATTTCCTCGTAGTTTTCAAGTACCGGTTACTTTCACTTGGTGTACATAATATTCATTCCATTAGGTTTTCAGACATATTAAATAAGTTTATATACATGCTGAGTCTAAAATTTGTATATAACTTTGTAATTTCTCAGTATGAAGTTCATTTTGTAAACTTTCGTTCACGAAGTTAAGAAAAAAAAAATATACAGGACCTGTCAAATTCTTATCGAGACACATTGAGTTTCGCTACCGCAAAAATAACAGTCACAGCTTACACGCGACTTTGATTGATAATGTCGTTTCCTGCTTTAGTTTTCACAGCACATTATCGTTTGACAACATCAGTATTTGCTAAAAAGTAATTAAAAAGCTCTTAATTTGGTATCCTGTATGGGTCAGGAAGCCATACTAGCTATGCAGCACAAACGAATCCCAGGCATGTGCAACATAAAATAGATAGTGCCGAATAAAGTATTGCAAAATTTAAAATTTTAAGCTGAAATTGTACAAAAGCCTCATTTATTCAGATAATCACACCACCTCTTAACTACTACTACTTGAACTAATAGTGTTATTAATTTATATACGAGCCATGTTTTTTAAGTCAGTACCGTTTTGCAATTCCGCCGCCGCAGCGCTACGGTCGGCGTTCCGCGCATGTGCGCTGGTTACCTACATTTCTTGTCTACACACTGACGCCATTACAGCCTGATTCTTCATTGTATACGTTGGTTATTGAGTGTTTAAGATGCCTCCGACAATCGTGAGTCCCGCCGATTGTGAAGTACGGGCTGTTATACGATTTCTTAGTGCTAAAAGCGTAAAACCGATCGATATTCATCGTGAGATCTGTGAAGTTTACGGACAAAACATTATGACTGATGGAATGGTAAGGAAATGGGTGAGAGCATTTAAAGATGACCGCACAAATGTACATGATGAAGAACGGAGTGGGCGTTCTTCAGTCGTTACTGAAGATTTGGTGCAGAAAGTGGACGAAAATGTGAGAGAAGACAGATGCTTTACAATTTCATCATTGTGCGACTATTTTCCTCAATATTCTCGTAGTGTTTTTTATCGCATTGTGACCGAGAATTTGAAGTACCGGAAATTGTGTTCACTTTGGGTTCCGAAAATGTTGACGGATTTGCACAAAACCCAACGTTTAGGCAGTGCATTGACTTTCCTTGAACGGTACCACAATGAAGGTGAAGATTTTTTAGACCAAATTGTTACTGGTGACGAAACATGGGTGGCCTACGTCACACCAGAATCGAAACAACAATCCATGGAATGGCGATATTCATCATCACACACAAAAGTGAAGTTTAAGCAAACAATTTCTGCCCGGAAAATCATGTGCAGAGTTTTCTGGGACAGAAAAGGAGTATTGCTAGTGGAGTTTCTGCCTCGTAATGAGACAATCAATGCAGCGCCTTATTGTGAGACATTGAACAATCTGCGCCGTGCAATCCAGAACAAAAAACGTGGCAAACGTGCTGCATGATAATGCCCGTCCACGTGTGGCTAATCGGAACAAAGATCTCATAAAGTCTTTTCAATGGGAAACTCTAGATCACCCTCCATACAGCCCTGAACTGGCGCCCAGCGACTACCATTTGTTCCTGCACTTGAAGAAACATCTGGGCGGTCAGCGTCCTCAAGACGATAACGAAGTCAAAAGAGTTGTGATACAGTGGTTAACACGTCAGGCGGCAGAATTTTATGAGGAGGGTATTCAGAAACTAATGCCACGTTATGACAAGTGCCTCAATATCCACGGAAATTATGTAGAAAAGTAGATTAAGGTACAGGTTTTCATTTCAAAATAAAATTATTGCGATATCTATGCACATCTTTTTTTAATTCCAAAACGGTACTGACTTAAAAAACATGCCTCGTATATACGTGAGCATTTGAAATACAGAATCGAAATTTTTGTCGTTTAAGAAACAGGTTATCTCAACTGAAACATATTTGCTTTGTTAATACTTAAAAATGATGTCACTTGAAAACCTCTAGGGTTATCGACATCTTTGTATACAACTTGTACATTAAAATTATGAAAATTTCAATGTTTTTAAGCTATTTTTATGAATTTTTCGAATATATTCTTTAAAATAAACACTCGATTAAGCTAATGTCCCTGTATTAGAACAACCTTTAAGGGAGTTTTAATTTCAATGTATAAACGTGGAGATGTTGACCAGAATTATAAAATGTTACCCCTCTCTCCACTTATGCCCAATTTTTCAAACACTTTCAGACGTTTCGAAAGCACTCAATGAGGAAGCCTAATTAAGTTTGAGTTAGTAAAAATGGGAATAGAGGAATTCTAAAATCCAAAAGTGGTTGCTCTTCTTTATAATTATTATTCAAAGCTCTTGTGTTGTTTCACTAAAGCTAATTTACCATCTTCGGTGAAGGACATGTTTACTAAGGCCCAAATTCCACGCTGCTTTTTGATGAGCTTCGTTAACGTTATCTGGCTTCACAGCTCTCTTTATTGTTTTCTTCTTGTTTTTTCATTAAAGTTCCCTTTAATGATTCTCTCTAGCGTTCATTGTCTGGAAAAAAAAGTATAAGAAGGGATGTAAAGTATTTAATGATCTGCATTTTGTGTAGGTATAATTATTCTCATCTTGTACATCGTTCCATATAAATATTCATAAATTTCATAGACTAGTTCTAGTAGCTAATCACACCAGGGAAGCAAGAAAATATAGAATATTTGAACTTCGTCGTCAGATGATGCTGTCATTATTGACTTATTAATGTTATAAATTTATGACGAAATTACTGGGATAAATAAATATTTGCAATACATTTCCATACCTTAAAAACAAATGCATAACGTAAACATGCGAATTACAGTTCTTCCAGGATTAAGCTTACAGGGGTAAAGGGTAGACAACTCAGGGAGACACCTCGCTCAGTGCTACTTACATGCAGATCTATTGCGGCTAACATTCCCAGTAGGTAGAAGTGAGGTAATGGATCCGCAGGAGGCCACAGGTAGTCAGGTTACAGAGATGCGTGGAAGTCTGCCTCATCTCCGTCCCCATGTTCCACCGGGGGGACAATGGCATACAACACCCAGCACTGGGAAGCGCATTTAAAAGGTGCAACCATCCGTACCACCTGCCCGGTAACGCCATACACCACGAGCCTGGAAGTGCAACTGAAAAATAAGAAAAATGATCGGGAATAAATATCTACATGTTAGGAGGCTTACCTGCATATCTCTAAGCGATAAGGTGAAACAACGAAACGCCCAAGTCAGAGTGCGCGGTCGACGGGCATTAGAGCCGCGACCTCCCAAATGCGAGTCACTCAAATCACCACGGCAACATCGTTCGGTATTTTGCCAGGCAATACGAGTTCATTAGCCAAGGAACTTTCTGGTGAGGCACAACGATTGTTTATTAGGGTAGCTAAGGCAGGCGTTCCGCTGATCTTGGTGAATAAGAAATCCATTAGCTCAAAGTTCCGATAACTTGAACACAGTAATTTCAGAAATCGGAGGATTGTAAACACCCACTATGTCAGTTATGGAAGTTAAAAATTATCAAGTCACGGCGTAATATTCAACTTCAAATGTGAATGAAAGTTTTAAGAATTGGCAAAGTACAATGGAGGAACTTCGGTAAGGCAGAGACGAAGCGAATCTTAATTTGTTTATATTACAGAAGTGGTTTACTGTGATCGATTACCAGCAGTCCTTAGTGCCTAAAGACCGCACTCAGACTATAATAATTAGCAGTAGCCCCATTGAAATCTTTTCCATCCGGCAACTTATGGTTCTCATTGTTACTATGAAAAAGTTATTTTTTGAACCGTGAATTTATTGATACTTCAGAAATTAGCAGTATAATACTTCAATAGTTAGTTTCTCGTGCTAAGACTGAGAGTCGGATTAAATCGTCATCCTCAAAGAATCGGTAACTTGCTTTAAACAGCTTATATTATATTAACCTCCATGAAATCCATCAACCAAATTAACTGGTGTTGTCTGTCCTGGCGTACCATGAGAGAGGGATTCTATAAATTAACCACTACAGCAGCAGACAGCAGATTGATCAAGACGCAGATATTGAAGACGGCATCAAATGCGTTTTACATCGTTGAACGACGTGATTACAGGTTAGATAATTTAAAGGACAGAAATAAAATTCCCTGTCTAGAGATAATTGAAAGCAAGTACAGAATTTACCTATAGCATGAGCGAATAAAGGAGGTTAGTACGTCAAATAATTTTAGTTTAAAGAAATATATTTCTCGCAGTCATAAATGTATATCTATTAAATATTTTGATGACTCATCCAACCCTCTACTCTTCCTAATATTAATGCCACAAGACTTCTTTCTTCCGATCTAAATTACGTAAATTGTCCACTAGGCACTCTAAGTATTGCTAACTTCGTCCCATTTCGAAGTTTTAGTGTTCAGGAAGAGATCAAGTAGGTATATGGACCTCATTGAGCAGCTGGTCGCATAATCGGAAGTGTAGATCATGCCAATACCAAAAACCATTTTCTTCTTTACCTCATCCTTTATCCCAGGCTGAATGCCAAAAATGTGAATTCTTTCTGTATCACTCGTCATCGAGCTGCAAATCGTAACAATGAGCATATTCCAAATACACGTGGCGTTGTTTCTATAGCCCGAAAGAATCAAAAATTGAATTTGAAATCGCAACAACAAGGGCTATTCTAGATCGAAGCTGCTAATTTCTGGCTGTAAAAGAAGATGTAGTTAGTTACATTTCACGTAACTTTATCATTAGAGAAAAACATTGCAATTTAGATCATATGTAGGATTTGATCTATTTTATGCTCTTTTTCACTTTATTTATAACGTACATAGTAGACAGAGAATGTGCTATATTCCACCCAAATATTCGATACCTAGGTTTTACTCGACATTCTCGTTTTGAATTCCATCAATCCATAGTAATCGGTCCGTATGTTTCTTTGTGTCCATGTGTTCCTGCTTCTGAATAGCATCATTCAAAATAAATAAATAAATAGATAGGTAGGTAGGTAGGTAGGTAGGTAGGTAGGTAGGTAGGTAGGTGGGTGGGTAGGTAGGCAGGTAGGCAGGTAGGTAGATAGGTAGGTAGGTAGGTGGGTGGGTGGGTGGGTAGGTAGGTGGGTGGGTGGGTGGGTGTGTGGGTAGGTAGGTAGGTAGGTAGGTAGGTGGGTGGGTGTGTGAGTGTGTGGGTGGGTGGGTAGGTAAGTAGGTAGGTGGGCGGGAAGGTGGGTGGGTAGGTAGGTAGGTAGGTAGGTAGGTAGGTAGGTAGGTAGGTAGGTAGGTAGGTAGGTAGGTAGGTAGGTAGGTAGGTAGGTAGGTAGGTGGGTAGGTAGGTAGGTGGGTAGGTGGGTGGGTGGGTGGGTGGCTGGGTGGGTAGGTAGGTGGGTGGGTAGGTAGGTAGGTAGGTAGGTAGGTAGGTAGGTAGGTAGGTAGGTAGGTAGGTAGGTAGGTGGGTGGGTAGGTGGGTAGGTGGGTGGGTGGGTGGGTGAGTGGGTGGGTGGGTAGGTGGGTGGGTAGGTAGGTGGGTAGGTAGGTGGATGGGTGAAGAAGAAGAGGAAGCGGAAGTAGAAGAAGAGGAAGAAGAAGACCTTAAAAACAAACACTTACTTTTACCTTCTTTTTACAATACTTATCATTTTATTAGTTGCATAATAAAATATATTAATTTACAAATCTATTTAATAGAATAATAAAATTCTACCTAAATTAATATTTTACTCGTGTCCAGTAAACAATTAACCGGATAACCGGTTATTTAAAAGTCAAACTATTTCTCAATTCACCTATCTAAATTCGCCGGATTCCGGCGGCAGGTTATGTACTCGTACCCAGCACAAGCTCTAAATTTCTCCTGTTTTACCTAATGCTTCTGAGTGTTTTAATTTAACATTATCGTTCTGATATCAAAATACTCCAAATATTAAGTAACATATTGTACAATTCATATCAAAATGTGTATATAAAGTACACCATCCATTCAACCTAAAATTGATTCTAAACAGATACAAATCCCCAAAAGCTCAAAAACAAAATCTTCAAAGGACCGTTATAGCATCATTGAAAACGAAAACACGGTTTAACATGAAAACTGTTGTTAACTTAAGCATCTTCCTAGTATGCGACATAAAGATTTTCAACACAATTTCCTCGCTGCAAACTTTGTGTCGAAAAATTTTCGAAAGTGATATATGTTTTCAAAAATGGATGTAAAATTTTGTAAAAGATACCGTATGTTTGGGATATTTTTATGGAAAATGAAATGTTTATCTTCAAATTTCTAGGAATAGCCTTTGAAATACTTTTCATTCTTGATGACCTTTTCATAGCTGATACATCTTAAAAGACCGACAAGAACTTGCTAAATAAAGCTTACACATATACCTTGTGTGTTGAAGCACACTACTTATATAACATATATCGCATCTTGATATATCAGTCTGTGGATCCATGAGTAAATGACGCTAGCTTAAGCGTGCTAGTATATTCTTGGATGGTATGCGTACAGGTAATTAGGGTACTTGCATTTAGTATCACAAAGCTCGTTAACTTATGAAGTAAAGTTAGTAGACAGTTATTGCTTTGAATGAATAAAATCTTCCTCATAATTTATTTTTAGTTATTTTCTGTTATTTTACATGTGAATCAGAAGATATAGAAATATATTACGCAACTATAGCAGGCTCCATTTCGGAACACGTTAAGTTTATTGCTTGGCCTGTATAAGGGTTTATTTTCTGTTGTATATGTCCACTTTTTTAACTCTTTCGGATTTTCCACAACAATTAAGGTACTATTCGTGTATACTCCCAGATTAGTGGTAATATATCAAATGTTTTGTATAGTAATTTATTATGCGTTGATTGTTTATACTAGCCATTATTCTTGTTACCTTCTTGGCAAAGGAATTTTCCCAGAACGTCATTCCATATGTCATAATTGAATAAAAGTAATGATAACATATATAAGATACTTTTATTTGTAAAATGAATCAATGGTTTGATTGCAAAATATGCAGAGCTTAGTTTTGGTAGATTGCACTCGATATCGTCTCGTTCTTAATATGTTCTATAACAAAACCAAAAAATTTTATGTTACATGCTTTTATTTTTGTAAAAAAACTGGATATATTTACTCTCCTCGAAATTTATATAAATTCTGTTGTTGGCAAAACAATTGTTCAGCACACTGAGACCAGAGTGGCGACTGATTTTGTGTCCTTGAATTACAATTCTTTTTATCACCTGCAGAAAGTACTGGATAAGCATGTTTATTTATTACACTGGGAGATAATTGATTTATACTAGAAACAATAATGGACACAGAATTGAATGGTGCTTTTGAGAACGCTGTGTAAATTGGGAATTGTGTGCATTCCAGATCCTAAGTACGCTTCAAGATTTTAAGAATTGTTTTATTCAATATAAGAAACTGTAGCAAATTAAGCATACTTCGACATGAAATGTAAAAGTATATGTGTACTGCTAATGTTACAGAATTCATGTGCATAAATCAGAAAAACTTGCTGGCGAGTCAGAGAAAATCCGTCAATGGTTCTATGAGTTCTGTTGCAATTGAGAGTAGCCCAATTGAACGTGCCGATAAATACATAGAACGTCATTTGGTGCGCTGAACAAGAACAAGTATGGAGTGGAGCCCAACTCTTAGTGTTGTGCACTAACTAGAATGTACTGCAAATAATTCAGTTTTCCGTAGTGAAAAGGACTAATAGCTTTCATTTTCACTTGAGCATCAACGTTTCTGTTACATTATTTGGAAAAGTAGTTTCAGTTGGAGGAGTGATTACAGATGGAGGATTAGCACTGAGGCTAGTACTAGGTATATTGCACCTACTAAACTTCCGTCAGGAAGGACCGAAGAAAAAGAATACGAAGAGCAAGGAGATCTGATCATGTCAGGCTCAGTGGGAGTGGGGTCCTAACGTTTTCAGATTAGGCATCCTCGGTCACCCCAACGACGTTCCCTCTGTTCTGAGGAAAGCTTCGAATAGAAGTTTACAAACCACGGAAGATACATCTCTTTTCAAAACAATTCGCCGCACAGCAGAGCATAAGTGCCTAACCCTGCTATCCTGCGAGAAAAAAAAAGGTACGAAATGAGGGGAAGCAAGAGTCAAAGAAGTTTTAGGATTAACGAGGATCAGAAAAAATCGCAGTGTTGTGAAATCTATCCTTGCATTCACTTATCGACCTGGAAGAAAATAAACAAATAAAAAGTACTACATGGTGACACGTCCATCACGAATCGAATTCAAGACGTCTGAGAATAGATTGGACTCTTCGGATAGAATTCGGCACCTCAACCAGACTGGTCCTGTGTATCTATGTCCCCAAGGGGCACCCCCGGCGGGGAGGATGACCTGAGAGGAGACAGAGGGCGGCTGACCCCAGAGTTACTACAGTACAGGGCGGGCTCAGTACAATTTACTAGATAGAAACTCCCCGGCGGTCCAGGACAATCGTAATCCCATCTACCGTGGCCCTCAAACGTTCACGAGGCCGGTTCGGAGACCGGAGGCCACCGTCCCGCAGAACAAGAAAGACTCCAGGCAAGCCGGCACAACCGGCATCCCACCAGCTGTGTTCCTGAATCGGCCCACTAGGCGACTGGACTGGACTGGGCTGGAATGGAAACCGTCCCGCCGGTGGAGAAAGTGCTCACTCAGAGCATATCATCCGTCCAGAGCACCGCCAAGACTCCCGCCGACGCTTCTACCTTGATAGACCACCAGATGAGAGATGATGGTAAATGATAACTGAGGGACAAGAAATTCAGGAGATTTAATTAATTTACCCAGCATTCGCCTAGGGACCCGGGAAAACCCCGAAAAGCATTATGGTTCAGGTAGCTCGGCCCGGAAATCGAACCCGGGCGCCCTGAAAGCGGCCCACAAACGAAACCGCTTGAGTCATCCCGCACGGTCTTGAGATACTAAATCTCAGAAGCTGTCATATGAATCATCCTGTTCCCTTATAGGACGCCCATGTAACATTTAATTTTAAGGTTTTATTATTCGTGTTTTCTGTTTACGACTGCACGCACTATAATTAAATTTGTATGATTAGCATAACGAAGTTCACAAGTTTATGAATACGTTTTTATGTTTTTATGTTTAATAACGTTGGAGAAAAGTTTATTTATTACCGGTTTTCAAAGTAGCTCATTGCATGTATGTTGTATGTATAATGCAATGAAGGGAGAAAAGAGGCCAGAACGAGTGAAATTAAAGAAGAAATCTTGAGGGAGAGAGAGGGGGTTTACAGCGATAAGAGAATAACTACAGCTAACGCAATAACTCGAGAGAAATTGCGTGTTTAGCTTGCCTTTAAATCTGTTTAATAAATCAGTAAAATTATCAGAATGCTGTATGCCGTTTTAAATTTCTCGTGTATTGCTATTTATTAGCTATTTAGAACAAGTATAAAAATACAGAATTACATTACGTGGCAGAGTTATATGAGAAAGGGAATTCAACGTTGCCTCCTGTGTTACATGACTGATAACATATCTTAATATGATTTAACCGTACATGTCATTAATCACAATTATAATGCCATAAATTTAAATACATGATCCTGTTTAATGAGAAACAACAGATAATTGCAAATAATGGAATATTAGTTTTCGTATCACGCTAACAGTTTCATTTGTTTCTCTACCTATAAATCAAATCCTTGGTACATACGTGCAACCGAGAATAATGTTGATTGATATTTTAAAACAAAATGTTTGCACCTGTTGCCACATCCCACGCTAGTGTGAAGAAAAATAAAGAAATGATCTGCACGTTATGACATGCATAGTCTATTTTGTGTCTTGGTTCCTTTCCTTTTCTTTATTGTATAAAGATATGCATTATTGGGCTCATAGGGCTTTCTGTGCCCTTCTATAAGTCATTCTTTCAAAAGTTTATTCCTCCATCTATTTCATGTTAAGTGATCAAACCTTTGTAGAAATTAATTTTATTTCCAGTATTCCTATAGCAAAACGGGGAATAGGAACACAGTAGACTGCATTTGTATTTACTTCTCATCTTTCTTCTACATACAATTTCATTGATACATTGACATTTATAACATTTCTTTCACACAATAACAAAATAGCTTATTCACATTTAACATACCCTTTCTACCTGCTTGCCCCAAGTCTCGGTCTCAATATACATAACCCCTGGTTTTCCGTGTATTGATAACCCTCCTCTCCCTTGTATCCCTCGTTTTAGTTTTCCAGCCCTTAATTGTTATTTATTCTTCATCAATCTTAACCATTTCTCTCTAACTTTCCGCAGATATTCACCTATACTTCTTACATTCTTTTATCCTTTTACCAATAACACTTTTTTTATTATTAATACCTCCCCCATCCATAAAACTGTCCCACTTTTGTTGCCAAATTTGTTTTCTCCATATCTTTGTTTGTTTGCAATAAAGTATACTATGCCAATCTTTATCCTCTTCTGCACACATTGGGCATTTCCCTGTATCCTTTTCATATCTAATACATTTCAAATTTCTAGCTCCTGTCCTTGCCCAGGCAAATCCTTCTCGCCCTAACTTATTACTCACATCTATGTACTTCTCCCTCCCCCACACGGTCTTTATTTCCCTATATATCCTCAAAGATCTTTTCTCCCTTACACTGGTAAATATAACTTGGCTATCTAAATCTTCCAGCCTTAATTCTACCTCTTTCCAAAAGCCCCTATAATAATACTCCTCGTTTCTCAAAATATGTCCCATACCTATCTGTTCCATCAGTTCCCGTACTTTTTGCGCCCAAGACTCCCCATTTGCTTCTCATCTGCAAAAGAAAACATTCCAGTAGACTGTAAGTGACAGACCAATCTATATAAGAGCTGATGGCCAAGTGATTGCTTTGAAGTTCCATGCAACTTTAATTGTCAGGAGATAAAAAGCAAATAACATACTTCCATTTGAGAAAACTAAGTATTTGAAAATTCAAACCAATTTTGAGAAATGTCTTGAAAATGGTTTTGCTTCACAAAAAATAAGTTGACGTATATAGACATAAGCTTTATGCTTAACGAAATCTATATATTTTATGTAGTAAGATTAGATGTATATCTTACTGTGTACTGGCTATGTAAAAGTCGTTCACAAGGGAACTATGACTATGCTCATACCTGAATTCGCTTGAGAGTTTGATGGCATTATCTCTGCTCTATGTGGGACCTGTGCACCAAAAATCTGTTACGGAGTAGAACTGCAACGCCCAAAACCGCAGCGTGAAAAGTGCAGCACTTGCAAGCAGCTGTTGGACATCCCTCGTGAGCTCTGTGCCGGAGCTCCTTACGTATGCCATGTGAAGATCGCTGCCCGCAGAGGTAAACAAATCCCTCCCGTACAATGCAATGTCATTATACCTATATGTTCCTACATTTTCTGGACTCATTTTCGGGTACCTCCAGCTATACTCCGCACCCAATTTTCGGCACACAGGCCCAACATACAGCATAGATGATGCCATCAAACTCTCAAACAAATACAGGTACGAGCATATTGATAGTTCCCTTGTCAGAATAAGAGGACTTCCGAGGCTATTCCCAGAAAATGGACTTCATAATTTTCATGGCTGTTTTACTATGTGGTATTTTGATTAAAACGTTAGCTATTTTTGAGAATATAGATTTTTTAAATGTACCTTGTAAAGGGTAACTTGGGGTAGGAATACTTTCTTGCGAATCTTCATGTCGCATATTTGGAAGATGTTGAACTTAAATACCAAGTTTGGCGTTTAACTGACTGTTCGTTTTCGAATTACGCAGTTCACACACACACACACACACACACACACACACACACACACACACACACACACACACCACACACACACACACACACACACACACACACACACACCACACACACACACACACACACACACACGCGCGCGCGCGCGCGCGTACACACACCAACACACAAATACACACACACATACACACACACTTTTCCTAAAATACTATATGTTCAAGTGGTCTAAAGGCATACAGGGTGTGGACAATTTAATTTGAGACTGTAAAATGTTTCCTAAACTAAGCGATGTAGAGAGTAAGGCCTTCGGTAGAAGTGACTTATTATTATTGGAAACAATTAAATGTCATTAGTGTTTTATCCCGAAAACATTGTGGTGGACGTTTACATCATTTACTTCTGGTGAAATGAAACTTTTTGGTGGAAGACAGTACTTTCCCTGCTTACTCTACGTAGAGTAGATAACATGTTATTGATATCATAGACAATGAAATACTCATTCTCTACTCATTGTTGTCTCTTTTTAGAATTCGCTGAGATGCGCTGCGGTCATCCTAATTGACGTTCGACCTAGTGAGTTACAACTTAAAGACATTACTCACTGTTGGGTATACTCGTAAAAATTGCATGTTTGCTCGCATTGGAGATGAGAAAGAAAGAAGAGCTCCTGTAAAGAATACAGCGTATAAAAATGCATAAGTTTGACTTTGCAATGACCTAGGAATGGATGACAGATGACACTGTTAAGTTAACAATTGGATATCAACATTCAGCACTTTACCTGCATTACGAGAGCTGTTAAATATGAAAGTTCGTGTATACAATTATGTGTTATCTTTGAAAAATTATGACATATTCCCATACGTTATTTTTTCATTAATTACCTGGGTATTTGCCCTATCGTCTAAGGTGTATGTTTTAATAATTCAGGCACAGATTCATGTGCAATATGAATCCATCTGCCAATGGAAGCTAAACAACTGATGCCAGGCCCATATGATGCCATATCCTCTTAAAGTCGTGGAAAGAAATTATTATACTTGTATCCGTTTGCAAGCTCCTGGAGTGTTTTTTATTTAGTCAAATCAATTATAGATACGCTGTCTGGAAGTGTCAGTTGCCTGTAAACATGTTTAAATCAGGATTTTAATGTCCCAAGACGGAGAAATTCAATGGATTCAAAGCATATTGAGCACTTCCTTCTATTCTATCTATTCGGAAATTTATTTTCTAAAATATTATGTGCCATCCGACTGAAACGAAACATTGCACTGTTGCCCAAATACCACATTCATTAGATGACTTTGAAAGACACATCGTCAATAATATAATGCAAGCCATATCTGAGAATGTATGTGTTCGCTCACACAATACCTTTGTTCTGTCTTGTGTTCACTATAACAGAACCAAAGGAAAAAAGTGGACAACAATTTAATTACATTTGTTTATCTATTATTCGTATCAACGAAGGGTAAATCCTTCAATAACTTACCAAGAACTGTTTTCAGTCTAATTATCATATGCTTTTTTACTTCATTGATTTTGAGCAGGTTTTTTGAAGTATTTTCTTACCATAAAGACAGGTTGCTGCATCCCGTTTACCGGCAATCTATCCGGCAGAATCAGCCGAATTCTCGCCATATACAACTTCAGGACCATCCACAAGCCACCTCCGAAAATTAAACATCTGTTGAGACCAGTGAAACACAAACTGGACCTCCAGGTTCCGGCAGTGTACTGCTTTCCCTGTGAATGTGGGACAACGTATTGTCACCCGAACGTCGGAACTCCCGATAGAACCGGCTGGCAGTAGGGCCAGACAGGAAGCATTCAGACCACGCCTACCCATTTGTCTCGTGTCACGAACTGTAGGGATGATTAGGAGAGTGACCCTGTACCGTCTCTTTCCCCTCCCACCAGACGTCTCGAAACCTCGGTATAATTGTGCGCGCAGCGAACCTTCCAGAAACGGCGATCTTCCCTATATAAGGCCTGTAGTTGGCGAGTCAGCTCAGTTCTTGTCGAGCAGCCGTGAGGAGCGCCCAGTGAGGGAAGAGACTGGAAGACTGTGTACGTGCATCGGAGGAGTGTACGTAACTGCGAGTGCAGAGTGGAACTGTGACGGACGAACTGGTGAATTGTAATTGTGTGCGCTACGTAATTCTATGTAATCGGCAAGTGTTCCATCTGTAATTCGGTGGAAATAAAGAAAATTTTGAGTTTGTGCAATTGGACTTTTAATTTCACGGACCCACAAAGTCACAGTATATAGGACAAACCGGAAGAACCATCGCTAGTAGAATAATCGAACATGAGCGGAGCATTCGTTTAATAGAACCTGAGACGTCTGAGCTGGCAGAGCATTGTTTTGATAACGACCATAGAGCCAAATTTTCGGGAGACGGCCATCTTGGCAAAATGCAACAGTTACTGGGAGCGGAGAATTAAGGAGGCTTTGGCGATTTCCTCTGAAAGGAGCGCGATTAGTAGTGATGCTGGATTTCAGTTCAGCTCCTCTTGTAAAACGGCCTTAAAATGGAAATCCATCGAATTAAGATGCAAAAATCAATACAGTTTGATAATCAAGTTAAGTAGTTACGTTTCTTTGACACAATTTTCTATACTTACGCCGTCTCCTGACCTGGCATTTAATTTACTGAAAATTTGTTCAGTAATGCGAATTTTGATAGTCTTATGTCTTTGTTTATAGTTGTGTTATATCCAATATTTCATTTATGGTTATAACATTTTATAAATATCCTGATGATGGGAGAGATGTACACTCCCGAAACGTTGATATCTCATCATCTTTTCACCAGGCTGGCTGCCCGAG
The DNA here is from genome assembly GCA_030765055.1 of Mantis religiosa. Taxonomy (NCBI): domain Eukaryota; kingdom Metazoa; phylum Arthropoda; class Insecta; order Mantodea; family Mantidae; genus Mantis; species Mantis religiosa. The sequence continues at coordinate 94,932,480 of CM060948.1, read as the reverse complement.
AAGAAAGTAAGCGTATTCGTCGCCAGGAAAGCTTCAGATCTTATTTTAGGTTGCTATAAAATTTATCCCGAAAGAAATCACGGAGGATCGTTTTAATGGCGTTTAAGGTCTTTATTACTGCAGGTAAAACATAATAATAGCTGTAATAGAACGATGATTTGGAAAACAAAAATGTTACAGGCCTAGGCTTGGGGTACCTCCTTGTCATTTACCAGGTATGAAGACAAGAAAATCTGGAGCGGAAAAGACGCTAGGAGAACGATCCTGGCGGGGTTGAAATCCACACCTTCTAATCGTGGGTTTATACCTTCAACACTAATTCCACCAGACTAGTGAAAAATCAGATAAACATGAATATTTTGATAACTTGGAACTAGAACACATCTTAAGAATCTAAGCATGGGAAAAGGGGAAATAGCGAAAAATGATTGGAGAACTGAAGGTATAGCTTTGAAGAGACACCGTAGCCTTTGTTCTGGTTTAGACAAAAAGGTTGCTGTAACGTATTGCATTTAATTAATTCATAAATCGCTCAAAGACCTCATTTAATTGAACTCGCACCCAAGCTGTATTTAATTAAATAGGTACACATAACTTTGTGGAATTCTCGGAAGCAGCCGTATGGAATGAATTTAGATTGCTGAAATCGTTCCGGTTAAGTGAAAATGTGGGCAGACTGTGCGAGAGAAAAATAGTTATTACTTTTCCCGGTTTCCGTGGTATCCTTATTAAATTAACTTTAAATTGAATGCTTTGGAAGTGCCGAATCCCCTACCACAGATGTTTGAGAAGATGTTCCATCAGAAATATCGGTAGAATCTAAGCCCAATTCCCATGGGGCTAAGTTTCATTTCATTCCGAAGATAGTCTGAGGATCAATTTGGCATGAGAACGTGATGTTAGAAAGGCTAAAAAGGACGTTCGTTCTTATGATGACCTAGCAGTGGCGTGAAGTGCAATGTGAAATATCATTCAATATTCACGCAGTTCTTCAGTGGTCATTTGGAGGCATAGTACGGGAGGAATACTAGAACTCAAACCTTTATAGCTATTTATGGAGAAACGCATATAAAGAATAACAACGTATCATAGAGTGGAAAGTTCACATTGGGAATGGAAAAGTAACTGAAAGGAAGGAGTAGTCAAGGAGTATGCATGGAAATCTGGGTAGGTTATACTGGCTTTTAACTGTGTACATTGCTTCTATACCTCTAGCCTAGACTAGTTTTTTAGACAGAGAAGAAAAATCATAGAACTTGCTACTGGCTTTGTTAAAAGTCAGTATATAAGATACAGGATCCGAAACAAAATTTATAATCTAAACTATGTACAAATCGTATTTGAAAGTTTAGGTTTCCTAGTTTCATAAAAATTGGGACCAAGTTTTACCTGGGAATTAAAGTGAGCTATTTTAATGAAAGCGTTTAATTGTTGATCACCGCCTATTAGGAGTTTCTCAAACAAATATATCTCTGAGAAAATGGTGCTTGTTTCCTGAGCTCCTGAATGTAACTTAACGTCCACAAAATCCAGAACAGTTACAACTTCCCCTCAAAATAGAAGAGTTGAAGATGTACATTCAGCTGCATTTTTGTGTATTCTATGAATGGCAATAAAGCCCATAAATTTTTACATCCTTTTGTTGTCTTTCATATTCACTCCTTTTATTGTTTTACATTTACATACGCAAAAACATCCGTGCTCGAAATTGAACTCTAACCCGCGATTTCATGTACTACGAAGCCCCCATAGCCTCTAAACGAGCATGCCCATGGGGACGAGCCTTTATTTAAGGCCAATGTCTGGAAGCTTTTCCAGCAAGAAAAAGGGCAAGCTGTCAGCTAACAGAGCTTTTCGATGCAGTAGACAATGTGAGTACATATATACTATGGACTGCGAAACCAGTATTATAATTTTAAGCACCATTTAAATATATTTTAAACAATTTTGGTGGGCATGCCCCATAATTAGTGTGCAGAGTTATATCATGAGCACCGAGTGGGATGGTTCAGGCGGTTTCGTCTGTGGCCCGCATTCGGAAGGCCCAGGTTCGATTCCCGTGGCCAAACTACCTGACCTATGGGTTTTTCGGAGTTTTCCCGGGTCGCTAGGTGAATGCTGGGTAAGTTAATTATATTCCCTGAATTTTCTGTCCCTCCGTTTCATCTCCATTATCGTTTCACATCATATCTCACCTGGTGTTCTCTTTCAAGGAAGAAGTGTCGGCGGGAGTCCCGGTGGTGCATAGCGGGATGATATGCTCTGAGGAAAACTACTTCCTTCTCCGGTAGGTCGGTTGACGGTCTCCACTCTTCTGCTGGGACAATTTCGGGACCGCAAGCAGCGGACCCTTGGGGCTTGGATCGCCTGCTTGGGATCTTTGGGGCTCGGCTGCTGGGCTCGTTGTCGTCCCGCAGTAGGGGAGCGTGCTCGTTGCCCTGGCCTGTCAGGGGAAGTGTCTATCCAAGTAAACTGTAGGGACTCTGCCCTCTGTACTGTCGTGGCTCCTTGGGTCGGCTAACCCTCTGTCTCCCTCGCCTCATCCTTCCTCCCGGGGGTGCCTTATTTGGGGGCGCCTTATTTGGGGGCATAGGAACAATGGGCCCAGCATGGTGGCCTAGTGCCGAATCCCCTCCGTAACGAAATCCTAATGCTATATCATGAGCAAAAAATTATATACGATTTTCACTTTTTTTGTGTGTGAGACCTACATCCTCCAGTGTGGAACACACCATTGAATAAAACTATAGTTAATTATTTAATCAACTGAACATTGGAAATAATCGTGTGTTTTAAAACTTAAAGTGAAAAAAGAATATTTTAGCAAAGGTTCTGTGCGTTTAAAGCTTGCTTTATCAAAATTAGCGAGTATGGTCTATCTACCTGCTTAATTGCCCGTTATTTCCTGCTATGCTCTTTTTATGAATAATCATCTCCGATCACTGCTGTAACCTAACACATTCGTAATTATTTCCGGAATTATTTGAATTGTGGCACAATATTATTAGTAATAAATGGGCGCATATTAGAAGAGAAAAACAATGTAGCACATGTTCATAGAATTATAATTCACAAGTCTCGCTAACATTTATGTTTGTTATCTCTTTGTTGTTTTTATGTTCTTTCTCTTGCCAAGATTAAAAGTTTCGTTTTTTAAAAGATCGTAATTTACATTAAAATTAAGGCATGCACATTTGGCACACTTTTTACAAATGTGGAAGCGCTCGCTCGGTATTACGTGTTCATACCTTCCTTACTTTTCTGCTGTGTAAATTCTCACTATTAAAGTATGTATACCAATTGTATTAGTTCAGTATCACATTTGTATTAGTTATCACATTTGTATTAGTTCAGAGGAGGCACACTGTCCTACCTCAAAAATGTTATTACTGTATAATTATTTTGTGTCTGTTCTCCCAGATCTGCAAAGCATGTATTTATTATTGCTGACCGATCTAATAAATAAGTAAAATGAAAATATACCTTCCTTACCCATGTTGTATTTCATTATGTGCTCGTTTACTAAATGCTTTAAGTATATTCTTTATTTCTTGTTACTAAGGAGCGAGTTCCTATGATATGTCATTTATTGGCTCAGCAGTCATTATAAATAAAATAAACCAGCAATATGTCTGCATGAATGTCGCCAGCAGCAGTGCTTCAGTCCGTTGACCGCTTTAGTCATATTGGAGCAGCACTGCCCACTTGTGTTTCGAAGGTTCCTTTAGCAGGTATAAATCATTCAAATATTGCAGTGTTCTTTGATGATCAGTGAACTGGCCAGATGTTGTGAAAAGAGAGAACATTTTACTTTTTGTAACTGAGCTGCTCCAATATGACTAAAGCGGTTAAAGTACTGAAACAACAATATAATGGGCGAGCAAAGTGTTCCACGTTGGCGCTACAATTTGAAGCAAAAATGATTGGCAAACAAAGTTCCACGTTGGGGCGACAGTTTAAAGTAATTAATATTGGCGAGCAAAGAGTTCTACGTTGGGGACACAGTTTGATGCAAATGGAAATAATGGGTGTTTAGCTCAGGGTAAAGCAATGAGGTTTCTCCCAGGGTATGCGTGGATATGTATGAGAAGGATAGTTTTAATGACACTGGAATGCCCGTTTCAAACTGGTTTAATGACTGCTTCTTTTTATCAGGAAGTCCAACTTGAAGTTGCCGACCAAGGATTACCAATATCACTGTTTAAAGTTACTGAAGGCGGAATGCTTATTACTCGATAATACTTCATTAGTTACGTATTAACCGATAAATATCTTCTCTCATCACTTTTGGTCTCCCTCCACCAAGACAGAAGAATTGACTTTCTTAATGGCTTGCGAGCCAGGAACTGAAAGTCCCTACTGGTTACAGCTGCACGTGGGTGTGTAGCTTTAACTTTCTTGAAGCCCTTTATACACACAAAGGTTCCCTTTGTGACAATTTTGCCCATTGTCCTTATTATTAGGGATCCGAGGAATACCTTTACAAACAAAGTCAAGTGCTATCCATTCAGGATTCTTACTAAGAAAAATCTTTTTCTCCCGTGTCTTTTGTTAAACAACTCAACCAACTCCGTTGCTATTCAACCCAACTGCACCTGCACGCGTTCCACACAAATATACATTACTTCGAAATGCATTACGATTCTTTATACATCGCATCCCTTAATTTCGGTATCAGAACTGAAGTTGCTTTACCCCAAAATGAGCCTTGTCCCATACCTTGTGCATTGTTTACATAGCGGCGAAAGAGGTACACAGCAATCATGTGGATGTAGACAGACAGATTTCTAATGGGAAGAAATTTTTTTGAAAGCGCCTCTCATTATACAGAAATTCAAAGAAGTAGCTCCTTCTTTATCTCTTCCTCCTCAACCTGTATTGACTGGTTAGGAGAACATGGCTCAATTGTACCAATTATGATTCTTCAAAAAAAAGTACTTCATGATTTTGATTCTTCTGCTTCTTCATCCAACGAGATTCTGCAATAAGATTCTGAAGATTTTTCACTGAATTTGGCAGTAAATTTGACATATATAAAGTCAAACTTCGGTCAAATATTAGGTGTGATTACCAGCCTATACTCAAAATATGTGTTAGTTACGATATTTACCTGCGAAATGGCCTTAAATTCACAGCAGAAAATAGCTGATCTACACCAGTTTAAAAAATAAATATATAATTTCTCGTAAACTACTTCTACTAGAATCCTGCAACGAATATCATAGGCATTCAAATTGATCCTACTTTTATTTTGTTGATGCAACAAGGCATTATCCCATTTAAAAATGTATATATTTGCTCAAAATACACTTCATCAGTATTATTAAAATCTGTTTTTACACCAAAAGTACGAACCCTCGACTATCAGTAAATGCTGAGACAACAGCACATTGATAGCACTTTCCATTTTAAAAATATTTGTGGTGCAGGATTGTGATTCATCCTGTATATTATTAAATATCTTGTATTTTTGCATACATGTTAGAATGGTTTGCCTGCACTAATAAATCGTGTATCAGCTCAAAGAAGAAATGCCAGTTGATTAGAGTATACCAAAAATGATATTTCTATTAGTTCTGTAATTTTCAAACTGAAACTAAGTTCAAGTATTCAAACCGGCAGGACTTGATAAAGAGGATGAGGTAGTGGAGTAAGGCGTTTGCGTATAGTTGAGGGACACTAATTGCTGCATAAGACTCAAGCACCTCCTCTGATCTGCATAATCCAGGTGCATTAACCCTTGTCAGGTTAGGTAGCTGTCCAGCATTATGTCGGGAAATGTCATAAAGGCGTATGTGGGAATTAGATCCCGCCCTAATCGTACCTACAACCTCATGATCGCCATCAAACAATGATATGGCTTCACAGTTACAGGGAGGTTAGAAATTCAGGAAATGGCCCTTCACGTTTCACCACTCCCGATTCATTACCGAGGCTCACCCATGGGGTTGGGATGGAAGAATGGGTAGGGGAATTGAAAGTCAATTCCCTGGTCCCAGCCCCCCGGATCCTTCATTCTATACAACAGGTCTAATCTTCCGCTTCAAAAAGCGGCAACACACATCCGTCGGTTTTACGCATCAATCCCCGAACATTCTTCTTTAGTATCAGTGTCGTAACTGACACTGAATGTTTGGGGCATACCTATCGCTTCAACTCAATGCATTTACACGAGTAAAAACTTGGGACTATTTTAAGTTTCCAAAAAGTATTTTCCTTATACTCTTGCTACCTCATTCCACAGCACACATCTAAACCTAATATCAGGGTGAAACCGTTTCTGTATCGTCTTATTTTCCTTACTCAAACCAAATCCTGGTAAAATTAAAATGTAAACTTCGGGGTGACCAAAGAATAAAAACAAATTTTGATATAAAATTGGATCACCTCCTCACGTATTTTGAAAGTAATGCTATGGGAAACAAGCACAACACCAAAAAAGATAAGTATCTCTTTAAATTGATGTAAATAATTATTTCTTCCACGCTAGCCGTGTGTAGGCTAAGGTTTGGATAAGTAGAGCCAGACTGAAATATTCAATGCTGTAGACGGGATTTGAACCACGGATCTCCCGCTCTCCACACGGTTGCTCTAAACCACTGAGCTACTATGGCCAACGTGCCGACACGACATTAAATTCTCCAACTGACTCGTATGTTTCCCGGTAAACTACTAGGGGTTCTCATATACTATAAGAGATGCACCTTTTTGTGGCGACGTACTATGCTGTAAGTACTTAAGTCGCAGGCTTCATATTCAAGTCACTATGTGTATTTTGGTAAATTGATGAAAATATTCATTTCTTCCAAAGTAGCCGTGTGTAGGCTAAGGTTTGGATGAAACATCCAAACACACAGGTTTGTGAAACAGTGTATACGACTAGGAACTCTAGAGGGTTCTAAAGGTGATCCGGACAACTCAACTAGAGTTGCAATCCGTACTACCTTACTACAAATGTCCCAATAAGTGGTTATAATACGACCTATAGTAATTTAAAATATGATGATGATGATGATGATGATGATGATGATGATGATGATGATGATGATGATGATGATGATGATGATGATGATGATGATGATGATGATGATGATGATGATGATGATGATGATGATGATGATGATGATGATGATGATGATGATGATGATGATGATGATGATGATGATGATGATGATGATGATGATGATGATGATGATGATGATGATGATGATGATGATGATGATGATGATGATGATGATGATGATGATGATGATGATGATGATGATGATGATGATGATGATGATGATGATGATGATGATGATGATGATGATGATGATGATGATGATGATGATGATGATGATGATGATGATGATGATGATGATGATGATGATGATGATGATGATGATGATGATGATGATGATGATGATGATGATGATGATGATGATGATGATGATGATGATGATGATGATGATGATGATAGCCACTAAAACTAGAAATTGAGACATCAATTCCTAGTCCTAAAGATGAAATGCATGTTGCCGAAGGGCCAGAGCACGAGACATAGTCCAGTGTGATTCCTATTGTTTCAAACGTGAACCCTGTCAGAAAGAATAAGGCAAAGACCCAAAGATAAACCAGATTCGGGAGACAATGTGTGCAAGCGTGAACAGGGTTCCTAAACGTTTCCATATAGACTGCATCCGACACCGCCTATTAGCTACGAAGCCCTCGGGAATCCTCTTTAATTAAACCTGCTTGACGAGTGTGTCCGTAAGCAGTCCAACCGATTCCAGGGAGAAACCATCACAGAAGGAACTTTCACCTCTAAACCGCAACACCAAATCTGTGACCTGATCCTTCAACACAGGAACACCATGAAACAGGAACTTTGGTCCTTGGATCAATTATTTATTTACTAATATGTTTAATAATTACTCATAAATTTAAGAATTGTAAATAATTATGTTAGTTAAAACAAAATTGTAGACTTGAAGGAACATTGTGATGGACCTGGGCAGACATGTGAGAAACCCTGCACTCCCGGACGACAGCCTAGAACGAGCGGATGTTTGGACAATAAAATGGTATGCTAGCTATTCTACGTACCGTTATACAGGTCAATACACCCTTAGTTTTTGCTAGTGACGCGGTGCTGCGTGTATAAAAGAGGGTGGTAACCCCTACTCATCCCTCAGTTGTTATCTCAGTTGTCCCTCAGTTGCTACTTAGTTGCTACTCAGTTGTTCATTGCAGTATTGTATACAACCGTCAGGTGTGTTCGACGAAGTACCGCGTCTAATAAAATGTACTATAAAATGTGCGCCGGAAGTGCAGTTAATCAAGTGCCCCAGGTTCCACTAATGCAAGGACGAATAAAAGCAGTTAAGAGAGTATCGTTGGTTTGTGTTGTCTCAACCGTAACCCCTGAGAACCCAAAAAGAATCCATGCAGGAGAAGCCGCTAGAGCCCAGGGTACAACAAGCAGCCGACGACGACGTGGAGACCGAGGAAGGAGTCCCGACGTCGACCCAGGTACGTGCAGCCGGGAGGCAGAGAGGTAGTACTGCCGCAACCATCATCAGCAGCAGCAATAGCACCATCAGCAAGTACAGAAAATATGAGGTAGAGGGGGAACCATCCCATCATTAAACCAACTGATCTGAGGAAACAATATCAGGTCAGTGGGTGGACGTCAATAATTGAACCGGAGGCTATAGCTTCTATTCCCCTCATTAGCTTTTTTCCTGATCCGTGGGCGAATGTTAGTGTGGTTTCTCATCTACCATCACTCTCCCTTCATTCACTTCACTTTCATTTACTTTCATTCCTATCTTTCAGGTTTACTTCTAGGTATTTTGGGGTATGGTGGTGTCGAGCAAATGACGTGGATGCTTGACGAAAGGAAAAATTATTACTCCCTTTGGATAGCATTCGGGAGGTTGTGCTGATTGCATCTTTCCTTTACGAGGCGTGTGCCTCAGTTGTTTGTGTTTCCTTTTCTCCGTATGAGCGCCTGAAGGTCGCTTTGGTTGCTCTCTCGGACAGCTCTCTGGGCTGACGAGACAAGGCAGTCAGGGTTCTCCTTTCATAGCGCGCACACGGTGATTCATAACTGTCTTAGCTCCCGGGTGCAGCTCAAAATCGTGTAATGGCAGGTGTTAGAGTTAAGTTTTAATGTGTACTTCGAGGAAGTTTAAGTTAAGTGTAATTGTGCAAGTAAGCTGTCAGTGTGAATAAGAGATGTATTAAAGCTTCTAAATTATCAAAGTAAGTTGTATAATTGTACCTTAGCCTCCGGGTACAGTTCAAGGTATAGGTTCGATTCCTGTGGCCGCCTATCTGAACCATGGGACTTTCCGGGGGTCTCCGGGTCGCTAGGAGAACATTGGGTAGGTAATTACATCCCTTGAATTTCATGTTTTTCCATTTCATCTCTTTTAACATTTCACATCTCTCATCTGGTGGTGTCTTTTATGGTAGAAGAAACGGTGGATGTCTCGGCTTTCCATAGCAAGATGATAATCTCTTAGTACAACTTCTTTCTCCGGTTGGACGATCTTCGGTCTCCGAATCCGATCTGGTAGGGCCATTTTCGGACCACAGTGGTGTGGGATGCCGGTTGTACTGCCTTGCCGGGTGTTTCCAACTAGTAAAGTATAGGGATCCTGCCCTCTGAACTGTCGTGGCTCTTTGGGACGGCCGCCCTCTGTCTCCTTTTGCCTCATCCTTCCTCCCGGGGTGTCCCATTTGGGAGCATAGGTACAATAGACTAAGTTTAGAGCTCCGTACCAAGTCACCTCCATAGCGTAGTGTAGTCTAGTCCCTTTGGACAGTAGAGGGCTGCTTTTTCAAAGATGCATTCATTGATCGTTCTCTCTTGGTAGCTCCAGCGCTTTTACAGGTCTTCCAACCTGAAACTGTTAGGGACCCCCACTCCTCTCTGTGCCCTGTGTGTTTATGGTCTTTAGCGGGGGCGCCTGCTGTTTAGGAACACAAGAGCCCGTGAACCCCCAATATTTGTCTTATATAAGTCCTTTTCTTCTTTTCATTCGTCGTTTGTACTTACCGCTCTCATTCCTTTAGAATGTGTAGTAAGTAGACGGAGATAGCATGAGCATGTGGCAACGTTGCAGCTAGCATATCATGTAACGTTTAAATCTCTGCGCATGCGTAGACGACAAATGCTACAGATAGGCATTGGTTGGGTACAATAGCACAATTACGATGTGCACTTTAATTCACATTGGTAACGCCAGAGTTCTTGGTCATCTCTGGGAAGTGCTACTATCTATAAAGTTTAACTGCAAATATCTCCAAATACAAGTAATGTTTACAACTCCTGGCGCTATCAGCTATTGTTGCTTTGAACACAGTGTGTTATTACGGTCCAGTTTCTAAACAGATGTTTTGTTCTAAACACTGCCATAAACTTGGAATTTGTAGGTGATCAACAGGTCAGAGTTTTCTAGTACATCAAGTACAACTAGTGCTTTAGCGCAAAACAATTATTCTTTGTAGTGTGCAGTGACCGACCACGACATTTTCTCTTCGAATCTTTGTGACGGTTGAACTTCTCTCAGGAGGTTGCTACGAACTCAGTGGATTCCATTTTAAGAAGTAAAACAGATAAACTGACTTACGAAGAAAAAATTGTAATAAAGCGACTAGACGTCCGCAGCCCAATTTGGCAATTCAGTGTATTACAAAAATCAGAAGCTTGACTACAGGAGCAAATTTAACAACAATGTATACACAACCTGTAAATGGCTATGCGATTGCAGTATTAGAGATGCGCTTTTTTTGCTTTCCGTGCCTTATGTATAGCTCTGAAGTAAGTAATTGGACAAAAGTAGGATGTGCCGACTTGGTACATCTTAGTGGAAAGATAAAGAAGCACGCTAATGCACACTTACATAAGAATGGATGTATTCAGTTCGCCATGTTTTGTCGTGTGAATATTATTGCTCAGCTAGATAGCCCTTACAGACTGCCAGTAAAGCGACGCAATGAGGAAGTTGGTAGGAATAGATACATTCTTCTAGGCTAATAGATTGCATATAATGTTGTGGGGCGTTTGAGCTAACACTCACTAGTAGTAGTGGTGGTAGCAGTAGCAGATATGGCCTTGGGGATTTTAAGTTTAGGTCTTGTGAACACCCACATTTTTATTCGACGAGCCGCCACTGGTATTTTGTTTCATGCAGTTCCTCCACTTCATGCCTGGGAGGGTTTAGCCACATGAGATCTATATAGGTGGGCTAGAGATAGAATAAATAACGGAGGGGATACCTAGCACCTGTACCTACTTTAGTGTTGAAGCAGTTGTTCTTGTTTGGCCCCGAACATAATTGTTTAATTGTTTCTTCTAAATGTTGCGATATTTTATGTTATTTTATAGCGTCATTAAGGATCAGAAATATTTTTAAAAAAAGCGTTAAAAAATTTTTATTGTGAAAGTAAGAGTGGATAATCAGCGAGTAACAGCTAAACAAAATGCATCGTAGGTTATAGATCTTAAAATATATGAAAACGAACGGTTTCTAAGCAAACGGAAAAATCAGTAATCGTCATCGAGAGAGATTCTTGCGAAAAAGAAGTTTGATAGTCACGGGAGTTGACGTGTGGAAGCGTTTTAAAAATATTTTGTGTATAACAGAGTATTATAAGTGTTCTTAAAGTAAATTATTATCTACGGAAAACAATTATGTCATTGTTTTAACAAACTGATATTTAAAGAAGCCATTCATCCGACACCATGATCTTTAGATAAGAATTCCACGCTCCGATTGGGTCTAAACTGGGAAAAATAAAATTCGAATGACTACAGATCAATTACATCTACATAACTTTGAAAATTTATCATCGCTCTGTACAAACAAAAGCAAATTTAATCAATCAAAATAGAATCACAAGATTAATTCATTGCAGATTTTTGACGCTTAAACAAATTCAACACGCAACTAATTTTATTACAAAGTAGCTTCCCTCCATAGAACTTGTAAACTTGTATTCCTCTGTTTACACCCCCGGGAGGAACAGATGTGATGGAGGAGCTACACGAGACGTATAGGCTGCAGCAACGGACGACTAAACACCAGAGACGTCTACAGTCCCCTAACAGTTCCTGGCTCGACCACGCGGCTGGGAGGTGGAGTCGACCCACCTAAACCTCCGGAGGATGGCTCTGGTGTCCTCTACGGTAGCAAAAGGGGAAATCTCTGACCTGACAGTGGAAGCTCGTACACACCCTCCGAGCAGCCGAGAACTTCAAATCATAATCATCAGTGGCATATGCCCACAATGACAGACACACAACCCGGAGTCGCTTTTAAGATGAAAATGGGAGACCATAAGTGATGAAAAGTGGAAGAGGATAAGCACATGGTCAGAGTAGGTGGTCATCAGGAATTATACCGGGGATGAACCAGGGGTTCGCGGAATGCAAACCTCGCACATTACCGCGGAGTCAATTCGCTCGGTTAACCTATGCCCAACATAGATATGAGAACTTTTATGACACGGATGCTAATATATGCAATATATTTGAATTTTTTTTCGAGTAACGTAAGATAGGAAACTTAAGCATTCCAAACACAAACGTCAAACTGTTACTTGACTGACTCGCAAGCTTTAGCATCAAGTTACCTTTGGTTCCTTTTTGCACATGAAAATCAGCAAGACACTACTCTGTTTCCATTATTCTCTCTTTCTAATCCTATAATCGCAATTCATTGCTATGAACAACAGATAGGTGTAAATGTCACGTTACATCTAAATGCTTTTTTTTTTTTTTTGTAATTAATTCGCACTTAATTCGCGTCTTCAGTCCGGTTGGTTAGGCAGTTTAAGTATGTTTAAGAGCGACAGCCCCATATTAGTAGATTTACTGGTATGTAAAAACTCCTGAGGGGCGAAATTCCGGCATATTGCCGACACTGTTATAATCCTGACAATTGATAGTAGTCGTTAACAAATGCATTATTATAATCACAGTAACTGTATTGAATCAGTTTCCATAAAACCAATGCTTAAATGTTCCAGAAGCTTATCTTTGATAATTTACTTTAGTATGTAATAGAAGGAATTAAATGCCATACTTAAATGTGATAGAGTATGTTTCTAGCTGAGATTGCCCTCTATTCGAATTTAGACGATTTGAACGTTTCGCATCATGTTTGTAGTTGTTGTGCTTTGATGCATTGTAATTTCTGCAATAAGAGTGATAAAGGTAGAAGTAAAAGTACAGAGGGCCCCTTAGAACTGTGTTCCCGGACCTTTATACCTCTACGGTGACTCTGAGAGGAAGGAATGATGGGGGAACCCTGAAGGATGACCAAACCCTGTCAACGACAGTCGGAAGCATAGTCAGGGTTCCTAACGTTTACATTCGTCCGAGAGCGATATCTAACACCATCAACCCGCACCTGGTGGAGCCCTCTCGAAGGAGTTCTGACTAAGCAGTTCCTACCGACGACAGAGAAGAAACCTTTACAAAGCAGTATCCACCGATCGTGGCAACCCATTGTCTGGTGCTACAATCCCTTTGTAGATGAAAATCAAAGAAAATATGGATATGAAAGTGGTGTACAGGCGGAGCATCACTAACCTTCACATATCGACATGTGAAAGCTCGGAAAACAAATGGATCAATATGGACGACTCCCGGTGACAGAACCCCGAACTTCCCAAATGCGAGTGGTACGCGTTACTCGGTGACCCAAACGTTAGATCACTTTTGGAACTGGTTCTAATACTCAAACATTTTGGGACAGCGTAACTGAGTTTAAGGATAATTTTTGAAACGTCTCATCGAGACCGATCCCTGTAAAGTGAAAAGAAGTGTTGAAATCATATGCCACACTGTCTGGAAAAGATATGATAATCAGGGTTAGGATTTTTAGGTGCAAGCATGAGATGAATAAAGGAAGGGAAAGGGTGACCAAATAAGGTAAAAAAGGAACAAAAAGTTGCTGATTTATTCAAATAATTCAACACTGTTTTTCTAAAGGGGTAGAGGTATCTAAAACGTAAAAATGTGCATGAAAAAGTGCATCTTTTGGCACTTAGAAACAAAACTTTTCACTGTGGTATCTCTTCAAAGAGCTTAAACTTACCCTAAGAAAAAAGGTACGCACCTAGAAATCCTAACCCTGAGATAACGATCTCCACTCTACCGTATTAGATAGATAACAAAGTTATGAGAACTATCACTGAAGTCTTTCAGAAAAACTTCCGACAGGTACTCTGTACACCTCAAAAAAGAAATCGCGAATAGCTGCCAAAACGGTCATCACAAGCGAATCCATTTATCATTGGCGTCCCTTGCTACAACATCGCTTACTCACACTCAGTTTTTTTTTTTTTTTTCTCCCACTGCTAGGATCAGATTCTCGATATGTCCGTGATGTCGAGCGAGATTTTATTGCAAGTTTTTTTAATTTCTCCTCTTAAAGAGGAACTGGACATTGAGGATGGGATTAAATAAAGTGCTTGTGTGAACAAGAGAGATGCTCAGAGGATACACAGATCTTAAAGTGAATGTGCAGTTTCTGTGTAAATGCTCCTCGTTCAACATGAGACCCACATTTCAAACATTAATCATGCAGAATATATTACACAAGGTTGGGACATAACATCTACTAAATTCTGCCAGACGTGCTTGTGGTTAGACTGTATATAACTGCTTGTATTCCAAGATAGTTCTGGTTTATAAACACAAAATAATCAAAAAAATAACTCCAAAATGTGAAACATAAATAACAACTTGGGGATTGTAGAAGTTAATATCTGACTGCTAGAAAATCCTGCTGTTCTTTTAGATTATTATCAGGATGGCACTGAAAACCTTTACTGAACCAAACAAATGTTGGATTAAAATTTAAAAGATATTACTGTTTTTCAAAATACTAATGTAATACATCATTTCATTCCATGACTTTAGATCTTCAAGTAATGATACTACTCTACTCTTAGACACTTCAGAAACCAGTTATTTATAATAATTCACTACTTCATCTCATGACAAAACGTTATTCCACGCATTTTATATGTAGATATTTGGGGGGGGGGGGGTACAAGGTGCTAGGTCACGGATGTATGGTCCATGGTGTTCATCTCATAATAATTTGCGGTAAACAGACATTTGGTACACTCGCCAGTAAAGGTACGTCTGTTTTTTTCCAAGCGCTGCGAATTCGTCGAACTTGAATTTATATGCTCAGGTTCTGTCGAAAGGCCGATTGTCTTGTGTTTTCAATTTATTTTCAGTGACAATATTTCGAACCAAATTTGATATGCTGCTGATTTTTCACGGTTGTACAGTTTGTTAAATTCTAAATAGTTAAAAGAGTAGTTGATTCGTTATGTATACAGAACGCATTGGGAAAACTTAGTTTACTATGAGAAGAAAGTAAAGTTAATTCATTTAAAAGGACGAAATACTGAATAGCTTCTGTTAAATATTAGAATACATCACAGTAATCTGCAAAATTTAACTTCTTATTAGGGGTTCTTATTTTAATATGCCACCGTGTCTCATTTGAGTAAGCTGAATCAGAATATCAACTTATTTTTTCTCTATCACAAACAAATCCTTCAAATTAAAGAAATAATAAAATATTAATCTTGGTATTCTGGTTCTTCAAATTTGTTATGTAATTAAATAAAAGTTTAAAAATTCAGAACTGTTAGCAAAACACTCTTTAATAATAAAGTAATATTTCATATCTGTTCCAACTAATCACACATATTTGAGCATTGCACAAGTTTCTCTTCTAATATTTTTGCTTTGAAATGTAAGTTTTCCCATTTCCTTTGTGTCCTGGTGAAATCATTCACCCTGCTCCTCACTGACACGGCCAAGGTTTTCTAGAAAAAGTCCAAATGAGAGTACAGGAGATGTACTTTCACACTTACATTGCAGCCCAGTTTTCGAAACTTCTCAAGCATATCTTCTATAATATTTGTGTAATTTGGATCCTTGTAATTTCCCAGAAAGTTTTCAGTGACACTCTGATAACCATTACATATCCTTTTTTGAGTATATATTATCGTTTCTTCAAATAAGGTATCAGAAACCAACCTCCTAATTTCTGGACCAACAAATTTTCTTTCTTTAACTTTAGCATTAGATATTTCAGGGAACTTCTTGAAGATTTATTTGCAGCAGTTATCATTTATATTTAAATTAACAAACTGCTTCATCAAAACTAATTTTATATGTGGAGGTGCGTCCATAAGACACTCATGAATAATATGTTTCATTTCTGGCACATTTTTGTCTCTCTGCTTCCAAGGGTTTCTTCTCCAGTGCTCGGATCGGGTTCTGCTATCCTACTTACAAATAAAATATGACATTTTATTATAGCCTAGTAACATGTCAATAACTTTTAAATATCCACATACCTCCCCTTATGTTCTGCATATTTGACATTTTCTATAAGTAATTTTAGGTTACGATGTGTTTCCTCCAGGTGAACTGAATGGACTATTGAAACTGATGCATATTTGTGTCCATTATACAACAATACACTTATATAAAGTCTCCATTCACCTGGAATGGTATTCAGCAGCACCAAATGCAATCACTAAACCAGTATTATTGTGTCAATATTTAAGATTTCCTTCCTGAGAGAAATATGGAATTTATATAAAGTATCCATTTATCTGGAAGGTGTTCAGCAGCTCCTAATACAATCACTAATCTAGAAATGTCATGAAAATATCTAATACTTCGTTCCTAAAGAGAAATATGGAACAAATTCCACTTCATGGCGTCTGTAACAAGAAAATGATGTTCCGGAGAGAGGAGGTCTGTTTCTTTCAGTCTGGCTCAGGACCCTAATTACTCAACAGAATCCTTAGGAAGATTTAGGTCTCCAACCAAATCATTAAGTCCTGATTCTGTGAAATAGTGTGAATGAGGTTGATGTAATTCCTGTTTTTGAACTATATCAAAATCACCACTGTTGTCTCGAAAATTTTCTTCAGAATCTGATGACGATTTCTTTCCCAGTGCTTCTAATGGAGAAGTCAAGAAGACCAGGATCATATGATATGGGTCTTTTTGCTGACAATAAATTTGGAGAAGTAATTCCTTTCATATTCTTTGTGTTGTGGCCTGTAACATCACATACACAAAAATAGCAATCTCCGCTTTGTTTCGATGTTCATGCCAGATTATAAGAATAACAAAAGACATACGAGCTTTCTTTTCTTGACTCCATTTCCTTAGTTGTTCTATGCAAGTATCACATATTCTTTGTACTGTTTTTTTTTTTTTTTCGTCCGTATCTGCAAGCTTCATATGGTGCTCTTCGTATTTTGCAACTTGATACCGAAATCAAGAATTGCAATGTATAAGGAATACTGATGGATTTCAAAGGAATGTTGGTTCTTTGTTACAACAAGTGCATGGTGTAGTTGAGTCAAATAGCAGTTTGGGGTGAATAGAAACGTAAGAAACATTGTCCTTAGCAGATTTCTAAGGGATAGCACTTGACTTATTGAATGAGGTATTCTTCTTACCCTTCTTAATGGCATGACAAAATAGCTACAAAGGGAATCTTTGGTTGAATGAGGAGGGCTTCCAGAAAGTGAAAGTAACACACCCCACGTGCAGCTGTGGACATCAGTCCACGGCGTGAGGCCGATTTGGGCGGTCAACTTCTTCTGCCTTGGGCTAGGCAGACCAGAAGTGATCGAGTAATAAGCATTCCTCCTTCAGTAACTTTAAACAGTGATATTGGTAATCCTTGGTCGGCAACTTCGAGTTTAATGTAATAATAAAAGAAGCAGTCTTTAAACCAGTTTTAAACGGGCATTCCAGTGTCATTAAAACCATCCTTCTCACACATATCCACGCATACCCTGTGATTAACCTCATTGCTTTACCCTGAGCCACACATTATATTGCTTCAAACTGTAGCCCCAACGTGATAACATTTGCTCGCCACAATATTGGCTTGAAACTGTAAGCCTTTTTAACACAGTGTGTAATATTTTGTCTTCTGTTTCGAACAACAAAATTGCCACACATATGGAAAAATATATCAGGGTTATTTTTGCACTTTATAGAAGACATGTTGCTTAAAATAGCCCAAATATATGACTTACAAGTTCCACTCAAATAGATACTCGCTATTTGAAAATAACTTTCAGAATGAATGAAATTTGACAGGATTGAACTTAGAACAGTCTATGCATTGTTTTATGTTATACTGGTGTCATTGTTGCGACAAATGTTAATTTCAACAAAGAAATCGTTAGTATTTCTCAGTTTCATATATTACTTATGCGGAGAAATATATCAAAACATTTTAGGTGTAACTGCTAATTGCAAAAAGCTGATTACAGTTTTGGAATCAGCACATCATATTTAATAGATTAGACATATTTTGGAGGAAACTCCAGAATCATGTATATTAGTGTTATTTATTGAAATATGATTTTATACCGTACTCCTCTAGACTCCTTAAGGTGGAAAAAAGATTAAATTTTCTTTTTCTTTTTCCTAAAATGAATATTTGATTTATATTTTTTGTATCTACAAAATATAAAGGAGCGCAACTCGCTACTATGGTTCGTTGTCTACAGGGACGAAGGGTGCTATGACGTTTATGGAAGCGCTACCTGTACCAGGCAACAAGTTTCGAACCAAAGTCCACGAGTTGTAGATATACAGGAGCCACTTTCCTACACGCCACTCCACCCTTCGCTACTGGATGTCTATCTTCTAGCACAGACACTGAATGAATCTCTGGGTGATTTGCTTGTATAAGAGCTCAACTTGTTTAGCTTGAGGGAGTAGTGATCTCGAGTATAAGTGACCATCCTGACCTCTAGGGGCATAAATAAGGAAGCCTGATTCCCCAGGCTGGGAGTTAGGCATGCAGCCAAATCTTCGTCTTGAAAAAATAACCATTATTAACTGATAAAACCGTCTCAGGTGAAGGAAGATCGAATAGTTTTGGCAACTTTTTATCTTAGTGTAAGGGCTTGACTAGGACCTGGAAATTTGAACAATTTGTAAGCGTAATTTTAAAACACAAATTATATATTTAACATTCTAAAACAATATTAGGAGAAAAATTAAAAATAGATAAACAAGAATAAGTATACATTATTGTGTAATTTACCTAAATAAGTTGGACAATGTAGGACGAGATTCATTACCTTACAGAAAACTAGCATGAATCTATAGTTCCACTCTAACAAAAAAAATGAGCTTTGAAATACCTTTTAAATGTAAATTTATAAATATTATAATATTAATAAACAGAAACAATGATACAGGAAAAACGAGTGTTTTAATTATTGGAACCCACATACAAACATTATACATCAATGATGCATTAATGCTATTAGCAGATTTAAACACGAAGGTTGAATAGAAAATTATTTAACAAACATGGCAAGGAAGCATACATCATACTAACCCATCAATGACAATGGTAATTTAGGTGAACAATTATTTTCAGCTAGAAACGTGTGATTATTAATAGTATATGCTTCCCTCTAAAGAGCTATGAAGAGTACCAGGCTCGCCCATACTACATTAAATTCGTCATATACTTGTCAAAACAGAATATACAATCCCTATTATAGACATAATAAGTGACAGAGTTCCAAATTTCCAATCATATCACCTTCTGGAAACGATGAGGATGAAATAATGATGAAGAAACTGGAATCAAGAGCTATGAGAGCAAAATAATAGAGAAAAGAAACAAAATGTTACAGAAGAAAATGCGAGAGAATGGAAGAACAAAGAAGTGGAAAATATAAGTATAGGGGGGAAAACTGAAGAGGAGGGTAGGCTGGTTCGACAACGCGAACAAGAAATAGAAAAACAAGTCCGCTAGTAGAAACATGCAGCAGAAATAAACTAGAAATAATATCGTAGATGAACAGCAGCTGACAAACTTTAAAACAAGAAAAAACAATTGTTGATAAAAAGGAGGAAACCGAAACATTAAATCAGCAGAGAAAACAAGGAAGTAAGGAAATGAACAGTGAGAGCATAGTTAAGTAAGTGATACAATCCTATTGGACAAGACCGCTGGAACACCCTGTACCAGCTGCGAACGGAAGGCAGGGGGGAGGACCGCGTTAGCCACACCTTCTCCTCGTTTGTCTTGTACTGGTGACAGGCTTGTGGTTAGGGGAAAACATGACTGGTCGTCTGTTTTCCTTCTACCTGTTTCTCGATTTTTCTGTTACCAGAACAATCGTGTAAACACCAGAAACCGGCGATATTCCTATAAAGAGGGTTACAGACAGACAGTGTGAGTCAGTTGTTGAGTTGGTTTTGGTGTAGTCAGTCAGTTGTTGGTTTGAGTTGGTCAATCAGTTGGTTAGTGAATGAGGACAGTTCTTGGTGTAAGAAGAGTTAGTCAGTGACGTGTTAATGAACGAAAGGATTGTGAATGAGAAGACTGTGCGTGCATCGGAGTTTATGTAATCGCGAGTACAAGTGAAGTTGTAACGGACGAACTGGTAAATTGTAACTGTGTGCAGCAAGTAATTTTGTGTAATTGGCAAGTGTTAAACTGTAAGTCGGTAGAAATAAAGAACATTGTTGAGTGGTGTAATTGGACTTTTTATTCCACGAACCCACAAAGTCACACTGGTGTCAAGAAGTGGGATAACAAAAGTCACACTGGTGTCAGGAAGCGGGAAAACAACATCACCGAACATTACAACAATGGAGGCAGCATTAGAAAAGATTTTAGCGGAATTGAAACAAATGAAGACGGCCAAGGACAACATCACCGGGAAGATGGAAGAAATGAAGGCCGAACTAATCTCGGAAATGAAGACGGCAAATGAAAACCTCGTTGCAAAAATAGAAGCGGCAAACAACAACCTCATCGCCAAGTTGAAACAAACGAAGACGGCCAACGACAACATCACCGAGAAGATGGAAGAGATGAAGGCCGAGTTAACCACAGAAATGAGAGCAGCGAACGGCAGTCTGGCCACGGAAATGAAGGCGGCGAACGAGGCTCTCGCCGCAAAGTTTGAGGAACGGTTGGCCGGCGAGAGGGATGACGTGACGGAACTGGGGGAGCGGAAGGGTCAAGTAGACGACCGCCTTAATGATTTAGAGGAAAAGGCCGACAACATCGCAAAACCCCTCACCCGCCTGACGGAGGAAAACCGGCCTTATGTGTGGACGGAGGACGCCGAAGACGCTTTCCAGCACCCGAAGGGGACCCTGTGCAGTGCTTCAATTTTGGGTTTCCCACAACCGGGTGGCGCCTTCATTGTGGACACCGACGCCAGCGGCCATTGCATTGGAGGTGTCCTATCGCAGATCCAGGACGGCCACGAGCGCACAAGAGTGGAAGAGGAGGAGCGTGCCGCAGCAGTCCGAGTAGTTGCGGCAGTGCCTGCTGAAGGCTGGGATAGCGCAGGCCTGAGGAGGGAGCAACTGGCGGACGCAGACTTGGGGCCACTCTTAAGGGAAGTGGACGCAGGGACGAGACCAACCTGGGAGGACATCGCACCGAGGAGCGCCACCTACAAGTCGCACTGGGCAAAATGGGACTCGTTGAAGACGAGAGAGGGCGTGCTGTTCCGGGTATGGGAGTCACCCGATGGGAAGGCGCAGAGAGGACAGTTGGTACTTCCCCGGAGTAAGGTCCCGGAAATCTTGGAGGAAGTGCACGCCGGTACTTCAGGAGGACACCTGGGAGCGAACCGAATGATTCACAAACTACGGCAGCGCTACTTCTGGCTCAGACTCCGGGCAGATCCTGGTGGTACACCTGGACCGCCTCGCACGCTACGATGGGGCTGTTCGAGGACGAACAGCTTTGAGGAGGGAGCAGTGTAACAAGACCGCTAGAACACCCTGTACCAGCTGCGAACGGAAGGCAGGGGGGAGGACCGCGTTAGCCACACCTTCTCCTCGTTTGTCTTGTACTGGTGACAGGCTTGTGGTTAGGGGAAAACATGACTGGTCGTCTGTTTTCCTTCTACCTGTTTCTCGATTTTTCTGTTACCAGAACAATCGTGTAAACACCAGAAACCGGCGATATTCCTATAAAGAGGGTTACAGACAGACAGTGTGAGTCAGTTGTTGAGTTGGTTTTGGTGTAGTCAGTCAGTTGTTGGTTTGAGTTGGTCAATCAGTTGGTTAGTGAATGAGGACAGTTCTTGGTGTAAGAAGAGTTAGTCAGTGACGTGTTAATGAACGAAAGGATTGTGAATGAGAAGACTGTGCGTGCATCGGAGTTTATGTAATCGCGAGTACAAGTGAAGTTGTAACGGACGAACTGGTAAATTGTAACTGTGTGCAGCAAGTAATTTTGTGTAATTGGCAAGTGTTAAACTGTAAGTCGGTAGAAATAAAGAACATTGTTGAGTGGTGTAATTGGACTTTTTATTCCACGAACCCACAAAGTCACACTGGTGTCAAGAAGTGGGATAACAAAAGTCACAATATTATATTGTTTCAGATATATTACTTATCTGGAAATATGGGCTGAACATTTGAAAGTACTGCTAAAGAAAAGAAAAAAAAAGAAGCCGACAGTTATGAGAGAAGAAACAACAGTGCAAAAAAGAATCTGAAGTTTGGAAATTAAAAATATAAAAACCTATTATACAGATTAATAATAATAATAATAATAATAATAATAATAATAATAATAATAATAATAATAATAATAATAATAATAATAATAATAATAATAATAATAATAATAATAATAATAATAATAATAATAATAATAATAATAATAATAATAATAATAATAATAATAATAATAATAATAATAATAATAATAATAATAATAATAATAATAATAATAATAATAATAATAATAATAATAATAATAATAATAATAATAATAATAATAATAATAATAATAATAATAATAATAATAATAATAATAATAATAATAATAATAATAATAATAATAATAATAATAATAATAATAATAATAATAATAATAATAATAATAATAATAATGGTGATAGTAATAATGATGATGATAGTAATAATAATTATGATGATAGTAATAATAATGATGATGATAGTAATAATAAGAGTAATAATAATAGTAATTAGTTACTAACACTCCCCACATGGCAACCTTGGCCTTCGGGGTAACCTCACCCCACCAAGTGATGACCGGACCCATTTCTCATGTGGAGGCACCCAGAGGGCGGTGTCCATTACCTCCGATGATAGGGTGATAGTGAAGATGGCGGTGAGGTGAGAGGACCTACAGTTTCTACCGTGGACTCCGAACCACGTTGGGCATAGGGGATACTTCACGTGTGCTAGACAGAGGTGAAGGCGTGGATAGGGCCGACTTAAAATCGCCAACCCCAGAGCCGGGAATCGAACTCGGGACCCTTAGAACGGGAGCCGCGAACGAAACCACCGCGCTACCCCGGCGCCCTATAATAATAGTAATAATAGTAATAATAATAGTGATAATAATAATGATAATAATGATAATGATAATAATGATAATGATGATAATAATGATAATAATAATAATAATAATAATAATAGTAGTAGTAGTAGTAGTAGTAATAATAATAGTAATAGTAATAATAGTAATAATAATAATAATAGTAATAATAATAGTAGTAATAATAGTAATAATAATAGTAATAATAATAATAATAATAATAATAATAATAATAATAATAATAATAATAATAATAATAATAATAATAATAATAATAATAATAATAATAATAATAATAATAATAATAATAATAATAATAATAATAATAATAATAATAATAATAATAATAATAATAATAATAATAATAATAATAATAATAATAATAATAATAATAATAATAATAATAATAATAATAATAATAATAATAATAATAATAATAATAATAATAATAATAATAATAATAATAATAATAATAATAATAATAATAATAATAATAATAATAATAATAATAATAATAATAGTAATAATAGTAGTAATAATAGTAGTAATAATAGTAGTAATAATAGTAGTAGTAATAGTAATAGTAATAGTAATAGTAATAGTAATAGTAATAGTAATAGTAATAGTAATAATAATAATAATAATAATAATAATAATATTAATAATAATAATAATAATAATAATAATAATAATAATAATAATAATAATAATAATAATAATAATAATAATAATAATAATAATAATAATAATAATAATAATAATAATAATAATAATAATAATAATAATAATAATAATAATAATAATAATAATAATAATAATAATAATAATAATAATAATAATAATAATAATAATAATAATAATAATAATAATAATAATAATAATAATAATAATAATAATAATAATAATAATAATAATAATAATAATAATAATAATAATAATAATAATAATAATAATAATAATAATAATAATAATAATAATAATAATAATAATAATAATAATAATAATAATAATAATAATAATAATAATAATAATAATAATAATAATAATAATAATAATAATAATAATAATAATAATAATAATAATAATAATAATAATAATAATAATAATAATAATAATAATAATAATAATAATAATAATAATAATAATAATAATAATAATAATAATAATAATAATAATAATAATAATAATAATAATAATAATAATAATAATAATAATAATAATAATAAAACTGGAAAATATGGAATATCTGAATTAGTAACATACGATGGAATGAAACATGGGAATTATTAGAAATATTTATATTTATTAATAGACACATGGAAGAGATTGTCAAAGTCTTTTAGATAGAAAATTGATATGATATGTCGTATCTGTGTTTGTGTTTGCCACTAATAGGAATTAGAATTTGAAAAACAATATATAAAATATTCTCAGATATCCTAAATGATACGGCAAAGGATTGTGAAAAAAGTCGCTGTGAATATCAGTGTGGATATAGAAGTTATAAAAGTGTCAGATTAGCAATGATATATGTTATAGGTGTACATTTATATTTAATGACTATAAATTAAAGTTTTCAACTAAAGATGACAAAATTACATTGGAAAACAGCAAAGCTAATTTGGAAGAAATGAATAAACCAAGTCCATATATCTAATATAGTACTGGAATGGGATAAGGCGATGGAGTGCCAGCGTCTCATCTTAATTTAGCTCTGCGATGGAAAAGTCTCTAAGGAACTGTTTTCCCCAAGACTAACAAAAATACATTGCTGTTGGATTAAGACCCAACGCCCGCAACAGTTGCCGTGCCGCGGCGGTCACCCTCTTGCTCGCCGATACTCGGAAGCGGAACCCAAATCTACATAACCTACTTACTGTGCTACATTAATTACATAAATCGGTACTCACTCTAATCACAATAGCTGCTGGAAATGCTGTCCATTTTGTGCTATTCACAAGTCATACTGCTCATAACTTTTTGCCAATGATACGGCGGATCTCTGTCATGGATGCCCCAGCAGTATGCGCGGTCGCATTGCTCTGCTGAAAATACGCATTTACTCTTTCAAAATATGTCAGCTCGTCACACAATGCACCTTAGTCAGGTCATAGAATCGTTGTCTCCTTCATTCCTATGGCATAAAATAAAGGCGCTGATGATATAACAAATTATCATTATGTGGAACACCGCCTTTAAACTGTATTTACAAAAGTCAATAAAAAGGCGCCAATCATTGACATAATTCTCTATACCGAAATTCTTCACTTAACCATTAACATTAACGCAGAAAATGTGTTGTCTTTCGTTGTGAACTACTGTAACTTATTTTATTGTATTTACGTCCTCCAACTTTAATTCATATCGGACGATGAATGAAATGGGTGAAAAGATGCTCAAATGAGTCCAGGGTCCATTGAGCTTAGCGTTACCCAATATTCGTCTTTCAGGATAAGGGAAAACCCCGTAAATAATCTTATCGAGGTAACTCATCGAGACCGAAATTCGAACTCGGGACCTCTTGAACGCGAGGCAGACACGCTACCATCCATGCTACCGAGACGGGCATGAAATACTGAAACCTGTTTATGTCGAGATTGGCAAAATGTTAATTTAGTCTCTCTTGCCAGAAATTCCAATCCTGTAGTCTTGAACACAGTAATTCTGACTCTTTTTTTACCTGGTTTCAAATCACATATAAGAAGGCTTAGCTCTTGTTGAGAGACACCTATCCTTCTTCACTTCGTTCACATTGATATGTTGGGTTTTGGGATCTTGAGGGTTCACTGTCACTTAAATCATGATTTGAACTTGAACCATCTTCCCGAGAAGATCTCGAACATATTCGTCACCAGGAGAGCTTCAGGTCCTATTGAACCATCATATTCTTCAAACAATGCTTTTGGAGGATCAGGTACTGGAAGACCTTCAATATTAGGAACAGATCCTTCTTTTATGTCAGCATACCCCATTACCGGAATAATATTATACACTTTAAATTACATTATCGTACAATGTTACCATTTTACACATGTTAACTTTTATCATAACCATAATTTATAATGATGATAGCCAATGTATTGTTGCAAACCAGGATTGTAAGGGGGGTGAAGAACTTACAAACCTAATCAACAACTGGGGGTGTAGCTACTGAAAGGATAAGGGAGCAAGCAGATGGTAGAGCTAGACAGGTCAAAGCATAGGGACATGAGTAGGGTTAAATTAAAGTGGTGGGCTCTCCATAACATTAACAAATATATTTTAAAGATTAGGGAAGTCAAATCAAACAAAGCTCTCCTTTATCTTGAAGAGATAAAGGGTGCAATCAAGACAAACATTGAATCAATTAAAACATGATAAATAAATATTACCTTTTATGTAGAGTGGCGTAGAGTTCTGAACAAGAGGTGGCTGGTTCACTTTGATGAGTTGAGTTTTTTTAGAAATCTTCACAAATTCTATGATGAGACTAAAGTAGCAGCATCCAATGATCTAACCATCTAACTGACTGATTAACTGATGACTGACTAACCACGATCTGACTGACTGACCATGATCTGACTATGATCCGACTAACCCTTCCTTACTGGCTGTAATCGTTTAAATAGAACTGGCCTCCAAAATGTCTATCCTCATACGACTCAGCGGTTCTTCACAGAGGGTTTGCATCCTATGGTGCAATCTTGTACAACCCAAGAATGACTCTTCTTAATTTTTCTGTCGATTTAAGAGAACACATATGCGCTGGCAGGTCAATACCACTGCTTACTCTGATCACTGGGTCTTCCAACCTGTCCCAACTTGTTAATTCCTGCTAAAGCCTGGGGCTTACCACGAAATGAAATGTGAACCCCCAATAATTAAAATATTTCCCAAATCTTGTTCAGCCCTTATACGCAACAGTATTATTGATAATAGTAGTATCCGAAGCAATTCCACTCGTTTTTGAGTTTCGACGCTTGCACTAATGTTTCAGCTTATTATAGAGCCACATTTTAATGCTTCGAATGAACCGCTGAAATGCTTCAGAATGTTCTTGTTATGCGTTGTTGGTTGTTTACTAGTCAAATATCTCCCGTCCTTTTTGTTTCGTTTATTAGCTTGTGCTCTGTTGTTCTGTGTTTGGGCATTGGTAGACGATATGATTTACTGTTTGCTGTGCTCTGTTTCATGGACATGTTGGGTCATCAATGATGTGAAATCGGTGACGGTAGGATTTTGTATATCCATGTCTTGCTGTAAATGCTGAGGTTATGGCGAGTTTTATTTTGAGCCTGTCTTTGACAGTGGAGTAAGGACTTCGTCAATGCGCCTTTTGTATTATTGTTCCATCTCTCTTGTCATTTCTGTAATCCTATTTAATTTAACATTGTTTTAATTGTAGTTTTTAATTGTAGTTTTAATTGCATTTTCTGCTGTATACGGTTTCTTCCTCTTTGTCTTCAGCTGCTTCTTTTGTTAGTTTATCTGCTAGTCCATTTTCAGCTACCTGTATGTGCCTTTACCCAGTTATAATGAATTTTCCATTGGTTTTGTTCCAAACTCTTAATTTCTTTGTGGATATTCTCTATTGAATTGTGTTTTTTATTGCTATTCGGTAGTTAAGGCGTTATTCTACTGTCGGTGTACACTGCTACTTGCTTTGCCTTCATTCGGCATATCTGTCATTATTTGGAATTCTTCACCAGCTCTTAAAGTAGCAATTGCTTCCGCCTGGTTGTTGGAACACTTTACACTTAGTTTGTATGATAGTCGTCGTTTTACAGTTTCCTTTTGAACCATAACGGCCGCTGCTCTTACTTTCGCCCTGTTTTGCTACAGTCGGTGTAGATTTGTAGAGGATATGGTATTGCGTCTTGAGGTTCTTCTATGCGTATCCTTCTTGCTGGGTGGTGCCGCTGTATTGGTTGTTGGGGTACATCATAATCTGTCTGAATTGGTAACTCTGAATAAGTTTACTTTTCATAAATAGCGAAGTCTGTTGGTTGTACTCCAGCTATAATAATGAAACATTTGAGTTTTGGCAGATTTTGATATGGCATGTATAAGTTTTATTGCTTTGCCATGTGTGTATTCAATATTCTGAGGAATGTGAACTTTCTGTCGACATATATCCCAAGATACGGGCGCCGGGGTAGGTGGTTTCGTCCGCGACTTTCGTGCTGAGGATCCGAGTTCGATTTCCGGCTCTGGGGTGGCGATTTTAAGTCGGTCCTATCCGCGCCTTCACCTGTGTCTAGCTCGTGTGAAGTGTCTCCTATGCCCAACGTGGTTCGAAGTCCATGGTATAAACTGTAGGTCCTCTCGCCTCACCGCCATCCTCGCTATTACCCTATCATTGGAGTTAATGGATACCGCCCTCTGGGTGCCTCCACCTGATAAATGGGTCCGGTCATCACGTGGGGGGCGAGGTTACCCCGAAAACCTTAGTTGCCTTATGGGGAGTGTTATTATACATACATATTCCAAGGTACTTCAGATCTTCAGCCTGTTCAAGTCTTTGATCATTGACATAAATAATGAGTATTCCATTTTTTGCATTGTTGTTCGTAGATACCAATATTCCTAATGTAACACTAGGACATTTGACATCCAACTTATTTTTTCTAGAAACACCTGTAATGTTTGTTTTCCAAATATAACTGTGAATTAAAAGGTTAGATTGTCCTCTCCACACCATATGTACTGCAAACGGCAAAGATTTTCGTTTACCATGTATCCATTAAGACCAGTTTGGCAAGATATGCAGCAAACATGGGGGAGGGGGATAAAATCCTTATCTTGGTTTTCTAGAGCTTAAGTATAGTAAATATGCTGTTTTAGTAATGCATCTTATTTTTTCGCTGCGATTTGGTGGTGAGTTGTCCCACATGTAACAAAAGTTATTGGAATCGTTAGAACATTTCCTACGCTCGCTGTTATCCATTTGTGTAACATTTCTTTAGCACTCTGAATTAAGAACATTACACTTTCAGAGCTAAATATACTGAAAGAAAAATCCGAATTCCAACGCGAAACAACACAGATGAAAAACGGATCACCCAGTGGAGTACTCAAGATATACACATCGGTTTATTTACTCAGTGAAATGAAAGATAGATGGAGATGAGCGTGATAAAACAGCGCTGGCTATGGAGCTGAGGGCCATAAATCAATAAATGCTTAAGAGATGAGTATTTTCCATTATAGAAAACAATGTAGGATATATTTAGGTCTTTATGATAAGTTATGAAGTTCTGTATTAGTAATTTTATGTCAACTTAATTTTAATTTCAGTTAGGCACACCCATTTAAATATGATTTTTGTAGATAGAATTTTTTTCTACCTTTTTGAATAATGTGAATTTTCTTTACCGGCATAAATACATCATTTAATAATGAAATGGCTATTACTTTAAATTAAGTTAATATTAGTTGGTATTATACCCCATTTCTGTAAGTTTTTATAAAATAACAAGAATAAGAATATCTCCAAAATATTATACTGTCACACCCTAATTAGAATAGATTTAAATATTTATTAGCTTTGGGGGAACCCGTAGCGGTAGAGCTAAACCATCTTAACAAACACTAGTTACACACCACGCGGTAGGGTGGACATGTTATTTTACTGATAATTAGCTTACCTGCATGGTGGTGAAAGGTGGAAGGCCCAGCGAAGGAAAACTCACAAGTGCATTTTAAAGGAGGTTTAATAATTTCAGACAACTTACATTCAATGAGGTTTGTGTCCCGGAGGGTTGCTACAAACACGTCCTCTCTCTCTGGTGGCGGCCGGTCGTCTGGGGAAGAGGATGAGCCATCCCCCTCCCCAGCGCAGCCAACGAACAAAGTTCAGCCTAGTGGCCCCAGGCCTGACAACCCATACAGGGTTGCCACACCTCCCCCCGGACCACAAGCTGTTGACCCAGGGTCAACAGAACAATTAATCACAAATGAAAAGAACATTTAACTCGCTCGAGTGATGGAACAAAACAAACAAACAAAAAATTAGCATACAAATATCACAAACAGTATTACAAACATAAATCTTGTCTCTTGACGTTACACATTCGTTTCTTTACTCCAGTGTCTGTCTATAACTTTAATTAAAAAGCCCTAAAAGAAAAATGAATGAAGTTCAGCACTTTTCACCACTACTGCACCAAGCAAAAAAAAAAGTTTCACAACCTGCCTGAACAGTACATTCCATTCCCACTGGTCTCACAAATGTAATATAAAACTTGAAGCTTGCACTGCAGTCACTGATGAATAAAGACCACTGAATTGATCACAATTGTACTTGCTCTACACTGAATAACAATGTGGGGCATTAATAGTTCTTCTGCCCCCAACACAGGTACGAAGTGACAGCACTAATAGCTGCCAAAGCTCTGACGAACAGTGGTCATAAAGGGCGGACCAGAGCCCGGTGACACAAGGCAGTGTGGCAGGTTTAGCACTCCCATGGTGCAAACAGTTCGGTAGGAACAGTGTGGTGCAGCAGGAACGCAGATAAATAGGGCTGGCTTGATACGTATCATCATACTACAACATTATTTCCAAAAATATAAGTGTACGTCAATTACAGAAGACAACTACATCATTAAAAACAAACTTCACTTCTGAACAATAATAAATAATAAAAAAAAATTAGGTACACCCCATCTGGGTAGCAAGATACATGATAAAACTAAGATAATTTTCATCACTCGGCAATATATAGAGCTTACAAATTTTGACAAGATAAATCAAATAATCTTCACAAAATAATCTTCACAAAAGAATACATAAAACGTACGAATGTCACAATCAAGACTTTACAAAAACCCCTTAGGGTAGAAATAATACAATACACACAGCACAAAATAATTTGACCTTCCAAAACATTGAATAAAAATATTACAAATTTTCAAAATACCAAAACTTACAATTAGAGGGGTACCCCAAAATATTACACGTGGCCATAAACTTTTTAACAAAAACTGACGTGTACACTTAAACAAAAATGAGCTCAGTTTTTCTCTTTGTTTTACCATTATAATTTCAATCCTATTTATTATGTGCGCGCACTACTTAATATCATCAGTACTACTACCTTTCAAATCAACAAAACTACTTACAATCTACTAACATCAACATTTTGCATGCCAACAAAACTACTGTCACATTACTACACCAACAAAAAAAACAAAAAAAAATCGTTCTACAACACAATACATAGAACAAAACTGAAAGAAGAAATTAAGTTCTGGGGCCTCAAAATTTCACATCCTAGATACACAAAAGAGAAAATATAGTATCATGTCTTAGCCTATTATAAAAACTTTTGTATACATTGAAGGGTACTTTTGCTTTTCAACATAAAACTTAGAATTCAATAAACCATTAAAGCATGCTGGTAATCACACAACTCCAAAATATATCACTCTTAATCCAAAACAATTTTATCAAAATGTTCAAACTATTAGCATCCTGCAATAAAGACACAAAGTAAACATCTGTACTAGTAATGTGCTATCTCACAAATACCTGGTAACTATGGCGAGGATGACAAACAGAACATCCCCAGGTTTCAGCTTCATAACAGTCATTCACAAACCTCTCTGTGATTCAGGTTTTCCTCATCATCTTAGCATGCACATTTCAGCACCAATGCTAAACAAAACTCAAAAATACACTTAATTACTTGCATCGATAAGCACATTTCAGCCACTTTATCGAGCCTAAAACACTGGATTAACGGGCACATTACAGAAACCCCATTAACCAGATAAACTTTACCTCTACATCTTTCACATAATCACACATAATTTCATTCATCCTTCTTATCGAGGTAGCACAGCACTATTCCAGAATGTAAACTTAAAGTTAATAAACAAAATTTCAATTTTCTAATCATTGCAAAATTTATCATAAAATGAGGTTATTCAACTCAAAACAGTTATTAGGGAACATATACTTTTAATATCAATTAATTGTGACTTTCAATAATAACAATTGTATGTTCAACTTTTGACATCTAATTCATCAAACATCTATCCAAGTATTGCCATTTGCCAATAATATACATCATATTCCAAAACAAAATAGCTTAGCACACTATACACTAAATCTCAAAATTCACACTCAGAAATCAAGGGGCAATATACTTTACATACAACCTTTTTACATTTAATGTGACACAAAAGAAAAGCAAAATGATTTACAGTCTATATGGTCCCACAGGATCAAAATATGGGAATATCCTAGAAACATGTACTGATTGTTCCTTAACTCTAGGAGCATTTGGTCGACGAACCACATAAGTAACAGGAGTAATTTGTCGAACAATTTCAAAAGGCCCAAAATATCTATGAAGCAATTTGGTACATTTTCCCTTTTTCCTAATTGGAGTAAAAATCTTAACAAGCTGACCTACTGCAAAATGAGTATCTCTATGCTTAGCATCATATCTTTCTTTCTGTTTAATCTGTTGCTGATTAATATTATGGATGGCTACTTCACGAGCTTTCTGAATCTCTTCCAAAGTTTGCCGAACAAATAAATCATTTGAAGTGGCCTGAAGTTGCACCTGATTTGGTAAGGAAGGTTCACGACCATATATCAAATAGAATGGCGAAAATTTTGTAGTTTCCTGAACAGAAGAATTGTATGAAAAAATCACATATGGTAAAACATTAGACCAATTGCGCTGATTTGAATCCACAAAATGACTAAGACAATTTAGTAAAGTCTGGTTAAATCGTTCAGTAAGGCCGTTGCATGCAGGGTGGTATGAACTAGTAAAATGAGGGGAAACTGACAAAGCTTTCAAGAGTTCCTGGGTTACTTCACTCAGAAAGACACTACCACGATCAGACAGTAACATGGCAGGGGCCCCATGCCTGCAAATAATCTGATGTAAGATGAACTTAGTAACCTGGGGAATGGTAGCCAAAGAGAGAGGGGCAGCTTCAACCCACCTAGAAGCATATTCTGTAGCAACTATGATATACCTATGACCCGACGTAGAACGAGGTAAAGGGCCTAACAAATCTATTCCCCAACGTTCCCCAATAAAGTTAACTGGAATAGGCTGCAAAAGACCAGCAGGTTTTTGATTCTTAGGTGCCTTCCTAGACTGACAACTTGGACAAGTTTTCACAAAATGCTCAATATCTTTTTTCATACCTATCCAGTAGTATCTTGAATTAATCTTACTAAAAGTTTTAGAAAAACCTAAATGACCGGATAGTGGATCATCATGACATGAGGACAAAATTTCATGCTTTAACACCTCAGGAATGACTAGTAAATGTAAGGGACCAGTAGAACCCGAATTTTTCCTGTACAAGACATCACTTTTCAAAATATAGGTAGAAGCTTGACGTTGAACCTTAGCAGGAGCAGATTCAGGATCCTTAAGGGCATTAATAATTGGAGTCAGAACTGGATCATCATTTTGTTTCTGAGCAACCTCAACTGGTGATAGCAAACAGGTAATTAGCTCATCAAGTTGTTCAATTTGATGCTCTTCAGGCTGTAACACAGGGAACCTTGACAAAACATCTGCGTCATTATGTTTCTTACCAGATTTATAACATATATCATAATCAAATTCCTGTAACTTTAGACTCCATCGAGCCAACCGGCCTGTCAAATCCTTTAAATTGTTCAGATAACAAAGGGAGTGATGGTCTGAAATAACATGCACTTTATAGCCATACACAAAAGTCCTGAAATGTGTTAAACCAAAAACGATTGCCAAAAGCTCTAACTCTGGTACACTGTAATTTCTTTCACATTTTGACAAAGTTCTAGAAGCATATGCAATAGGTCTAATATTATCATTTACTTTCTGTAGTAAAACACATCCTATTCCTAGACCACTAGCATCAGTGTGTAATTCTGTATAGGCTCCAGGATTATAATGAGCCAACACAGGAGCAGAAACCAGAGAGTTCTTTAACTGCTGGAATGCTGTTTGCTGATCCGGGCCCCAAATAAAACTTTGACTTTTCTTGGTCAGCTGAATCAATGGATGGGCAATGTAAGAGTAATTCTTAATAAATTTCCTGTAGAAATTGAACAAACCCAAAACTTTTCTCACGTCTCTAACATTCTTTGGGCGTGGTAGTTCTTTGATCACTGTAACTTTCTCAGAATCTGGGGAAATTCCATCTTTAGATACTTCAAAACCCAATAACTTTATCTTTTCCATAGCAAAGAAACATTTCCCAGGTTTCAGTTTAAAATTATGCATTTCCAAACGTTGAAAAACAGCTTCTAAGTTTTCTAATAATTCTTCAACAGTTATGGCAAAAACAACAATATCGTCCAAATATGCTAAAGCTTTCTTAAATTTCAAGTCTCCTAACAATTTCTCAGCAACAAAACTGAAAAATCTTGGTGCATTAGCAAGCCCAAAAGACAAACGTTCAAATTCATACTGCCCTTCATGAGTAACAAATGAGGTATACTTTTTACTATTCTCCTCTAAAGGAATTTGAAAGTATGCTGACAACAAATCTAAGGAAGCAAACCATTTAGCTTCTCCAAGGTAACTAAGGAGGTCATCAATAAGAGGCAATGGAAAGGCTGAGTTTACTGTAACCTTATTCAGTTGACGATAATCTACACAAAACCGCATAGAGCCATCTTTTTTCTTTACCAACACAACAGGTGATGACCAAGGTGACTGAGAATCTCTAATAATACCAGCATTTTTCATTTCCTCTACTTGTTGGGAAATAATCTCTTTCTGCTTATGGGCTACCCTATAGGGTCGTTGCTTAATAGGTTTTTTATCCTTTACCTCTATTTTAAATTCAGCTACATTAGTTGAGCCTAAATCTTGCAATGAAGTGGCAAAAACATGTTCATATTTTAACAACAGATTATGAAGATCTGACTTTTGAGCTTCAGTTAAGTTGGTATTAGCATTAAATTCAAACTTTGGAGCGTTCAATGGAGTAACATCCTTAGGTGAAACTGAGTTACTTTGAACAAATGCAACTTCATGAGCATTAGCTAATACAGTTTTAGCAAAAAGTGTTTGAGGAACAGCTGAATTATTATGTACTGGTATCACAAAGTCCTTTGAAGATTTGCAAACTACAGGTGGAATAGAAATATTCTTCTTATGCATAATACTGGTAGAAGGCTCGAACATAACCTCATTTGTAATATCAGCTGAAGGCTTCACTGCCACAAAACAAGTAGTAAGCGGTGGCAATTTCACATCTTTTACAACAGAAACTTTATTAACTATCTGTACCTCATCGTTCAATGGAATCACAGCAATA
Organism: Mantis religiosa; assembly: GCA_030765055.1. Lineage (NCBI taxonomy): Eukaryota > Metazoa > Arthropoda > Insecta > Mantodea > Mantidae > Mantis > Mantis religiosa. The sequence goes on along the minus strand of CM060948.1, from coordinate 94,896,806 downwards.
TCTGTAAAGGGACCACCACATGTTGTTTCAAAAGGAATGTGTACCATTTCTCCCTCATGAGTTTGAATCTTAACTTCTGCACAAGAATAATCAATGGTAACTTTATGTGAAGTTAGAAAGTCATTACCCAAAATGAGATTATGTGCCAAGTCTTTTACCACTAACACACCTTCCTGAAAAACAAAGTCATTAATTTGAAATTTCAAATTTGTTTGATAAGGCGCATCTAATAACTTGTTACCAGCTGTTTTAAGCAAAATCTCGACAGGTTTCATTTTAGAAATGTCATTGATATGAGCTGCATTCACAATGCTAACTGCACTTCCTGTATCCAACAAAATTGGAAGTTTTGACTCCCCAATGGACCCCAAAATTTGCAAAATTTGACCTGGAAGAGAAACAACATTAGACACAGGTGAACTTACTTTGGGTACCTCTAGGTCATGTCGTTGGAGGCTGGGCCTCTCGAGTTTTTTGAACCAGATGGTGAAGTCCAGCAATTACGTGCCATATGACCACGCTTGTTGCAATTGTAACACACAATAGGTGCCTACTGTCTCCTTTCATGATATCTTGGAGGCTTAAGTGGGGGTGGCTGCACAGTAGATGCAGCAGCAGTGAATTGAGACTGAAGTTGTTGCATTTGGGTAGCAAGTTTAGTGACCTGTTCACTCAATGTGGAAACAACATTAATAACTGGTTCAGAGTGATTTACACTTTCAAACCGTGATAAAACAGGTGCAGATGACACAGGTGGAGAAGTGTAAGTTGATGTTTGTGCTTGTACTAACTGTTGTCTATGTTGCACATAAAAATTAGCTTTATCAACGCTTTTAATAATTTGTAAAACCTCCTCAACTGTTTGTGGATTTAATGGGAGCAAAGCTTGTACATACTGAGGTTTCAATCCTTTCAATAAGTTTTTTACCTACTCCATTTGTGTCATTGCAGCGTTAACTTGGTCACACAAGGATAATACATCATAAATGTAATCTAATACAGGTTCATTTTCTAATTGTACCCTCTGCCTAAGTTTAATTTCCAACAATTCATCTTGATTGGACATTTGAAAAGCTGCCAAAAACTGTTGAGTTAGAAAATGCCAATCATGCTCAGGGTGTCTATGGCAAAACGTTCGGTACCAAAGTACTGCTGTGTCTCGCAAGTAACATGGGAAAAACTTCAACTTTTGTACATCTGACCAACCATTTGCTGTAGAAACTAAGTTAAATTTTCTCAAAAATTCTGAAGGAGATATCAGTGCTATCCTGTCAAAACAGGGTGGATCAATAAAAGGCCGAGAAACTTGCATTGTCTGAGTCTGATTAACATTAGGTGCCATGGATACTTCTAAATTACTAGGTACATGTGCACTTTGATTAGCTAAAGCAGAAGTCGAAGCTATTACATCATGTGAATCCATTGTAACTGGCACATTGGATGATTGCCGCGTTTTCTTAGGCATTTTGACTTACTTTTAAGTAACACTGGACACCAGAATAAAATAAGCAGAATTACCAACTGGAATGAACACAAAAATGAAGTGCATCCTTCACAAAAACACCAAAAAAAAAGAAACTATTTACTTTGAATTTTACTGCTAAAATTCACATAGCGTCCCTTGAAAATTAACACGTGACCCCGTGGTCGACCAAAATTTAAGTTCACATCCCAAAATACTCAACATTTAGAAAAACAAATCTCCGCAAATTTAAACTATAAACTCTGTATTAATAAATAAACCTCACATTAAGCCTGAAAAGAAAACTAATTAAAAACAAATTATGCCACCACGTGGTGTCCATTCTTCAACGCAAATAATCAATTTCCATGTAGTTACAAAAAAAAATTTTAGCACAATATTATGAAATAAGTTTACTATTAAAGAAATCAAATAAAAAACAGACCAAAAGTTAAAGGATTACGACACGATGACCAGATTAGAATTTCTAACTAATTGAACACCACGCGGTCGGCCATGTTTCCTCCATCTTTCACCAGCGTATACATTCAAATTTTTTCATCAAAACCGGAATAAAGCAAGGAAAAAAAAATTTTGAGATCTTACCCGCGTCTCCACCAATATGTCACACCCTACATTAGAATAGATTTAAATATTTATTAGCTTTGGGGGAACCCGTAGCGGTAGAGCTAAACCATCTTAACAAACACTAGTTACACACCACGCGGACATGTTATTTTACTGATAATTAGCTTACCTGCATGGTGGTGAAAGGTGGAAGGCCCAGCGAAGGAAAACTCACAAGTGCATTTTAAAGGAGGTTTAATAATTTCAGACAACTTACATTCAATGAGGTTTGTGTCCCGGAGGGTTGCTACAAACACGTCCTCTCTCTCTGGTGGCGGCCGGTCGTCTGGGGAAGAGGATGTGCCATCCCCCTCCCCAGCGCAGCCAACGAACAAAGTTCAGCCTAGTGGCCCCAGGCCTGACAACCCATACAGGGTTGCCACAATACGGTGCAAAATTCTAGGGGACATTTTTGGAATCAGCGAATTATTTTGCATAAGAACTGGCCTATTTTTTTGGGGTACAAAACCTTATTCCCTAGTGTAATCTCATTGATAGCACTTGCCGTTTACACATTGGGATAAAACAAAAGCTCATTTAAATATAAACCAAACCTGCTAAACAAGGTTTCGATTTGCTCCATTTTTTGTTTATATTAGAGCAAGCAAGGTTATAGAAAATGGAGATACAAATGCCCTTGGTGATACTAACTTCTTGCTGTATTTTTCTAGCCTGTTAGCCATGTGCATTCCGGTAAACGTTTTGAATCACATCTGAAAGATTCGTTGAAGTGGTTGAGAATTCAATGCAGAGTTTTTGCTTATCAGGTCAACAAATTAGCATTTGGCCACTATTATTCACGTATCATAAAGCGCACTGACCATGTTATTCCTATATACCCCATCGCATATCGTGATATCAGTAAATCTGAAGGCCACGCCGTGGCTCAGTGGTTAAACCACTTGGCTCTCACCAAGGCGGCCCGGGTTCGATCCCAGGCGACCGCAAAGTGAGATTTGTGGTGGACAACACGGTGTTGGGGCGGGTTTTCTCCAGGACCTCCGGTTTCCCCAACCATCTCATTCCACCGGTGCTCCATTTTCATCTCATGTATCAGCAGTGTCACCGCCTGCGGTGCCGTATGTAGTAAAAGCGGGCGTTAAACACTACACACACACAGTAAATCTGAAATTAGCTGAAAAGTAAACTGTTTAACTTTCTGCATTAGGGAGGGCACTCCCGCTCTAAAAAGCATATTTATCGAGTTCTTAGACACTTGACGTAACAGTTATAAATGACATGAGGAACAGTTCAGAAGAGCTCCTGCGTGTAGACAGATATTCAGAAGACTTCAGTTCTGAGGCCAATGTTTTATATATCATATTTCAGTTTTGGAGATTAAGAATTCTCTAATTTTAGGTGAAAACATGAATTTAATTGCTTTGAAGTCTTATAATGATTTTATCAAGATCTTAATATGTTCCAGCCAATATCAAAATACATTGTTTCGTTTAACTAATATGAGATTTAAAGCGCCAAATACTGTCCAAATGAAATCAGCAAATTTGCAGTGAATTATGCAATAAAGTTATGATTTTCTTTATTAAATATTAGGTAACTGCAATTTTTGGCACATTTATATGCAAAAGAACAAGGCTTCATAAACATGACTTACAATGCAAGTACTTTCAAGCTCTGGGTTTCGGTTAACCACACCATCATGTGGTTTCTATCTATCAAACTAGAAGAAAGAACTAAGGAAGATGTTATCAGAATTTCTGGGGTGGAGTATGAATTGGAAGGATGGAAATACGAAGATTAATGTAGCTTATGAAACGTACAGACGAATTGAGCAATACATTCAAGGAACCTTATAGTAAAACTGGTATAGAAAGGAAAATATCTGGCTGGAACGTGAATAAGAAGGAAGTGTTTGTTAAGAAATATAGATAAAGAAATGGTGAAAAGTCAATAGATTTAGAGCAGAAGATTGGAGATAGGTGTAAGTTAGAAAATTCATTACTCATATCTGTAGACGAAGAGGAAGGAGAAAAAGACCAAGAAAGGAGGCTAGGTTTGCCATGAAGGAATCAGGTCAGAAAACGATTGATTTAATTGCAGATTCAGCTTGCCTGTTTGGAGGACTTTCAGGAAGTAGGTTCGTAACAATTTCACCAACACTTTATGGATGGACGTTAAGAGAAACGGATGTGTTTCACCTATAATGGGCTGTTACAGAGACTGCAACAATATATCAAGATGGCTTCGACTATAACTGATGTGGCACACTAAGGAACCCGAGAATCGGCGATTAAGTGCAACAGCTGAAATGACATTGTTTCAGAGAGTGACAGTCCGCGATAAGAAAGACGGTGTGGAACAAAGGGTCGGGGGTGTAAGGGGTGGCAAATGGGACAGCAGTCTGATGTATTGTCCCCTGCCAGATATCACGACCATTGTACTCCGCCCTCCTGCTTCCTTTTAGAAGTCGCTGGGCCGTTAACTATTCTTTTTTTTTCAGTTGGTTTAGAACATCTAGAAGACAAAGGAGGGCTACCCTTCCTCCCCTCTTCCTATTCTAACAAAAATAAAAGGAACAAGAATAGCAGCAAGCAGGCTGACAACACACTTCAAGCGCTGCACATCCGTCAACCATGCATGTTACTCCATGAGAAACATAAACAAACAAACGAAGATAGTAAAGGTTGGTGCTACTGAGTCCAACTTAATTACAGGAGCGTGTCACTTCAAGAAAAGATGAGATTTATGACTACATTAATCTTGGTTACCGCAAATGTGAATGATGATAATATCATGAAATCTGGAGCAGGCCTAGTATCTTAGGTATTTAATTTCTTTGGAGTGATCACATGGTTTGTACATAAAATGGGAACTGCAGCAGTCATCCTAACATCAAGATGGAAAAGTTTTATGCAAGAGTATTCTAAAAAAATAGTACTGTTTGTTGAACTGTTAGAAATACCTCAGCCAGTTAGGTACAGACTTTGGGAGCGGTTGAAATATAAACTTGATCTAATGGCGGCAATAGCAGTCATAGTAATGCTGAAGTTTCCAGACTGGGTATCTGGATTGGACGAAAATGTTCAGTAGTTTTACACAGGGAACACTTCTACCGAATACGTCAAACACCATCGTAAAACGTACTTAATTCTTCTAGGATTGCAATTTGGATAAAAATGAAAGGAGAAGGATGTACAGCCAGAAAAAAATGTGGTAGTACACGATTCATTTCGGTATTCGGTTACCGACCTGGGAAAAACATAATTCAAGGTGACTGATACACCGGGAACTGAACCAGGTGCCTCCCGCATGCGAAATACAGACGCAATTCTGTTAAGTGTACAGAAGAGTGTAAAACACCGTTTGTTGCGGTGTGTTCCAAGTGTAAAGATACCTTAACAGCCTAGTCCTTTAGCGCTTGTTTTGGAATGAACACGTTACATTAGAGAAACGGCGCAAAAAATGAACTTCAAATCGAGGGGAAGCGGTGCATGTTCTCCACGGAGCTATTGCCCTAGTTAGAGCATTAAGCACTCGTTAGCTTTAATGATGACTACTAATATGAAACTTAACAACAGCACACCAAAACCTTATCTATGTGGTGTGGAATTACGGAAGTATTCGGGGTATTGCATGCATAAATGACTGAAATGATAAGGCTAATATTAGGATGCTCTCGTTGAATTATCAGAAAACATATTCTTCCTTTGTTTCCTGGAATTGCAAAAATACATTTATGACTGACTTTTTTCCCTTCTGTTTACCTTAAGTACTGAAAATATGTCTGCAATCCAACCAAAGGCTCGATATTGTGATTCCAGAATAAATTCACATTTTGGAACCCTGAATCCAAATGCAGCAGCTATAAAGAAGCGAGCATGTCTATGGTAGCTTAATGTATGAAGAAAACCTTCATAAATATTGCATTTCATCCTTATAACCCATTTAAGATGAAAGCTAAATCCTTTCAAGAACATTACACATCCAAAGAAGCTCTTTGAAAGAATAAAATTCAATTACTTGCTAGAAACTACTTCTGAATATGTTGATCAAAGTGATTGAAATCCAAATCCAGATGACGGTGTGCGCTAGGAGGAACGGGGCCACTAACGATTCCACATGGAGCTATCCTTGACGTCGGCTAGCCCTGCCATGATGTTCCGTGGTGATACAGTTAATGCTAACGAACGAGCCTCCAGTTGGTCCACAAAGAGCCAGGTAGACGTTTTTTTCCAGAGAACAAACTCCAACATTGTGCCGCATATACCGATGGCTGTAGCCTGGTCCGTAAATTCTGAAACAAACAGAAGGTAAGGATAGGAGCAGTAAGTTCGCGGAAGAAGAGAAATCACACAGCATTAGCCAAGCAACCCGGGGTACCCAAAGACACCTATGATCATAGTTGACAATCCGACGGGAATTGAACATGAAATCTCCCAAATGTAAGTTGCACACGTTAACGCGCAGCCATTTTGCTCGGTATCTGTGCACTGTGTGAATGTGATTAACACTTAACTATCGATAGTTTTCTAAGAAATTCACTCCTACCCACGTCGTTCAGCTATGTAGGCACGAGGTGTCCAATTGATCGGGCAGACCCTGTTGGCTTCATTACATTGTCTGATAACTGGGTGGTCTCTGACATCAGAGAGTTTTACTGCTTGCAGTTGTGATAAAGGAACTCCGTGAATTTTGTAGGATAGGTTCGGCAAGGGGAAAGGTAAAACTACTGTTATGGAAAGACTGGCGGGGCAGTGGGAATACATGCTGTGCTTAAATGGTTGTTCGGCGAAAAGCTTGCTCCCCACTTCTCTACCTGTGAATCCTGTTCTGTTCTGTTTTACCAGCAGGGTCATTTAACTAAGAACTGATTGAGCCGTGTTTCTTCTACTCGCGTTATTGGTGCTCTTTGGCACTCATGATACGAATCAAATGGCACGGATGCAACAAAATATCACTTTTAAAACTACTTTTAAAGATTTTGTCTACTGCTTTATGGAAGGAGGTGTTGAAATCGACTACCGTTTTGTCCACACATTTTTGGCACTATTTTAGGTAACTGACGATCGCTCACCGTAGTTTACATTGAGAAATCTTGTCAATTTCCGGAGCAATATTCCCTTTTTGTTTCTTACAGGGTGAATGAATTTAATCTTCACACCTTATTTTAATTTACTCCAAAGATAAAAATCGAGGGACCAAGAGTCCACAAATTTTAAATAATTTTGTCCTCAAAACACATTTCAATTTTTTTCGTCGAAAAATTGGCAGTCTTGCTGAAAATATGCACAGTCTAGTTCGCTGTTTTAATTCTATAAAAAGGGGTCAACATTGTGTACATAGGGCCGTCAACTCTTGGGTCGAGTAAAATAGACCCTATAACTCTTTCATCGAGTATCGTACACATCTTTTTCACCATGCAGCGAGACTTCATGAAAAATATTGCAGTTATCAGATCTCCAATAATGCTTATTTTACATACACACATCGGTGAAAACCAAAGCAGGCCTGTTTGAGAAAAATATTGAATATATGTCTATTTCAGTATTGTGTGCACTGTTGCGATTCCGTTCACAAAACGTCTAACAGAATCGTCTGATGGAAGAGCATGTACCACAGTTATTTCATATGATTTTCTCTTCAGTTTAGTAGCTCTTTCCATGTAACCATACAAATGCCTGCCTGTTTTGAAAACCGCCAAGTTTTCTTTGGGGAAGAAGTCTCCAAATGATAACCGATGTCGTCTAATATCTGTTTAGCAGGAACCCTCATCGTCTTTAAGGTTTCCTAGGCTGGACACTTTCTGTGGGCTGAAGTTATAAAATGTATGAAATGTTGCACGGCTGAAACCTTTACAGCCTGCAAGGGGAGCGTGTCGTTACGTTCCCTTGAGTGACCATGGTTCGCGATAAAGCCGAGATTGATCGCTGACGTCATCCACACGACGATGCTGAGGGCAACACCACCTAGGATCCCCGGCGTTCTCTGAGATGCTCTTACCTGCTGACGCTGGTAATCGCCTTCGTCATCCTCTGCGGTGGTGGTGAAAAAGACGATGCCCGCGGCTGCTCCAGGCGTTCTCCTAAATCTTATAGTTGTAGTATTAGATTACAAGCAATGAGCTCTTGGAGCTCAGGTTTGAGTGAGTGGATCTCTTGAGCATAGAAGGAAACACAGTTTTCTTGTCTTATGGCAACCAGTTATATACTTCACTTAGGATCGTCGTAAAGTTCCTTATAGCAAACTTTATGTGGACCTCGCGTCACCAAAAGCGTTCTCGTTGGTTGAGTATACATTTGTCAGCATATGGTACAACGCTCCGCAATTCTCACCCGCTCTTTAAAAATAAACTTATTGTATCCACGATATACCGCGCGATTTTACTGTAACTTGTGACACCCACGAAATATACGCGCACAAACTAGGAGACACAAGCTAGGAGACTTCTAGCTTCTCTACCATTCATGCGACTATTGATCATTCCGCGCCATATTTTCGTGCTGACAGACGTGGTTTCACTTCCACGTATGCAAGCGACTGGCCAAAATGCTGCTTTATGTATATCTTTTTATCAACTGGGTAAACGAACACCCCTTCCAGACCTTACATGGGAGAGTGATGTAGCTCTTATCTTATTGGTCCAAGACAATGGCCCAAATCGCTTTTTATATTTTTGCGTAATATATATATATTGTCGAGAGAATGCATATGGCGTCTTTTTTAAGGGAATAACCTTTTTCTTAATTTTCGGAATTCACTAGGATTTCTCCTGTCAGAACTTTGCTTGAATGCACCACTCGCGACACTACCCTGAAGATTTATGGCTTTTCTCGCCCTTTGTTACAGGAACAAAACGCTCCCTGTGACTCAAGGTCCGTTTCAAGTTGGTCTGACATTATATATATACAAGTTTTTACAAGGTGTGGCGGTTCTTGCCCGTTAAGTACCTCGTTGAGCCCTCCCGGCACTCAACACCTCATATGATAAGATATGTTACGGGTGAGGGGTACGAATGGGAGGTTTACAACAGGTCGGGGCTTTTCTCAGGGTAGGTCTGCATGGATTCTCTCTGTTGGGTTTCAGGGAGTGGGTGCGTCCTGGCAGTGTAGGGTTCTTATCATTCAGAAGACACCACGACCGTTGAATGGCAAGTTTATTTATAAAAGCCACCCTCTCCACTTGTCACTATGTGTTGGTGTTACTCGCACATTAGGCACGAGATTTAGGATTTGCCCGTTGCTGTGCGCGTGAAATGACGGGTAGTTTGAATCATAGCTACGAGTGAACCTGTAAATTACTAGGACCAGGATGTATGAAGCCGTGTACGCGTTGTCGTTTCTAGACGTCGCGAGAGCATTACTTCGCGTACTAGAGTATTTCCGGAGGATTTTACAACAGAGGTTGGTAAAACCTTAATGATGTAATGTGTGCTGTTTCACTCGCTCGATAACACAGAGCGTCTGATAACCACCTGATATATGTTGCTCCGTCCATTCGCGAACACGGACATTGATGAAGTTTTAGCACGTGTTGCTTCTTTCACTCGCCAAAACAGAGTGTTTTCCTAGCAAAAAACAGAGGTCGCCATTGCACAAATGTCCACTCCCTTTCGCCGAATTTTGGACACTATAGAGGTCATGTGACCTGCTACTCGTTTCTTATAGGTTGTGTTTCATCCCAACTCTTAAATTTCATCGCAATTTCGAGTTTTTGAGGCATGTATTCCACGCAACTTTCTCTTCCCCAAGGTCTAGGTAATTAATGCAGAAGCACGTTTGCAAAAGTGTAGCTTAAATCCCCGGTGTCTATTCTTCACATCACGTATCATGTACAGACCAATGCATCGACTGACGACTAGGGTCTAGCCTTGGGCGATTCTCGAACAATGGGCATTTGTCGACTCAACACAAGGAAAATTCCTGTGAGGGTAAGTGTACCATTTTCCCGGTTCTCTTTACACGTTGGGTTTCTCCACCTGTATATTAGATCATTATCCCCTAAATTTGCTATAATTTAGCTTAATTTATGGTGTGGTATCCATCCGCCCTTAATTAAGTATTTAATATGACTTTCGCTGTTATGCTGATGTTATGCCTAACAGGGACCGAATAAAAGGGAAATATCTTGTAGCACGTAGAAACATGTAATACATCGTTTATACCATAACCTGCAGTTGACAAATGGTTTAATTAACTTTTAACACATGATTGACTATTAGGAGCAGAGAGTACTGCTCAAGCCTGAAATCTCTATGCAAATCGGATTTTCTCCTAATGAGCTGAATGAGTTAACACATACAAATCATAAACGAATACACGATGCGCAGTAGAACACATACTCATTCGCAATATACTTCGTGACGAAATACAGAACAAAATAATAAATAACTCGTAACAGTTGAACTGTAACATATCATTTATCAAAGCAATACTGAGAGCCAGGACAAAACAAAGCAGCGCCGTTAATGTGACCTTGAGACCAGGATCGCGGTATCAGGAGTCCACACGCCCAGTCCACACGCGGCCGCGTCCTTAGTTCATTGGCTGTCTCGTTATAACATAACTGTGATACGTCACAGGTAATGCCATCGTCTGATTCTTGTCTAAGCTAATTGTTTTCGCCCTATTTCAGATCACACCCTTAAATTTGTCTGCTTTGTGATTGACTGTTATATATATAATATGCAGGTTGTTTCAACACGACACCCAAAGATTATAGCCGTTGCGTAGTTTATAACTTAACCAGTCCGAATTTCGGTGTCGCAGCTTCGAAGTTCTGTTAGGTTATAATTTTATGCAGCATGAAATATTACATGATTTTGTGACTAGGCAGTGCAGGAACCACTGGCGTGCGAACCTTAAAAGTTGTTATTGGGACGCACCAGCCACGAAAACAAAAGCATTACCTCTTGCTCTTTATCAGTGACCCTAGCCTACCTTTCAGGCAATGGGGCAATAAGCAGTTATTTGTGCAAAAGTCGACTAATAACTCCGACAGTTGCAACGTTGCTCTTCAGTGTAAAACTACACATTCCATCTTAACAGGGAGGATTTTGCTCGTATTTAGATAGGAAATCCAAGCAATATGGAGCGCTATACGAACGCCGAAATGATGGATATGGTTTTTATGGATGGAAGAGCTGAAGGGAGTTCAACCACCACACGATTAGTTTAGTTTCATTAAAACTATGAAGTGTAAAAATAGTTACATGAATGATCATATTTATTTGTTTAACTTCAGAGCGTTTTGTTATGATCTTAATTGTAAAATATTTTCAATCACTTGCTATAAATATCAATAGCTTCCTTTTCAGTTACAAATGCTTTATTCAGTGTTATTAAACACGTGAAATAAAATACTCGTCTCATTGTATAAGCCATTTAGTTTTGGTTAGTTTATCTACAATTATTTGATGTTGTTTTCTGTTCCATTTAATTATTTCATCCTCAACCTCACTAACATTAACTTGCCTCTAAAAGGTATAAATTGCATATGTCCACCAGCTTATTTGCCATCATGGACTGCTATAACGGAGTTTTGGAACACGTTAAACATTCATAAGCAATGATTAAGCAATAGCTTCTTTATTGCGGTTGCATAAGTCGTATAAATTCTTAATAGTAGCAAGCAAGCTACTGCGGAGTATGTCAGTATGTTTACAAACAGCTACAGCACGCGGCACATCGTGTGACATATACCTGCCAACTCCGCCAGCATAAGGCACGCGTCGTTGTATATGTGGCACATAGAAGCTGAGCAACTACTTCTATGTGTTCGTTCGGTGTTTATTTTAACATGCTGTATATATAACCTATTTATCTTTCAATTTATGCAACGCGTCAAGCTAATATATGTACCTCATCCTTCCTCTCGGGAATGACCCACTTGGGGCTTGGGTACAATAAACCATAGCTTTCGGTGCCGAATCCCCTCCGTAGTAATCCTAATCCTAATGTGTTCAAAACAAACTCAAAATAATATAATGTTGGCGGTAGATAGCAACAATACAGAATTTAAGCTGCGACAGTGTACTCAATCGTTTATTAACTACACATTACGAATAGTAATGTCTATTTGCTGTAATTTGATATTGGAAGACAATGTCGTCACCTGCGGATGAAGAACAGAGGAAGTGAAGAGAATGGGCTAAACGATGGAAACAGATTGCCAGTAATGTATCCCTTGCAATGCCGTTACTGAAGGCGCCTTAGCGGTAGCCTTACAGAATGTCACAATTTAAGAAGCAGTATTATGGTTAACTCTTGTATTGAGTTTAGGTGTAATCTCTCATATAGTAAGGGAAAGAGTAAAACGGATATAATGACACAAAGATCCCTGTTCTTTTAAGCAGGAAGCTGAAATACATTATGTACTCTAAAAAAGACGATGCTGCATACGGTTTTTAACTTTCACTAACACTTGCAAAACAGATGGAGAAATACAGTCCACACAACATTTGAAGAATGTAATTTCACGGAATGCACATTTTGAGGACTCTGAATAAAGATCTTCTCATATAGCTTTCTATGCGTGGTATGTTTTATGTGAACATCATAATTTGCAAACAAAATTTGTTTAAATACCAAATTTGGTATTTTAAGTTCAGCATATTTCAAAGCTGTGTCAGGAAGACCAGCACAATCCTCTCACATCAGACTAGCGTTTGTGTAAATACATACTCGAAAATTTGGAATTTCTCAAAAATGGCTCTAACAGTTTTGATTAAAATACCTATGAATAGAAGTTTCATAACAAATAAAATGTAGAGCTTGAATTTTCTGAGAATAGCCAGTGAAGTCATTTTCGTTCTGGATAACCTACGCACTGGTAAACATAAACTACTCAAAGCATACAGACCGTACTCTAGCAAATCATTTATATATATGAAATAAATTTTTAAACAACTTACCATTTTCAAGATATTTTTGTAATTCGTTTGAATTTTTACGTAGGTACCTGCGATTTTCCCAAACAGAAATTCACTATATGCTTTTTTATACCTTGGCTATTAAATTAGGACGAAATTTCAATGCCATAACATAGCAAGCTACTCCAAATGTATTTCATCGCTCCTTAAGTCTACCATGTTGCAATACTTCCGCCTTGCCATTCTCGTATAAAATATGAACTATTAAATGTTATTAATTCATAAGTTAGTAACATGTACGTATTATTCAATAGCAAATGTGTATAAAATGGTATAAACCTTGATACCTGATTACCGATAAATATAGGCGTATTTGCTAAGGAAATTCTGCTCCTTTTCGGTGCAAGTAACAGGACAGCTTCCTCAAATCTGTTGCTACCCTTAACGTGGACCATACAGGTTATTGGCCTTCCTTTTGTGTAGCGAAAGAAGAGAATTTAACGTTTCTTCGGATAGTTGTAGAAAAGTGAGTGTCGGGGTGGAATCAGATCATTTTGGCGAAGCCTTGAGCAGGGGGAAGTGCAATCCCGCAGCTGATTTCGCATCCAGTAAAGCGCGAGGTGCAGCCGACAGAATTAAGAATATTCTCCTATTAAGATAAATATTTCAAAGCTTCGAGCAAATATATTTACAGTCCGTGAGCGTAATTTACTGAAAAGCTGCAGACACCTGGCTAACTCTGAACGCCGACACAAAAGAGTTAGAAGACATTATTTTACAAGAACCCAGAGAAGAAAAAAAAAAACCAAATTACCTGTACAAGCACCTCACCAATTCCACAGAATTTAGCAGTGATACAGATACTCACCGAGATGGGTCCTGAGATCATAGTGCCTCCTCAGCCACAACATCTAAGTGTACACAAAAGGCAACAGATCATCCCTTCGAGGCCCGACGGAGCGAGGGATCTTCGAGTGAACGGAACAATTAGAGACTCATAGCCCCCTTGTAAGAATAATCTCTAGTGAATATGGAAGGTAATGTGAGTGTAGGGATCAGATTTTTATCAGTATTGTATTTCCAATTTGAAGAGAGGTTTGAGTAAAGGCATTTAGCAGAAAAATTGACAAACCTCTCGTGTTTCCGCTGTTCGCTCGTCCCAACACTTTCGACCCGAGGACAGGAAAAAACTGGAGCCTGAGAGAAGGATCTGTTCCTCTTGTGCTTCCTTCTTACTCTGTTATGTGAAGAAACATCCTAGTTTTGCAGTAGACCATTAATCCCAGTTGTTGGTGAACCAGAACACGCTACCAAACTTCTCCATCAAATGCTAATTCTTCTGTGTATCTGCTCATGTTAATCTAGATATATATTTGTAGAAATTTGATGCCGTAAGGGTTGTTTCTGTTGAGGCATGAACGAGCGACAAGCAAAGGAAGCTAGAAAAGGTTGGTCAATAGCCTTAAAAGGGGAGGTTATTTGCAGTTAACTAGGAACGCCGCAGACACTTCAGTGGTCTTCCAGTAGGCACTCTTAGCCGGGAAACCGACGAATACATGGGTGTTAAGGAAGCTGATGCGTACGCAGGTGATGAGATGCGCGTATCGTAAAATTAATCATAGGACGATGCCTAGGACAATGTATGTGGGGGGGCGGAAGGTAATAATAAATAAAGGGAGAAAAAATGAACTTGTGCTGCGTACAACACCTGAAAGGTCCTTGCAACCTTAAGCTAGTAACGAATCCAAAACACTTCCAAAACAACGCCATTTTCCTCCCAACAGGACATAACCTCTCAAGATACAGCGCTAATAGGGTTAGTTACACATAGATTTTTGAAGAGCCGATTGCTATGTGATCGAATTTGGCATTTCACTGTCTTGCATTCCATGATGTGAAAAAAGAATAACGATTTTATGTTTGAAAAAGCCTAAGTATTTGAAAATTTAAACCAAAAATATGAATATTTAAAAATTGGTTGACTTCATAAAATTATTTTACTTAAATTGTGTGATTTAATGGGATATAAAATTGTTATGTAATAATCCTAAGATTTTGTGCATATCTTATATATTGTGACTTTGTGGCTTCGTGAAATGAGAAGTCCAATTTCACCACTCAAAAATGTTCGTTATTTCCACCGACTTACAGTTAAACACTTGCTAATTACATAAAATTACGTAATGCACACAATTACGATTCACCAGTTCGTCCGTTACAATTGCACTCGTAATTACGTACGGTCTTCTCACTACCACTGCGTCCTTACACCAAGAGCTGACTCACTGTCTCTCTGAAACCCTTTTTATAGGAATGTCACTGTTCTTCTAGAAGTCTCTGGTTTCCCGCAAATCACCCGAACGTTCCAGACCACAGGAGGAGGGGAGAGAAACGTCGAGGGACAGGTGACACTTCCCTAACCACCCCTCAGTTAGTGACAGAGACTAATGGGAGGCATGGCTGGGCGGCCTTTGGCTTCCTCACAGCTGTGGGCCTCATGCCTACCGCTAATTGGGTGACACTGCTCCCTCCTCAAAGCTAGTCGTCCCGAACAGCACCATCGTAGCGGGCTAGTCGATCCAGGTGTACCACCAACATCTTTCCTCGGGGAACCTTCTGGATGCGGTAGACCACGTCGTTAATCCTCTTCACCACCCGGTACGGTCCTTGCCATGGCTGCTGGAGCTTCGGGCAGCGTCCCTTGGTCCGGGTAGGACGGTACAACCAGACCAGGTCACCTTGCTGGAACCCTTGGCTGTTGGCTTGCCTGTCATACCTGGTCTTCATGCGGTCGCTCGCCTTCTGGATGTTCTGGCGAGCCATCTCGTGCATGTCGTGGAGATGGTCCACCAAGTTCTCCACATACTCGGTCGCTGGCTGTTTCGCTTCCGGAGGGCTTCCAAAAGCCAGGTCACAAGGGAGGCGTAACTCTCGGCCGAACATTAAGCTGGCTGGCGTCATCCCAGTTGTGTCGTGTGTAGACGAGCGATAGGCCAGCAAGAACAGTGGCACCTTGACGTCCCAGTCTCGCTGATGGCTGGCAACGACTTTCCTCAGGTGTTCCTCTAAGGTCTTGATGTACCTTTCGACCATGCCATCCGATTGGGGATGTAGAGGCGTAGTGCGAGTCTTGTTCACCCCAAGCCTTTGTAGTGAGTCCTTCATTAGGTTGGACTCAAAGTTGGTACCCTGGTCACTGTGTAGCTCTAACGGCACCCCAAATCGACATAACACTTGCTCCACGAGGCAGTCTGTGATTGTCTTTGCCTCTTGGTTTGGGATGGCATACACCTCCGGCCACTTGGTGAAGTAGTCCACAACCACCATCAGGTACTTGTTGCCTCGGTCGGAAACTGGGAACGGTCCAGCAATGTCAACGGCGATCCGTTCGAATGGCGTTCCGACGTTGTACTGCTGCATGCGACCCCGGCTCCTAGTCTGGGGGCCACGACTCGCCGCGCACACGTGACACTGACGGCACCATTTCTCAGCATCTGCTCGGAGTCTCAGCCAGTAGTAGCGCTGCCGTAGTTTGTCAATCGTTCGGTTCGCTCCCAGGTGTCCTCCCGAAGTACCGGCGTGCACTTCCTCCAGGACTTCCGGGTCCTTACTCCGGGGAAGTACCAACTGCTCTCTCTGCGACTTCCCATTGGGTGATTCCCATACCCGGAACAGC
This sequence comes from Mantis religiosa, assembly GCA_030765055.1. Classification (NCBI taxonomy): domain Eukaryota; kingdom Metazoa; phylum Arthropoda; class Insecta; order Mantodea; family Mantidae; genus Mantis; species Mantis religiosa. Next base: position 94,880,213 of record CM060948.1, on the reverse strand, counting down.
ACGCCCTCTCTGGTCTTCAACGAGTCCCATTGGGCCCAGTACGACTTGTAGGTGGCACTCCTCGGTGCGATGTCCTCCCAGGTTGGTCTCATCCCTGCCTCCACTGCCCTCAAGAGTGGCCCCAAGTCTGCGTCCGCCAGCTGCTCCCTCCTCAGGCCTGCGCTATTCCAGCCTTCAGCAGGCACTGCCACAACTACTCGGACTGCTGCGACACGCTCCTTCTCTTCCACTCTTGTGCTCTGGCCGCACTCTTCTGGACAGGGTCTTCGGGACATGGCGTCTGCGTTACCGTGGCTCTTCCCTCTACGATGTTCCGAGGTGAAGTCGTACTCCTGCAGCCTCTGGACCCAACGTGCTGTCTGGCCTTCCAGGTTCTTAAAGGTCAATAGCCAGGTTAGGGCGGAATGGTCAGTCCTCAGGTGGAATGGCTGACTGTACAGGTACTTGTGGAAGTGCTCCAATGTCTTAACTACCGCCAGTAACTCCCGTCGGGTGACGCAGTAGTTCTTCTCTGCCTTGGATAGCGTCTTGCTGTAATAGGCTATCACCCGCTCATGGCCGTCCTGGATCTGCGACAGGACACCTCCAATGCAATGGTCGCTGGCGTCGGTGTCAATAATGAAGGCGCCACCCAGTTGTGGGAAACCCAAAATTGGAGCACTGCACAGGGTCTCCTTTAGGTGCTGGAAAGCGTTTTCGGCGTCCTCTGTCCACACATAAGGCCGGTGTTCCTCCGTCAGGCGGGTGAGGAGTTTTGCGATGTTGGAGAACCCCTTTATGAAGCGGCGGTAATAACTGCACAGCCCCAGGAAACTGCGCAACTCTTTCCTATCCTTTGGGCGAGGCCAATCTCTCACAGCCTGTGCCTTCTCAGGGTCTGTGGCCACTCCGGTTGCCGAGACTATGTGGCCCAAGTAGTTAACTTCCTTGCGGAAGAGCTGGCACTTCTTCGCGTTCAGCTTCAAGTTGGTCGCTTGCAGTCTCTGTAGCACCTTACTCAGATTCTCGAGGTGATCTTCAAAAGTTTTCCCGACGATGATGATGTCGTCCAGGTATAGCAGGCAGGCATCGTAAGTCAGCCCTCTCATCACTGACTCCATAAGGTGCTGTAAGGTAGCTGGTGCGTTGCAGAGGCCAAAGGGCATAACCGTGAACTGCCAGAGCCCTTGGCCTGTCGAAAATGCAGTCTTCTCCTTGTCTCTCGGGTCTAGAGCTACCTGCCAGTAGCCCGACTTCAGGTCCAGGGTCGAGAACCACTGTGCACCAGCTAGCGTGTCCAGGGTGTCGTCAATCCGGGGTAAGGGAAAACAGTCCTTCCGGGTGACGGCGTTCAATTTTCTGTAGTCTACGCAGAAGCGCAGCTCGCCGTTCTTCTTTGTCACCAAGACTACAGGGGAACACCAAGGGCTGTCAGACTCTTCAATTACTCCCCTGGATCTCATGTCCTCCAGCATGTCTCGCACCGCCCCTTGCTTCGCCAGAGGAACGCGTCTATGTGGTTGCCGAATAGGCCGGGCGTCCCCGGTGTCGATGCGGTGAAGCACTTTGTCCGTGCGGCCGTAGTCACTATCACCTTGGCTGAAGACGCGCTGATACCGCCTTAGCAGTTGTCGAACCTTCTCCAGCTGTTCTGTGGTCAGGTGGTCGGCCGCCCTCTCCACCAAGCCTTCTAGCCGGGGCCCCAGGTGTTGATTCGGCGCCGGCTCTAGTGTCTCGTCGATAGCTGTTACGCTCACCACGGGCTCGCACATTCCCAACTCCGTCCCGGCCTGGACGTCGTGATCGGCGTCCGTAGGATTTAGCAGTCTCACGGGCACCTCCTCTCGGCACGGCAGCAATGCCCTGGCTACACACAGTCCGTTTACAGGCGTCTTCTGGTCCAGCATCATGTTCCTGGTTCTCTGGCCCTCCAGTCACGCCGTCACCACCACCTCGCTCCTCGCGGGAACAACCACGCCTTCGTCCAAGACGACCCTGCAAATTCCAAGGCGCTCTTCGGGTTGACGGAGTATAACCTCTTCTCCGTTAAGCCGCAGGACCTTCTTGCCGACGTCGACCGTCGCCTCATGGCTCCTGAGGGCATCCAGTCCCAGGATCACCTCCTCAGCCACCTTCGCGACGAACACCCACAGACGCACGGCACTCCGTCCCAAGTTCAGCTCCAGCAGGGCCTCCCTCTCCACAGGCAAGGTGTCGCCCGATGCCGTGACAAGCTGGTATGGCCGGCTTGGCTTCCTTGTCGGCAAACCCTTCGCCACGTCAGGTCTGATGATGGTCACGGCCGCCCCGGTGTCCACCAGCACGCGGCACGGCTTTCCTCTTATCCAACCGTCCGCGATGAGGCTGTCATCCATACGCCGGCTGAAGGCGCGCAGTGTCACTCGAGGGGATGGTGGTGATGGCGCCGACGTGCCCCTCTCCACGACGGCCCTTACTCGTTTTCCGGCTGCTCTTCCTGGCATGGGCAGTCTCTCTGTAGGTGTCCGGGCTGTCCACACTCCCAACACAGGCCACTAGGTGTTCGGGCGTCCCTTAGCTGGTCTTCTGTCTCCGGCATAGCGGACGCTCCTCGTTCTCGACGTCGGGAGGGATGTTATTTTGGCCGCCTCCATCCTTAACGCCGCTGTCAGCGCCTCGTGGATGGTTTTGTATTCGCCGAGCATTAGGCGCTGACGAATCTCCGTGTCCCGTACCCCGTCGACAAAATTGTAGGCGGCTTCCCGGGATACGAACTCCAGTGGCAGGTCAACCAAGGCCTTGCTAGCCAGCTGCTTGACGGCTATGGCGAACTCCTGCAGCGTCTCCCCCGGCTGCTGCGACCTTGCCTTTAGCTGGCTTCGGTATGCTGCGGCTAAGCGGTGTTTCCCGAAGCGATTCTCCAGGGCCTCCCAGATGTCCTTGGGCGCCGCCGTCGTCTGCACCGCGTTTAGGACTTCCGCGGCTCTTCCCTGGATGCTGGCTATTAACTGTGTGGCCTCCTCCTCCGGTGACCATCCGTTGTGCCTGGCCACTGTGTCGAACTGGCGGCGGAAGACCTCAAACGTTGACGCGCCGTCATACTTGGGAGGTTTGACGCGCGCAGATGTTGTGTCGCGTCCCGGCGCGTCGGCCTTCAAATCCTTCAGCTTCCTGCCGACGACGTCCTCCACCATGGCGTTCAGGGACTTCATGCTGCTGTCGGCTTTTCCTTCCAGCTCATTAACGCGGCTCGCCAGGTCTCCGACGCGCTCGCCTAACTCTGTGACGTCCTCCTTTACGCCGGCCAACTGTTCTTCAAATTTGGCGGCGAGAGCCTCGTTCGCCACCTTCATTTCCGTAGTCAGTTCGGCCATCTTTGAGGTCATTGTCGTGGCCAAGTTGTTGTTAGCCGTTTCCGTCTTCGCTGTTAATTCGGCCTTCATTTCTTGCATCTTCCCGGTGATGTTGTCGTTGGCCGTCTTCATTTGTTTCAACTCTGCGGTGATGTTGTCGTTGGCCGTCTTCATTTGTTTCAACTCTGCGGTGATGTCGTCGTTGGCCGTCTTCATTTCCGAGGTCAGTTCGGCCTTAATTTCCATCATCTTCTCCAAAATCTTTTCCAATGCCGCGTCCATGGTTGTAATGTTCGGTGATGTTGTTTTCCCGCTTCCTGACACCAGTGTGACTTTGTGGGTTCGTGAAATGAGAAGTCCAATTTCACCACTCAAAAATGTTCTTTATTTCCACTGACTTACAGTTAAACACTTGCCAATTACATAAAATTACGTAATGCACACAATTACGATTCACCAGTTCGTCCGTTACAATTGCACTCGTAATTACGTACGGTCTTCTCACTACCACTGCGTCCTTACACCAAGAGCTGACTCACTGTCTCTCTGAAACCCTTTTTATAGGAATGTCACTGTTCCTCTAGAAGTCTCTGGTTTCCCGCAAATCACCCGAACGTTCCAGACCACAGGAGGAGGGGAGAGAAACGTCGAGGGACAGGTGACACTTCCCTAACCACCCCTCAGTTAGTGACAGAGACTAATGGGAGGCGTGGCTGGGCGGCCTTTGGTTTCCTCACAGCTGTGGGCCTCATGCCTACCGCTAATTGGGTGACAATATACTAGTTAGCAAAAGTCATACAAAATAACGAGAAATTCGGAGGCTAGTCTGAGAAAATTCAAGTATACATTTTGTTTGTTATAAAAATATCTTAAACTTGTACTTTAATCAAAATCGATACAGCAATGTTTGGTGGGGGAAGTCTCTTGGTGTGGCCTTTTAGTGTGGTATGGCAGGATGGTTAAGGATTACGTGTCAGTGAGCAAGCCAATGAAAAGTACTGCTTCAATTTCCTGTGGATTGTTTATTCCCACAGATCTTACTTGTCTAGTCGCTCGGCTTTTCTCACTTTCTCTCACTCTCGTTGCGTCACCTAGTCTGTTTGAGAATATTTAATCCCAACACGTTTGAAACCTAACTCCACTATTACCTCGCAATCACATATTAAACGAACACATCTCCCGCTCGTTGTAACCAACCGAGTCACGCTTCTCACCTCGCCCTACTCTCGGCTTCTTCCTAGATTTGTTTGTCGATCTCCACCCTTTTTTCTAATTGTTCTCTATTTTACTATCACGTGGTTTACGCTACATTTTATTGGAGGAGTTTATTTCTACGATTTTACCTTATTGGTCATTTCCATTCACCGTCAACTGTGCAGCAGTCATAGGTCCTCCCCCTAAAGTTGTATGACCCTTTGGCGTCATAACGGTTCTGCATCCTGCCTCTACATATTTTCCTTAAACCACGTTATTGTCTGTGTCTCCGTGGCTTCTATTGTCCTATTGTTTACTTATCCGGCCTCGTCTGCCCGTTCTAGCTTAAGGTAACCTTTTCTTTATATTTATTTCATTTGCACGTTATTCCTATTACAATATTTCTTTTTTACTTTATTCCATATATCATTTATTCTCAATTGCGTATTAATAATTTATATAGTTTTATCATCCCTTTCTTACATTCTTCTATTGGAAACCTGTGGTATCCGCTTCATGTTAGACAAAATCAAAATTTTTGAAAAATGCTCCATGTAAGGGCAATTGGTTGGATGATGATCTTGAAAATCTGCATGTACCATCCTTAGAATCTAAATAATAAATAAACGCTGGCGTGACAGCCCTAAGAGGGCCAAGGCCTACCAACTCAACTAGCGGTCTAATGCCCACTTACGCACGACAGAGGAGGGTGATCATCCAACCCATACGGGGAGGAGATGCGGCCAGCATTTCACATCCCCCATGGGGAACATTGGTATTCGTGACCAGGGCCGCTTACCTAGCGCAAGATCCTCACATTTCTCTCGATGCTGAGTAGGCACCAGTCCTATACTCGGAACTTAAAATCCGCACCCCATTGGAGGGACCAAACACCAGTCGCTTTCCCTCGCCAAGGACCAAGGCATGTTGCCTCAGCCCGCTACGCCACGGTGCAGGAGATCCTTAGAAAATACTGAGCTTAAATGTCAAGTTTGGTATTCTTTGCAGGATGATTAGCACAGCTGGTGCGCCAAAATTTAATACCGTGGTTCACTTACGTGCCAGTATATCTGCTGAAATGGGGCTGTTACTTTTAAATAGACAATGGAGGGAGATATCTCACCCACTGTAGCCTCACAGACATTTATTGCGGCTAACGCCCTCCAGGAGGAAAGGATGAAGTGAGGGAAACACAGGACGCCACAGAGACACGTGGAAATCAGTGACGACTCCTGAGAACTTACGCCACCTCCAGAAGCCACTGCGCAGCCACCAAGACTCTTAGTCTGGTGTCAACAACCGTCTTCCCCCAACACAACTTCAATCAGCTGAGAGAATATTATTTAGAGTACGCAGGCATCCGCGCCATATGTCCGGCTGCTATACAACCGAACCTGACAGCACGCTGACGGATAAAGAAATTGAACGAAGAGAAATGAAGGAAAGGAAACCGTGGTATGAGAATAAACACCACAACATTGGCCTAAGTGACACAGGGAAATCGTGAAAGAACCCAGTTGGAGTACGATATCAACGGGGATTGAACTCCTATCCTCACGAATATGGGTTGGCACATCACCGTGGTGCTAACTTGCTCGGTATTTTTTGGGTGGAATACATCTATTAAACATAAAAAGTAAAAAATTAGCATATTTAATGCAGCAGCATTAATAGCAAATGATCAAGTATTATTTCTGTCTTAAAATTAAAAGTGTTCCGGATTAACAAATTTTAAGGATGTATATAATTTCAACAAAAATTATGTCAAGAGGATTGCAGCTTTGTTAAATGAACGATAACTTCTAAACATAAATCCTTGATTCTACTATATAACAAACTGCGTACTCGCGTTTGATTTTACCGACCAGTTTAACTGGATATAATTCCCATTAGTAAACGTGTTGGATAATTAAGAGCATTAAATGTTCGGACGAGTTGAATCGTTCTTTGTTGCACCAGATAAGGTATTTTAGTTAAAAGCCTTTCATAATTAACAACGAATTCTTGGAATATGCGGTGCTTCATTTAATCTCATTGCCTAAACCGCCAGCTTTTGATCTAGTGTAGATGCTTCATTTGAGATGCGGTCGTGGTCATGCAATTTGTAGTTAAAGCCTTTTATTCTAAGCCCCATTACCGTTCCCGGGGAAATGCAGTAAATCCCTGAACCGCATAGTGTGCCCCAAAATCATAATCAACATTTCTGTTACCAGTCGAACGTCCAGTATTACTTAACATTATTGTTTAATTATGATTCATATCATAAGTTCCGAGCTAAATTTCACGATATGTTCAAACTTATAGTTATAGGGCTATAGCGGAAGCGTGTGATTAACATAAGGGAGGTTCAATGTTCGATTTCCGTCTTGTGATCTTACATTCGTGGTTTTCCGATGTCAGTAGAGCAAAGCTAAGGTGGTTTCTCCACTGTCATAAATTTCCTATCTCCATTTTCTTTCATCCCTTTCGTCGTCACATGTTTTGGGGTAGGATAAGGTGGCAGGAATTAGTGCGTTGCTACGAGACGGTGGAGCCAACATTGTGTAGTTTTCCTCTGGCGCTTGGGATGGCCGACAGGTGTCTCTTTCTGCAGAAGGGGGCTCTTTCATCGTAGGACCCTCGAATTAAACATGCCAAGGCACTGTGAAGCAGTCCCTATATGATAGCAACTAGTAATAGTAATGATGATAGTAATAATGACAATAATAATAATAATAATAATAATAATAATAATAATAATAATAATAATAATAATAATAATAATAATAATAATAATAATAATAATAATAATAATAATAATAATAATAATAATAATAATAATAATAATAATAATAATAATAATAATAATAATAATAATAATAATAATAATAATAATAATAATAATAATAATAATAATAATAATAATAATAATAATAATAATAATAATAATAATAATAATAATAATAATAATAATAATAATAATAATAATAATAATAATAATAATAATAATAATAATAATAATAATAATAATAATAATAATAATAATAATAATAATAATAATAATAATAATAATAATAATAATAATAATAATAATAATAATAATAATAATAATAATAATAATAATAATAATAATAATAATAATAATAATAATAATAATAATAATAATAATAATAATAATAATAATAATAATAATAATAATAATAATAATAATAATAATAATAATAATAATAATAATAATAATAATAATAATAATAATAATAATAATAATAATAATAATAATAATAATAATAATAATAATAATAATAATAATAATAATAATAATAATAATAATAATAATAATAATAATAATAATAATAATAATAATAATAATAATAATAATAATAATAATAATAATAATAATAATAATAATAATAATAATAATAATAATAATAATAATAATAATAATAATAATAATAATAATAATAATAATAATAATAATAATAATAATAATAATAACAATAATAATAATAACAATAATAATAATAACAATAATAATAATAACAATAATAATAATAACAATAATAATAATAACAATAATAATAACAATAATAATAACAATAATAATAACAACAATAATAATAACAACAATAATAATAACAACAATAATAATAACAACAATAATAATAACAACAATAATAATAACAACAATAATAATAACAACAATAATAATAACAACAATAATAATAACAACAATAATAATAACAACAATAATAATAACAACAACAATAATAACAACAACAATAATAACAACAACAATAATAACAACAACAATAATAACAACAACAATAATAACAACAACAATAATAACAACAACAATAATAACAACAACAATAATAACAACAACAATAATAACAACAACAATAATAACAACAACAATAATAATAACAATAATAATAATAATAATAATAATAATAATAATAATAATAATAATAATAATAATAATAATAATAATAATAATAATAATAATAATAATAATAATAATAATAATAATAATAATAATAATAATAATAATAATAATAATAATAATAATAATAATAATAATAATAATAATAATAATAATAATAATAATAATAATAATAATAATAATAATAATAATAATAATAATAATAATAATAATAATAATAATAATAATAATAATAATAATAATAATAATAATAATAATAATAATAATAATAATAATAATAATAATAATAATAATAATAATAATAATAATAATAATAATAATAATAATAATAATAATAATAATAATAATAATAATAATAATAATAATAATAATAATAATAATAATAATAATAATAATAATAATAATAATCCACAGGGACATTCAGGCTGTATGTAAGAATTATATTTAGATAATACACCAATATTTATCTAACATAAATATTTTTCTCAATCTAATGTCTGTGAACATTCTTGGAAAGTCAGGTTCCCAAACTCGAACTTCAGCGGAAACTTACCTGTTGTTTGACTTACCCCAAGGCAGTACGAGGCACCGTCCTGTCGCAACAGCGTTCTTTCTTAGAATTTGCGATCTTGATTGTAACAAAAGACTGCAGGATTTATCTTGGACCTTTGCAAACCTGAGCTGGCAAAACTTATCTAACCATGGGAAAAGAGAAAGTGACTTTGATATTGGGTCCAAAACTGGAAAATTTGAATATTGATCGTAAGTGGGGGATAGGTACCAGCCAAGGGAAAATTAATCTTCGTTCACGTGATTTTTCAAACTCCGAAAGACTAACTAGATAGAGGGAAATTCAATGGCTGACAGTAGGTTTTTCTTGTAAGAACACTTCGGTCCTGTGATCTACATGAGACTGACGCGTACTCGGGATCGTCTAACAAATCCGCATCCACGCCATGCACCAAGACAAAGTATAGAATTCAACGGTCGTTCCAGTGAGAATTAGTGCAAAGATTAATATATAAGGGATGCGATATATATGTGAGGGCTGTTCAATAAAGAATGATCATAACTTTTTACGGTAATAATTGTTTCACTAAAATTCAATCTTATTTAAATTCTGTTCGCTTAATGTGAAACAAACACACCGTAGTAGTTTCATTGTTGGTACTTCTGGTTTCTGCCTGTGAGAACCAGGCAAGTTCAGACATGTTCAGCATCGCCTACCGCTGCAATGGAGTAAACACGCGAGGAACAATATGTGGCTTTGAAATTCTGCTTTCGTCTCAACTAATCTTCAGGAATATACCATGTTACAGGAGGCCTATGGAGAGTCTGTTCTTCCATACAGCTCCGCTCGAAGGTGGTTTAAAACGTTTAAAGAGGAGAGACAATCAATTCCAAACAAAGGTGGACGCGATGCTCCACTTACTCCTCTTACGGAAGAAAAAATCACAGCTGCTGCCATTGTGAGAGAGGATCGACAAATTACCTTAAGATCACTTTCTGAAATACTGACCATTTCATTGGGCGCCACCTACACGTTGGTGACAGAAACATTACACATGAGACGTGTTTGTGTGCGATGGGTTCCATGACTGTTGATTCTCGAAGAAAAGGACATTTGCATGCAGGCCTGTATGCAGTTAAAGTTGATGTTAGAGGAGGATCCGGAGCTTTTTCAAACATAATCACTGCTGATAAAACTTGGCTACATCATTTTGATCCTGAGAGCAAACAGCAGAGCTCAGTGTTGGAAATCTCTCCTTTATCACCAGCCCCCCAAAAAGCAAAAGTGGTTGCTTCTGCTGGGAAAGTTATGGTCATCTCATTCTTTGATATTCCTGGAATGATTTATCAGCCTTCTGTACCTGCACAAACATCATTACCTGGACTATATAACAGGGCTATCCTGAAAACATTGCAAGTCCATATCAGGCGTAAAAGACCACATCTCCGTGAAGCAGACTGGATGCTGCACCACGGTAATACGAAGCCGCATATTGCCAATGTTGTTCCGTGAAGTGCATTCTTTACCCTCTCTATAGTCCAGATTTAGCCCCATGTGACTTTTTTCTATTCCCTAACTTGAAGAAACGCCTTAGTGGGAGGCATTATCCATCATCAGAAGCAGTGGTGAAGGCTGCGTAGGCGATTTTGAAGGACCTCTCACAAAAAAGGTTTCCAGCATGTCTTTGAAGACTGTCAGAAACGCTGGGACAAGTGCATCGCATTCAGGGGAGACTATTTTGAGAAGGACTATCAAACTTATGAGGATGAGTAAAGGTACGTTGTCAAAAAACATTGTGATCATTCTTTATTGAACAGCCCTCGGATATATATAGTTCAGCTACGCCGTACTATTATTTCTACACATCACATCACAATACTGACGCGGGAAACAGTAACACTGAACACAGCAACAACTACTGGTCAACACCCACTGAAGATGGTCTAAACCAGACCGAAAAGCTTTTATAGAGATATGGAGAACATCTTATCTGAGTGAGTAATCTCAAAAACTGCTTGACAACTACTCATTTTCTATATAAAAGATATCTCACTTATAACAACTTGACAATGTCTTCTTTAAAAAAAAGAATATTCATAAACATCTAATCGTGGATATCTATATATTCCAAAGTTTAGCCAGCTAATTTTATATGTAAAAGTGGTATTGGAGAATTCTCAACGACACTCGCACCTTGACCCAAAAATATTTTGCGTTTTCCCTATCCCCTACCAGGACTCGAGTGAATGAACACTGCAAAATTGGTGGGATCAAACACGGAGTCTTTCGGCTGCCGGGAACCAGAGTTGTCAAGGCCTAGCCGACTGCGCCGCAACGACTGTAAACAAACAAGCATTTAGTAGATAGAATCAACATGAAGAATCCAATGCCATGGCCGGGATTTGAACTACGGATCTCCTGGTTTCCGTCCACTCGCTCTTACCCATTGAGCTACCATAGCCAACATGCCGTCCTGACATTAAACTCTCCAAGTGACTCAGTTTAATGATAAAGCCTGGGATTCAAGTACTTAGGATAGTAAGTCGCCACAAACGTTTTATCTCGGATACGAGAGCCCCTAGTGATTTACCGGGAAATTATATATAGTCAATTGGAGGATTTAATGTCAGGATGGCACGTTTGCCATGGTAGCTCAATGGGTAAGAGCGACTGGCTGGAAACCAGCAGATCCGTGGTTCAAATGCCGGCCATGGAATTGAATTTTTAATGTTGACTCTATCAAAAACCTTAGCCTATATATAGCTCGTGTGAAGAAATGATTAATTTCCATCAATTAAGTTAACCATTCAGTAATTGTCATGTCTAGTTAAAATGATTTTAATTATCGTTTTATACCTACACCCAGTACTTGAGCGTAATGCAAAATCTAAATTTATTACTAATAATAATTTATTCTTAATAAGATACATGAGGCGATATTTGCCCGTTAAGTACCTCCTTGAGCCCTCCCGGCACTCAGCACCTCATATGATAGGATATGTGACGGGTTAGAGCTACGGATGGGAGGTTTACAAAATGTCGGTTTTTTTTCTCAGGGTAGGTCTGCATGGATTCTCTCTTTTTTGGGTTTCAGGGAGTGGGTGCGTCCTCACAGTCTATGTTATCGCACAGAAGACACCACTACCGTTGAATGGCAAGTTTATTTATACATGTCGCTCTTTCCACTCGTCACCGTTTGTTCATGTTATTCGCAAATTAGGCGCGATATTTAGGACTTGCCGTTGCTGTGCACGTGAAATGACGGCTGGTTTGAATCATAGTCGCGAGGAACTTTTACATTTCTAGAATGCGCCGAGTAATGTATGAAGACGTGTACGCGTTGTCGTTTCGGGACGTCGCGAGAGCATTGCTTCACGCACTAGAGTATTTCCGGAGGATTATACAACAGAGTTTGGTAAAATCTTAATGATGTGGTAATGTGTGCTGTTTCTCCCACTCGCTAACACAGAGTGTTCGATAACCACCTAATGTTTGTTGTTCCGTCCATTCGCGAACACAGACGTTGATGAACTTTTAGTACGTGTTGCTCCTTTCACTAGCCAAAACAGAGTGAGTTTGATAACCAACTAATATGTGTTGCTCCGTCCATTCGCGAACACGGACTTTGATGAACTTTCAGTACTTGTTGCCTCCTTCGTTCGCCAATACAGAGTGTTTTTCCTAGCAAACATCAAACGTCACCATTGCACAAATTTCCCATTCCTTTCACCGAATTTTGGACATAACAGAGGCCATGTGACTCGTTCTTTATAGGTTGTGTTTCATCCCTACTCTTAAATTTCATCGCAATTTCAGTTTCTAAGGCATGTATTCCACGCAACTTTCACTTCCCCACGGTCTAGGTAATTAATGCAGAAGAACGTTTGCAAGAGTGTAGCTTAAATCCCCGGTGTCTATTCTCACATCACGTATCATGTGCAGACCAGTGCTTCGGCTGGCGACTATGGTCTAGCCTTGAGCGGTTCTTGAACAATGTCCCCTTTGTCGGCTCAACACAAGGAAAATTCCTGTGAGGATAAGTGTTCATTTTCCCGGCTCTCTTTACGCGTTGGGTTCTCGTGCTAGCAATAAAATATGTGTTTTGGGATTGCCTGTTTAGTTTCTGCACCAGTATGTTAAATCATTATCCTCTATATTTGTTATAATTTAGCTGAATTCATATTGTGGTATCTATCCGCCCTTAATTATGCATTTAATATGACTTTTGCGGTTATTATGCCAATGTTATACCTAACAGGGACGGTATCATACAACTGTTTTACGAATTACACCTAGCAATCTGATGGAAAGAAAACGTAATTTCCGGTTCAGATTTTTTACATTAACATTTAGTTGTTTTAATTGAAAGGGTTATACTTAATATAGTTAACTAATTTATGAAGTAATAGTTTATCAGTAACTACTCTTCTAACACCCAGTTTATAAACATTGAATTCGCATCATATTCATCACTATATGGGGCTCCATATAGAGAAATTTCAATAGAAATGTTCTTCCAATAGAGAAATTTGAAGAACTGTTACTGAATTGGTGCTATATTATTTATGAAAACCTGAAAATATAAATTCCAAATTGGTGCAAATATATTTAATTTCAGACCTAACGTAGGCATTATACAACAATCTTAATATACTTAACTATGATAGGGTGAAGCATAAAATTATGTTATACAATAAATTTAATGGTAAACAATATTTAAGTTATTTTGAATTTGTATGATATACACTTTGTGTGCATCGTTAACCACTCTATCAATGTGGTAACTAAACGACCAGTTTTCACTTATATTTAAACCCACATCTCTATGGGTTAAGTTTCTCTCAAGAACTTGCCATTCATACTGTAGATTGATTTACATTTTTATTATCCATAACAATAATTGAAACGTATTTCAAAGTATTATGGAGAAAATTTAAAGCTCTTCATTCAAATATATTATTAGTATTCCCTTGAAGTTTTAGCTCCTCTCATCGCTCTCAATTCATTTATGATAGCTCTGAAGCATGATTTTCCAGTGGATTGGAAAAATTGATATCCAGATGAAATATTTTATTTTTTAGTTTTGAAAATGTCTGCTTTAACCAAAACAGGGCTCTGTAATAGTTTTGCCTTAGCTTCGGGAATTGCATTTGCAAATGGCCAGTTTAAAAATTGTGGTAGTTGTAGCATTTGATAAAACGTAAATGTGTCTAAAAGTTCAGACTGTCCCTTTATCCTGGTGGTTAGCTATTCAGACGCCTGGGAGATATTCCCGATTGGAGAAGGGCATGTTTCTTGGAGGAGGCCCCCAATTCTCTCTAGTGTTTCAGGTACAAACTAGTATGAATATGTGTGTGTAAATTTAAAAACAAGCCAAAAACTTTAACCAGTGTATAAGGTCGGTATTATAAAGTATTATGTAATAGAAGATGAAAAAGCTCTTTTTCCTGAAAACGACCTAAACAACTCCATAAAACTATTAACTTATGCCAACATAATTATTTTATCAGTTTGTTATTATGTGATTATTTTAAAAGTTGTAAGTTAAATTGAAAGGTAGAATCATACGAAAAAATGCCATAGTCGGGTTTTGAACCACGGAACATTCGTTCTCCGCTCGATTGCTCTAATCAACTGAGCTACATGGCAAAACGTTGGCACGGTATCTATTCTCCACTTCACTTGCAAACTTTTCCTGCATACGGCTGGTGTGAATGAACTATTAATTTCCAATGTTATTTAAATGTTTAAAACATTTAGTTGTTTAGCATAAGGAGTTTTCATTAACATTTACTTTGAAGCACAATTGAAAAAAAAGGAATTGATTTTCAAATATCCTTCGAAGATGTTTAAGCACGTAAAGGAAATATTCATAACCCTCTGAGTTAGCCACCTTGAGTTAGTTAACATTAATCTACCAACAGTGAAAACTGGGAGACTTGGCACGCGGCTCTCAGTTTCATCAAGTCTATCAGGACCAAATGAGTAGCTGCAGAACTATAAAGTAGCGGCTCGGCCTTCCGGAAACCGCACTATAGTGGCCGGAGAGGGTAACATGCAGACCACATGCCTCCGCCAACACTGCACTCTGCAAATGATGTCCTCTGTTGACCGAAGGATAGGATGCGTACTCCCGAACCGCTATGTTTTTCTTGCCATAGTCTGTGAATATCAGTAAATTTGAAGATTGTAGTTATGAAGTAATATACAAAATTATATTGAAAATTTGTAAGGAAGAAAACATTTCCAACTTCTGTTGGACCATTTCGGTTTACATATGACGTTTAATGAGTTAATTCAAAATTTTAGGTCATTAGAGCCTAGTTAACTTATTTTGTGCTTTAGATTAGCACAAACAATTATTCCGCAAATTGTTGATCTCGTGATACAAAGCATGATCTCATAACTGGCCTACAAACGTTGTGGTGGCTGAAGAGGTTGATGTAGCTGACATAGTTACATGTATGTCTAATCCAGCATCATGAAAGTTCAAAGTTCGTGTGGCTGTAAACCTTGGAATGAAAATGCGTGCATGCCCCATCTTGTTGGAATATTAACATTTGGTTCTCCTATACCTGGGGCATGACATTCCAGCAGCTGTGTCTCACAGAGCGTAAACAATGGTGCAGGAAGCGGCACAAAACAGATTGCCCCACAGCAATTGCACCCATGTTCCAGGTAGAAAATGGATATTCTCCACAAAGTAACGCTAGGTATACGCTTCGGTCTACTGATGCTGAAAACGGTTGTATTCATAGCTGAAAATCTTTAGTATTATTGGAACCGACTGCAGAAATGTCTTTTATCTGCATGGCCGGGTCTTACGCAAATGTTTAGTAAAGATGACCAGACGATTGAATTGGTAAGGTTACCTGACGAAGTGGCAAAAGAGATCGCAAAGAATAGTACAAACAAAACGTGTAATAAACTTCAGTTTGCACTGCAGAAAGCAACTGTAATGTCTAGAGGAACAAAAAGAACCAGATTAAACAACTCATTAGCTTCAGTGAGCGTTCAGTGAGGATGGATATTACGCTCTTGAATGAGAATGCCGATCAATAAAGTAACTTTAGTTTATATGTTTATTTAAATTTACAAATACCTTTAAGTTTTAAAAGAAGCCTATTGGAAAGTTTATTATCTGCATATAGTGAATGTTTTTATCCAATTCAACAAATTTGGTGGTTTGGCATTTATAATTTTTTTAGCCATTTCTGTTCTTCCCTAACTCTGCCTTGGCCATATCAGTATTTAGGTTTCTTCTGTGTTTAAATTATCCAAAATGTAACGTGGGAAATAGTTACTATCACAAATATTTAATTAGAGAAGGCCATAAATACTTGTGTAATACTGTATATGGAACTTCATTACAGTATTTCATTCATAATATTAAAATAAAGCTTTCTTTCACACATGTTAATGATAAGTGAAAAATTTTGGGCTATGTTCAAATATTTAGAACATCAGTGGATCATTATATTATGTTTCACTTCCATCGTCTGCGTTTCAAAACACCTGTGTTTTGGTTTAATTTGTGTAACACTTATTATTGACATCATGGTATTATTGCCTCACTTTACACGCTGGTTAGTTTGTGCACCACACTGTCCATAATAATCCACAACTGAGAGGCAGTTATTTGCATTTAAATGGTTTATTGACCTTCAAATCATATGAGGGATTTTAAATACCTTCGTGCTTAAATCCCTGATTTACGGAATATTAATAGGCTTAGTATGCTATTTTATTACAAATGTCGACCAGCCAACACAGATCACATGCTATTCGCTCAAGACTTTTCACATGGATGGGTTCGGAATGGTTGGCATGATTTCACCTGCAAGATGAGAGGGGCAGGAAAATATCGATTCGCTACTTAGTGCCCGATATTGGTGCTATGTGTCAACCGAGCCTGGAATAAAATGTACCATTTGCCTCTGGCGACCAACCAGCTATCCATACGCACATTCCAAGCCTTATGTAGTATTGATCTGGATGAACGTGTGGTTTGGTGGAACCTGATTGCAATCACGGCGTCTTCAGGGAAATAATGTAGATGTATGTGGACGTATGTAGTTTGAGCCCCCGATTTCAATTACTGCGATGGGGTGATTCAGGCGTTCCTAATGATGACGCAGTTTCACATTTCCGCTTTTCAAAAGCGAGAGCAAGTGGGAACAAGGGAACATCCCCATACTGTGATGTAAACCCACAATTAGAATGTGAGTTTTGCTTCCCGTTTTGTTTAAACATATCCGGATGAATGGGAGCCGCCGGAGAGAATCGTTCCTTTGTTTTTTGTTCTTTTAATGAAAATGAATTGCGACTAGCACCTAATTTCCCCATCGGAAAAGTGTTCAACTGTTTATATATTAAACTCAGCAATAAAAAGCACCTACCATTTTATTGCAAAGACATCAAAGTCAAAGTACTATTCAACATTTTGGAGTAACACTTCTATAATTGTTTAATTTATTGTCATTAGATCACCCATAAAGTTTGTAACTTCAACAGTATGATTTTTCTGTTTTTTGTCATGATGAAGTATATATTTATCTTGGCTGTTTCCTTAATTAGCATTTATGCCCTTATGTAACAACAAAAATATATATATATATATGTGGTTGTCAATATTTATCATTAAGATTCATCATATAGAAACATTTATGATGCAATTTACATCTAAACACATTTATATAGCTTCGTTCAGTTAATATTATTGGATATACAAATGTCAGTAATTGGCGTTCTTATTGACAATAACTATAAGGATTTTCAAAAAGTAATTCACATTAAATTTTTAATAGTATTACAGAAGATTTTAATCACCGTTCATGTGTATACGGTATGAACTTTATTCAAACTCAGGATAGAATTGCCTGTTGCTTTTTTTGTTGTTGTTGTTGTTGTTGTTGTTGCTACTGCTGCTGCTGCTGCTGCTGTAATTTACGTCCTCCAACGTTAAGTCATACCGGACGATGAATGAAATGGGTGGAAAGATGCTCAAATACGTCCGGGGTCCATGGTGCTTAGGGCTACCCGACGTTCCTATTTCAGGATAAGGAAAAACCCGGGAAAAAACCTTATTCGGTCAACTCACGCTAACCGAGATTTGAACTCGGGACCTCTTGAACGTGAGGCAGAGACGCTTCCATCTACGCTACCAAGGATAGCACCCGTTGCTTACCATTGCTTTATCTAGTGTATGAAGATAACTGACTCGATTCCCACACTCTGCAATTTTACAGTGAACCAGAATAAAACTGAAACGAAATGCACGTATATAATGTTAAGAAATCCAAAACATGCTATATCCCAGGCCTGAAGGCAAGAGTGTAAATAAATGCATGAAGAAAACAATTTTGTGGCAAGCTCTTGGTACAACACGAAGTATTTGAGGACCAAACGACTCGTCGTAATCTACAGCTATTAAAAACATAATACTGTGTCATTTCTACAAAGTTTAAAATCCAGCTTACGCTAACGATAGAGAAATGACTTCAGACACGCATATATTGATTATTGCGATAGGGGATTGCTTTGCTGGTACGTTACACAGAGGGAAGTGATTACCAACTAACTGCCTGATGGTCAGAATGGTGAGACGAAGTTATCCTCCTACGAAGCAGGGAAGGTCCCAACCGAGTGGCTAAGTTCCTTTCGTGGGACCTTCCATTGAGCCAATACGTGGAGTCCGAAAAGCCAGACGCTTGCAGAGGAAAGAAAGTGCAAAGGACGTCAAAGGCAAAGGACACAATCAAAGAACCTCCGTAGGGACGATAACATCCCAACTTGTCGTCTGCCAGCTCTCCAGGGGACTGAGATGCATCACAATGCCGCTTGAATATCACCGCCCAGACGTGTCGGATCTCCAACAGGATCGTTAATCACTGTTCCGCCGAGTTTAACCCAATCCAAAGAGTTCGCTTCAAGGGGAATTTATATATTCGGCTGAACGTATTTTAAGAAACGTCAGAAGTATCTTGAGTTAAAGTGTGGACGTGTGAGGGTTACACCCATCTGCACCACGAAAGCTGCTGAGGTCTCCCTGATGGGCAGTTATGCATTTGAAATAGAACACCGCAGTTCTAATATTGTTTTGTCTACAAAATCTGTGTTCTTCATTGCATGCAATAAAGTAGATTACTGTATGACGCAATTTTTATATTTTAACACAACGAAATATAAAATATCCAGTAAAATTAATGTGACAATTTGCTTAATAAAACCAAATATTTTGTATTTAAGTGCCCTATAGATATATATTATTATAACATTTTATTTTATTTGTTCAAAGAAGCAAAAGCCGGGGCTCAAATTTGCATTGTCTGTTTCGAGTTTTCATTAATAAATCAAATAGCGAGTAACGTACTCAGAATGAAGAAAATGTTTTCTTTCCAATGTTTATCATTATTATTATTATTATTATTATTATTATTATTATTATTATTATTATTATTATTATTATTATTATTATTATTATTATTATTATTATTATTATTATTATTATTATTATTATTATTATTATTATTATTATTATTATTATTATTATTATTATTATTATTATTATTATTATTATTATTATTATTATTATTATTATTATTATTATTATTATTATTATTATTATTATTATTATTATTATTATTATTATTATTATTATTATTATTATTATTATTATTATTATTATTATTATTATTATTATTATTATTATTATTATTATTATTATTATTATTATTATTATTATTATTATTATTATTATTATTATTATTATTATTATTATTATTATTATTATTATTATTATTATTATTATTATTATTATTATTATTATTATTATTATTATTATTATTATTATTATTATTATTATTATTATTATTATTATTATTATTATTATTATTATTATTATTATTATTATTATTATTATTATTATTATTATTATTATTATTATTATTATTATTATTATTATTATTATTATTATTATTATTATTATTATTATTATTATTATTATTATTATTATTATTATTATTATTATTATTATTATTATTATTATTATTATTATTATTATTATTATTATTATTATTATTATTATTATTATTATTATTATTATTATTATTATTATTATTATTATTATTATTATTATTATTATTATTATTATTATTATTATTATTATTATTATTATTATTATTATTATTATTATTATTATTATTATTATTATTATTATTATTATTATTATTATTATTATTATTATTATTATTATTATTATTATTTATTTATAAATTTTTTTTTTTTTAATTTATTTCTGATCTCTACATGCTCCACTACATAAGTAGTACTACATGCTTTTCACTCTTTTTGTGATTTTTGTATACATTTTTCCAGTTTTGATGTGAACCATTTAGTTTTTTTTTTTTTTTGGCTTGTATTACACATTAATGCCTTTTAGTACTTGAAAGTCTATAGAGTTTACAAATTTTGTAAATGATTTTAAATGTCTTTTAATTAGTATTGACTTGTATGTTGGCCAGTTATCAGTTCTTAGAACACTATGTTTTAGAGTTTCTCTTGCACTATTCACCACACTGCACTCGAATATTATGTGATCCACCGTTTGGGCTCCTCTCCTGCATGAACACTCAGGGCTGCTAACGATCTTGAGTCTGTTGAGATAAGTGTTGATATTTCCGTGTCCTGTAAGTATTGTTGTCATGTTTGGTGTTAGGTAGAACCTGTTTGTGAGTCTGCTTTCCACTGTTGGGAAGAATTCCTTTGTGGTTGTGCCTTTTGTGCTCTGTTCCCATTTCTGCTGCCATTTGTTTTTTGTTGATTTCCGAAGAATTTGTTTTATTGCGGTGATCGGTAATTTGTTGTAGTATATTTCCTTAGTTTTTGCTGCATTCTTTGCCAGTCTGTCAGCCACTTCATTACCCTCTATTCCAATATGAGCCTTTACCCATTTGAATTGTATTTTCCAATCTTTTGCTCTTAGTATTGCTGTAGTTCTTCGTATTTTCTCTGTTAGGTTATTGTGATTGTTGTAATCGTCTATGGAGTCAATTGTTATTCTGCTGTCTGTGTGTATGGTTACTGTTTTGTTATCTGTGTCTTCAGTGTCCGTCGTTTCTAATAATTCCAGCGCTTTTGCAATTGCCAGTTGCTCTGCCTGATTATTTGAGCATCTTTCATTGAGTTTGTATTTTTTTTGGTTTATCAGTTGGTTTTGTCTGTATATGGCTACTCCTGCTCCCACTCCTACGTCACTTTTGCTTCCATCTGTATATATTTGCCACACTGTATTTTCATTGTTTCCTATTTTTGGTTCTTTTGTGCCTTGAAAGTCAGCTGGGTGGAGCCAAATCTTGGGGTTTTCCGGGCGGTCTATTTGGTATTCAGTGTTGGTTTTTCCTGTTTTTACGTTATATAGTTCAGCCACCTCTCTTGCCTTTAAGTCTATGGGTATTGTTCCCGTGATTATGCAGAGTGCTTCATGGGAAATTGTCCTATATGCCTTTGCCATCCTTGTGAGCATTAATCTTTGAACTCTAACATATTTCATTTGGTTGTTTCTTTTCTAATGATTCCATCCAGACTGGTGCAGCGTATAGTAGAATTGGCAGTATTGCTCCTTTATATATTATTTTTAGAGCCTGATGTTTTAAGCCCCAAACTATCCTTGCCGATTTAGAAAGTGCGTTGATTAATTTGATGCATTTTTCACTCACTTTGTTTATGTGGTCGTTGAAAGTGAATCGGCTGTCTATGGTTATGCCTAAGTAATCCATCTTTTCTACTTGCTCCAGTTGTTTCCCATTCATGTAGATATCTATTGTCTTTCTCTTTTTCCGTCTTCTTGATATTAATATTACTTTTGACTTGTTTTCATTGAAGTGAGTTTTGTTTTCAATCGACCACTGTGTGACTTTTCTAATATTAATGTTCATGAAGTTCTCTACTTCTGCTTCTGTTTCTGCTCTGACTGCAATTAATATGTCGTCTGCAAATGCTATAACTTTTGTATTCTTTTCATACTCCAGGTTTAGTAAACTGTTGTACTGAATATTCCAGTACCCCGGTCCACTGCAGGACCCTTGAGGGCAACATTTGTTGACTGTTGTTTCAACTTGGATGCTGTTAGAATTGATGAAGGCCACTCTGTCTTTAAAATAGCTCTTGGAGAGGTTGTACAGGTTTCTAGGGCACTTGAAATCTTTTAGGGCCTTTAGGATGCTTGGCCACCACGCTGAATCAAAGGCTCCTTTTACGTCCAGGCTAACAATCGCTGTAATTTGTCCATTGCTAAACGCTTTATTTATAAATTCTTTAACTGCTATTGCTGCATCAGTGGTGCTTTTTTGGGGCCTGAAGCCATATTGATTTTCACTTAGTAATTTGTTCTTATAGAGGTGGTGGTTGATTCTACTTATAAGTAGCTTCTCTAGGACTTTCCCTCCTATGTTTAATAGGCTTATAGGTCTGAACTTGGATGGATCTAAGAGCTTCTCTTTTCCTGGTTTGGTGATTGGTATTATTCTGGCCTTTTTCCATTTCTTTGGGAAATATCCATTTTCCAAACATCCATTGTATATAGATGTTACTGTTTGAGGGAGACAGTCGATTGTCCACATCAGTACTTTGCTGGTTATTCCATCTTCTCCCGGAGTTTTCTTATGATCTATATTTTTGATAGTTGATTTAATTTCTTCTTCTGTAAATTTTCTATCGTCTGCTGTATTCACCGGTTCTTCTATTTCTTGCTTTATTTGTTTGTGGTGTTCTGTATCTTCCAGTTCATTGTCTTTTGGGATGATATAGTTGAGTGTATATTCCAATGTTTCTTTTAAGTCTCTTGTATACTTTCCTTCCTTGTTTATGAGAGTTGTTATCATTTGGCTGTCATTTGTTTTTCCTGAGGCAGTCTTGTACACTATATACCAGGGATTTGAGGTGGTGTTGTTGCAGTATTCTTTCCACGATAGGATCTTTGAGTTTTTTAGTTTTGTTTGGTATTTACTTTTCTCTTCGAAGTAGAGTTTTTGCCGCTGTTCTCGGAGATCATTGTTGTTTTGTGTTCTCTGGTATTTTCTTCTGAAAGCATTCACCCTCTTCCTCATAATTGTAAGGTCGTCATTCCACCATGGAACTGTTTTATGTTTTAGGTTGGCTGTTTTAGTGAATGTATTGCTAACTTTGAAGGCCTTCATGCATGCTATCGTTTGGGCTGCACTGTATTTATTTATTACCTCCTCTATGTTCACTGAGTTTTGTATTTGTCTGGATAGTTGGTTGTCTATATCTTCAATGTTAATTTCTTTTTCTGTTCCGCAGAACTGTTTTGCTATCTCATACAGTAGTGTTTCTTGATACTTTTTGCGGTCTTCTTCCTTAGTTATATATTTTATGCCTGTGTATTGACTGTTTAGTTTTTCTTTGTTCCACTCATTTTGCCCTATTAAGAACTGCAATAATCTATGATCGGAGCAACTCTCACTTCACTCACTTCACTTATTATTATTATTATTATTATTATTATTATTATTATTATTATTATTATTATTATTATTATTATTATTATTATTATTATTATTATTATTATTATTATTATTATTATTATTATTATTATTATTATTATTATTATTATTATTATTATTATTATTATTATTATTATTATTATTATTATTATTATTATTATTATTATTATTATTATTATTATTATTATTATTATTATTATTATTATTATTATTATTATTATTATTATTATTATTATTATTATTATTATTATTATTATTATTATTATTATTATTATTATTATTATTATTATTATTATTATTATTATTATTATTATTATTATTATTATTATTATTATTATTATTATTATTATTATTATTATTATTATTATTATTATTAT